>BQMB01000404.1:0-137398 GCA_027943415.1 Closterium sp. NIES-67 | reverse complement strand
GAATGTCGCTGTAGACTTTCTGCATAAGTGTGTAATGAGTTGATCCGAAAAGTGGCTTGGAAAAGGTTCGTGAGGAAGATTAGCAGTTGTGCAGACTGCTGGTCGTGAAGACGGCTTCATCTCAGTTCCATCCGGTAAGAGCAAGCTGTTCTTGTCAAGGAATGAAGCTCGTATACCAGTAGTTTGATTAAGAATCCGCAGAGAAGGATGACCTAACCGTTGATGCCAAATATCCTCTGTTGCTTTGTGTCCTGTTGATCGCAGATAAAAATCGGCATTAGTATAAAAAGAAGAAACGATGAAAGGTGAAAGCGCTAGTGATTCGTCGAGTTGTCCAGGAACGAAGCGGGTAAGAGGTAACTTAGTGGTTTTAATTTCCACGTTAAGAATTTCTTCTGGTTGCATAACTACAGTGATGGAACAATCTGTCCACATGTTGGCCATTAACTAGACAAAATTAGAGCCCATGAGAAAATGATCAGGTTTTTTATTTCCTGGTTTTAAGGTTCTAGTTGCCACTGTTGTAGGCTTGTGTGAGAAATGACATATTGTCCAAAAAACAAACAATAGCAGAACATAGCACAACAAAGATCACAAGTGGTACACTCGGACAGAATGATCCTAGGATGAGCGACATTTAAAATTATCGATATCGATACCGGTCCATCTCCCCTTAACCCTACATCCTGCTCTGATCCTCCTAGGCATAGTGTCTATCAGAGCCTTGCACATGCTAGCCCTAATGCTGTCCCATGCCTCGTGCACCTGCTCCCAAGTTTGCAGCATGCTTGTGGGGGTTGCTCATGCTTGGCGAGCTGCTCGATAGGATTGGGGTCGGGGGAGGAATAGGGTCATTGTAGGACCGCGAAATCTTGCTCTGCTAGCCACTCCTGAACGATCCTGCACTTGGGTTTAGGGTCGTACAGTGTACTGGAACGTCATGCCAGAGATGGTCAAATCATAGAAATCAAGAGTTTGAGCCACCTCGTCCAGCATTATGCTATGATAGAGTTGGCCATCAATCTTGCACATGTAATCAGGCACATCAGACATTATACAGACTCAAACCATGACTGGCCCGCCCCCATGCTTCACAGTCTACTTCACCTGATGCCCCTGGAGAGCAGCGCCTTCGCGAATCCATGCATGGGTGTGGCTATCTGAGCAATATCAAGTGATCTGAGTCTCGTTCGACCTCATCACCCGCTTCCAGTCGTCCAGTGTCCAGTCTGTTAGAAACAGAAATGTTGAGTTTATTGATGAAGCAAAGGCATTACATAGGAAGAGAGAGATGAGCTAGGAAGGGAAGGTTGGAAGGGAAGGGGGGTTAGGACCTATCACAAGGGAGGGAGGATCCTTCCAAATGTGGTTGACCACAAGTGGGAGGTGGTCCAAGTATGGTGGACCACAAGTGGCTTAGGCAACCCACTTGTGGTGCCCCCACAATTATGGTCCTTGTGTTTGGGGGCTCCAACCACAATTGGGTTGGATTCACACCCCAACACAGGTGCACACCCAACTAGGGATGTAAACACAATATACACAACTAGCATATCATGGTATATTCTAACAGAGTCTAGATGGGCTCTGGCAAAATTCCTTATAGTCGCACATGTTGCGCGCTAATAGTTGAGGCTTGCGCAATAGTTGTACAGCAACTAACCCAGTCACCTAGAGGGCATTTCGTTCAGTGTGAGGGTGGACCTTAACAACGTGATTCGATTCCAGTGGTTATGCACCCTCAATGCTCGTCAACGCGACACCTAACATGATGGTGTGCACGAAAGTGCATATGTATCACGCTGAGAGCTGTCGCGGTCGACCTGAAGAGTGGACATTTGGCCTAGCTACTAGATGACTACTGCTGTGACTAGCCTTCAGAGTGTAATTTTGGTCGATTCTCTGCCCTATTCCTAGCGTTCATGCGATTGGTCGAAAACTCAGACACTGGTGCCAGAGGCTCATGATCTGGTATCTCTGACGCGAATCAAGCGGGTGCGTGCTTATTGGAGGATCACGGGGTAAGGGGCATGCACTAGCGAAACTCTGAGCGACTTTGCTAGCTCGTGCAAAGAATTCTCGACGGAAACAGATCTAGTCTCTATTCGGGTAGTATTTGTCCGCATCGACCGTCGAACGTTAAATCTTGTACTCGCTATTAGCAATTCGATATTGGCTAGAGTTTGTTATATCTGGAGGTGCATCAATTGTTTATGCATAATGTCCACAGGCTCCAGATTGTAAATAATTCATTTATACTTGTCAAAACATCATGAACTTGCTAAACATTGCCATTTTGTGGACAGATTGTTCCGTCACTGTACTTATCAAGTCACTACTACGAATACTCTATATCTTAACGGGTACGTCGATGCTGATCATGCAGCAACTAGTTCTAATTGTTGATCTCACACAAGCTTCATCTATCATCTCGAACCTATTGGGACTATCTCCTGGAATTCTACAAAGCAAGAGCTCATAGCTCTGTCATCTGCTAAACTCAAGTTCATAGCTGCCTGTACAGCTACTCGCAAAGGTCTCTATCTACAAGAGCTACTGGAGGAAGCGAAATTAACGACAAGTATACAGTTCACCCTGCAGTGCGACAACCAAAGTGCAATCAGAATTGCTCACCAATCTGGTTTCGCCAACAGGACGAAACACATTTCAATACGATACTTCTTCGTCAAAGATGAAGTTGAGAAGGGGAGAATGCGGTTGGTCTACTACTCGACGAATGAAATGGCTGCAGATTTTCTCACTAAGAAGCTGACACGTCAGAAGTTCCAGTACTGCAACGAACTCTGCGGAATTATCAAGAAGTGACACTATCGGACTTCCAGGAATGAAGGGGAGTGTTGTGATAAAATCGTACTTAAGCATTTGTGTAAGTAGTTCCAATAGATATTGTCGAGTTACACTATAACTAGCATCCGTAGAGTGACGTTAGCAAATAGCACTCGTCTGGATGATTATGTCAGCAGGCCGTTTCAGTCACGCGAACAGTCGCGCTCTTTTCAGTAGCGGTTAGAGCCCATAGCGCAAATAGTTTTGAACTGGTACATTATCGAATAGGTACTTCTAGCAGATATAAAAGTAGCTTGTACGACTACAATTATTACAGTAACTTGTTCTTGAGTAAATTATGTTCAACACTTACAAGTTCTAAGACTTCCGCTGTCTTACTAGTCTACCATTCCATCAAAGATCCTTGTTCAAGTCTTGAGGTATCACAAGGCTGTAATACTGTTTCTGGTGTTACATCTTATTAATACTGACTGTTACCAGAGGTACTTCCAGTATTGCATTCTACTTCAAGTACTTGTGCTCGAAAATGCCTCGGCGCTTGTGTGCTAGGGAGAGATACCTACGAGCAGCGGTATGCATTGCTAATAAGGAAAAAAATGAGACAGCATGGGCTGTTAATCGTGAGTTAGCTCATCTTTCTCCTATGCTATGGCCGCCATGGTCATGAGTCCCAAATAAGTCCTAGGCACTTGATCCGCCCTCCCATCGTTGCTGGTTGCAGGTGCGACGCTCGCAATCGCACCCCCGCTGTGGTTGGGGACTCGACCAATCATTTCTCGTCGTTCAAGGTACACCTCTCGTCGCTGAGTTTCAGGGTAACATTGTGTACTCAGGTTGGGTTTCGCGAGCGGCCAAGAATCAAAGACTTTGAGTCTTGATCGTTCTTGGACCACGGGCTTTAATACACAATCAATTAGCCCAACATTCACAGAACTACTGAATGGTGTGTTGGGCTGATAATAGCCTTAGGATCCTTTCAGAGTTGAGTTCTTGTAACAGAGAGCTTGATAGCACAGTGGAAGTCTTGTGTTGAAGCCTTGTACTGGTACGTGAGAACAAGTGATTGATTATAGCAAAGGGATACAAGGTTTATACAAAACAGTATGCAGAGTCTAAATTTTTTGCACTTCGAGGGGGTACATTCCCTTTTACGACTCGATAACGCGACTTGGATAACCACCAGTGCCTATTTTTCACGAGTAAATGACACTGATTCTCTGAAAATCAGAGTTGATTTTGCATACCACCCTTTCACCTCGAGGTAATTTTTTGAGATTATAAGTTTTCTCTGATTTATCAGAGTTGACCTATGTGCTACTCTACGGGATTTTCAATAGAGGGTATTGTCAAACATATTTGTATATGTTATAATAGGCTAGATACGGGCCGGCGGGGCGCTAACGGGCCAGCGGGGCTGTCTACACCGCCCTCCACCGCACTCCACTGCATTACACCGCACTCCACCGCACTCCACCACACTCCACCGCACTCCTCCACACTTCACCTTTCTCCACCGCTCTTCACCGCTTCCTCCACCTGTCCTCCTCACTCAGTCAGCGGCCGTCAGCAGCTGCAGCAGTGGCGATGGCGGAGTCATAGCTCCGTCTGGACGCAGAGGGTCGGGCGCTCTCAACTTTGAGTCATGGCTCATCGACCTTCGGCGTCACCTTACAGGTCAGCGCCAGGACGGTCACTCCCTGGCTGTTCATGTCGATGTCCTGCTTCCCTGCCCCTCTTCCCCTGCTGCCCTCCCTGCTACCCCCACCTCTGCTGAGCGTGAGGCCTTTTCCGCTGCTGTGCTTGATCGTGGTGTCTGGGACTCACGCGACGCTGTCGCCAAGCTTGCTATCAGCCGTGCGCTCCCGCTGTCTGGGCGTCCTCGCTTAACCACTGTAGCAAACGCACAGGCCTTCCTAGATGCTGTCATTGCGCGCTATTCCTCCCCCACCACTGTCTCTGCTGGTCGCCTGATCCTTTCCATACTCTTCCTTGATCTTGCATCCTTCCCCACTATCCCCGACTTTCCCATGCACCTCCGCACGCTTGAGATACAGTGATGGAACAATCTGTCCACATGTTGGCCATTAACTAGACAAAATTAGAGCCCATGAGAAAATGATCAGGTTTTTTATTTCCTGGTTTTAAGGTTCTAGTTGCCACTGTTGTAGGCTTGTGTGAGAAATGACATCTTGTCCAAAAAACAAACAATAGCAGAACATAGCACAAAAAAGATCACAAGTGGTACACTCGGACAGAATGATCCTAGGATGAGCGACATTTAAAATTATCGATATCGATACCAGGTCCATCTCCCCTTAACCCTACATCCTGCTCTGATCCTCCTAGGCATAGTGTCTATCAGAGCCTTGCACATGCTAGCCCTAATGCTGTCCCATGCCTCGTGCACCTGCTCCCAAGTTTGCAGCATGCTTGTGGGGGGTTGCTCATGCTTGGCGAGCTGCTCGATAGGATTGGGGTCGGGGGAGGAATAGGGTCATTGTAGGACCGCGAAATCTTGCTCTGCTAGCCACTCCTGAACGATCCTGCACTTGGGTTTAGGGTCGTACAGTGTACTGGAACGTCATGCCAGAGATGGTCAAATCATAGAAATCAAGAGTTTGAGCCACCTCGTCCAGCATTATGCTATGATAGAGTTGGCCATCAATCTTGCACATGTAATCAGGCACATCAGACATTATACAGACTCAAACCATGACTGGCCCGCCCCCATGCTTCACAGTCTACTTCACCTGATGCCCCTGGAGAGCAGCGCCTTCGCGAATCCATGCATGGGTGTGGCTATCTGAGCAATATCAAGTGATCTGAGTCTCGTTCGACCTCATCACCCGCTTCCAGTCGTCCAGTGTCCAGTCTGTTAGAAACAGAAATGTTGAGTTTATTGATGAAGCAAAGGCATTACATAGGAAGAGAGAGATGAGCTAGGAAGGGAAGGTTGGAAGGGAAGGGGGGGTTAGGACCTATCACAAGGGAGGGAGGATCCTTCCAAATGTGGTTGACCACAAGTGGGAGGTGGTCCAAGTATGGTGGACCACAAGTGGCTTAGGCAACCCACTTGTGGTGCCCCCACAATTATGGTCCTTGTGTTTGGGGGCTCCAACCACAATTGGGTTGGATTCACACCCCAACACAGGTGCACACCCAACTAGGGATGTAAACACAATATACACAACTAGCATATCATGGTATATTCTAACAGAGTCTAGATGGGCTCTGGCAAAATTCCTTATAGTCGCACATGTTGCGCGCTAATAGTTGAGGCTTGCGCAATAGTTGTACAGCAACTAACCCAGTCACCTAGAGGGCATTTCGTTCAGTGTGAGGGTGGACCTTAACAACGTGATTCGATTCCAGTGGTTATGCACCCTCAATGCTCGTCAACGCGACACCTAACATGATGGTGTGCACGAAAGTGCATATGTATCACGCTGAGAGCTGTCGCGGTCGACCTGAAGAGTGGACATTTGGCCTAGCTACTAGATGACTACTGCTGTGACTAGCCTTCAGAGTGTAATTTTGGTCGATTCTCTGCCCTATTCCTAGCGTTCATGCGATTGGTCGAAAACTCAGACACTGGTGCCAGAGGCTCATGATCTGGTATCTCTGACGCGAATCAAGCGGGTGCGTGCTTATTGGAGGATCACGGGGTAAGGGGCATGCACTAGCGAAACTCTGAGCGACTTTGCTAGCTCGTGCAAAGAATTCTCGACGGAAACAGATCTAGTCTCTATTCGGGTAGTATTTGTCCGCATCGACCGTCGAACGTTAAATCTTGTACTCGCTATTAGCAATTCGATATTGGCTAGAGTTTGTTATATCTGGAGGTGCATCAATTGTTTATGCATAATGTCCACAGGCTCCAGATTGTAAATAATTCATTTATACTTGTCAAAACATCATGAACTTGCTAAACATTGCCATTTTGTGGACAGATTGTTCCGTCACTGTACTTATCAAGTCACTACTACGAATACTCTATATCTTAACGGGTACGTCGATGCTGATCATGCAGCAACTAGTTCTAATTGTTGATCTCACACAAGCTTCATCTATCATCTCGAACCTATTGGGACTATCTCCTGGAATTCTACAAAGCAAGAGCTCATAGCTCTGTCATCTGCTAAACTCAAGTTCATAGCTGCCTGTACAGCTACTCGCAAAGGTCTCTATCTACAAGAGCTACTGGAGGAAGCGAAATTAACGACAAGTATACAGTTCACCCTGCAGTGCGACAACCAAAGTGCAATCAGAATTGCTCACCAATCTGGTTTCGCCAACAGGACGAAACACATTTCAATACGATACTTCTTCGTCAAAGATGAAGTTGAGAAGGGGAGAATGCGGTTGGTCTACTACTCGACGAATGAAATGGCTGCAGATTTTCTCACTAAGAAGCTGACACGTCAGAAGTTCCAGTACTGCAACGAACTCTGCGGAATTATCAAGAAGTGACACTATCGGACTTCCAGGAATGAAGGGGAGTGTTGTGATAAAATCGTACTTAAGCATTTGTGTAAGTAGTTCCAATAGATATTGTCGAGTTACACTATAACTAGCATCCGTAGAGTGACGTTAGCAAATAGCACTCGTCTGGATGATTATGTCAGCAGGCCGTTTCAGTCACGCGAACAGTCGCGCTCTTTTCAGTAGCGGTTAGAGCCCATAGCGCAAATAGTTTTGAACTGGTACATTATCGAATAGGTACTTCTAGCAGATATAAAAGTAGCTTGTACGACTACAATTATTACAGTAACTTGTTCTTGAGTAAATTATGTTCAACACTTACAAGTTCTAAGACTTCCCGCTGTCTTACTAGTCTTACCATTCCATCAAAGATCCTTGTTCAAGTCTTGAGTATCACAAGGCTGTAATACTGTTTCTGGTGTTACATCTTATTAATACTGACTGTTACCAGGTACTTCCAGTATTGCATTCTACTTCAAGTACTTGTGCTCGAAAATGCCTCGGCGCTTGTGTGCTAGGGAGAGATACCTACGAGCAGCGGTATGCATTGCTAATAAGGAAAAAAATGAGACAGCATGGGCTGTTAATCGTGAGTTAGCTCATCTTTCTCCTATGCTATGGCCGCCATGGTCATGAGTCCCAAATAAGTCCTAGGCACTTGATCCGCCCTCCCATCGTTGCTGGTTGCAGGTGCGACGCTCGCAATCGCACCCCCGCTGTGGTTGGGGACTCGACCAATCATTCTCGTCGTTCAAGGTACACCTCTCGTCGCTGAGTTTCAGGGTAACATTGTGTACTCAGGTTGGGTTTCGCGAGCGGCCAAGAATCAAAGACTTTGAGTCTTGATCGTTCTTGGACCACGGGCTTTAATACACAATCAATTAGCCCAACATTCACAGAACTACTGAATGGTGTTGGGCTGATAATAGCCTTAGGATCCTTTCAGAGTTGAGTTCTTGTAACAGAAGAGCTTGATAGCACAGTGGAAGTCTTGTGTTGAAGCCTTGTACTGGTACGTGAGAACAAGTGATTGATTATAGCAAAGGGATACAAGGTTTATACAAAACAGTATGCAGAGTCTAAATTTTTTGCACTTCGAGGGGTACATTCCCTTTACGACTCGATAACGCGACTTGGATAACCACCAGTGCCTATTTTTCACGAGTAAATGACACTGATTCTCTGAAAATCAGAGTTGATTTTGCATACCACCCTTTCACCTCGAGGTAAATTTTTGAGATTATAAGTTTTCTCTGATTTATCAGAGTTGACCTATGTGCTACTCTACGGGATTTTCAATAGAGGGTATTGTCAAACATATTTGTATATGCTATAATAGGCTAGATACGGGCCGGCGGGGCGCTAACGGGCCAGCGGGGCTGTCTACACCGCCCTCCACCGCACTCCACTGCATTACACCGCACTCCACCGCACTCCCACCACACTCCACCGCCACTCCTCCACACTTCACCTTTCTCCACCGCTCTTCACCGCTTCCTCCCACCTGTCCTCCTCACTCAGTCAGCGGCCGTCAGCAGCTGCAGCAGTGGCGATGGCGGAGTCATAGCTCCGTCTGGACGCAGAGGGTCGGGCGCTCTCAACTTTGAGTCATGGCTCATCGACCTTCGGCGTCACCTTACAGGTCAGCGCCAGGACGGTCACTCCCTGGCTGTTCATGTCGATGTCCTGCTTCCCTGCCCCTCTTCCCCTGCTGCCCTCCCTGCTACCCCCACCTCTGCTGAGCGTGAGGCCTTTTCCGCTGCTGTGCTTGATCGTGGTGTCTGGGACTCACGCGACGCTGTCGCCAAGCTTGCTATCAGCCGTGCGCTCCCGCTGTCTGGGCGTCCTCGCTTAACCACTGTAGCAAACGCACAGGCCTTCCTAGATGCTGTCATTGCGCGCTATTCCTCCCCCACCACTGTCTCTGCTGGTCGCCTGATCCTTTCCATACTCTTCCTTGATCTTGCATCCTTCCCCACTATCCCCGACTTTCCCATGCACCTCCGCACGCTTGAGATACAGTGATGGAACAATCTGTCCACATGTTGGCCATTAACTAGACAAAATTAGAGCCCATGAGAAAATATCAGGTTTTTTATTTCCTGGTTTTAAGGTTCTAGTTGCCACTGTTGTAGGCTTGTGTGAGAAATGACATCTTGTCCAAAAAACAAACAATAGCAGAACATAGCACAAAAAAGATCACAAGTGGTACACTCGGACAGAATGATCCTAGGATGAGCGACATTTAAAATTATCGATATCGATACCAGGTCCATCTCCCCTTAACCCTACATCCTGCTCTGATCCCTCCTAGGCATAGTGTCTATCAGAGCCTTGCACATGCTAGCCCTAATGCTGTCCCCATGCCTCGTGCACCTGCTCCCAAGTTTGCCAGCATGCTTGTGGGGGGGTTGCTCATGCTTGGCGAGCTGCTCGATAGGATTGGGGTCGGGGGAGGAATAGGGTCATTGTAGGACCGCGAAATCTTGCTCTGCTAGCCACTCCTGAACGATCCTGCACTTGGGTTTAGGGGTCGTACAGTGTACTGAACGTCATGCCAGAGATGGTCAAATCATAGAAATCAAGAGTTTGAGCCACCTCGTCCAGCATTATGCTATGATAGAGTTGGCCATCAATCTTGCACATGTAATCAGGCACATCAGACATTATACAGACTCAAACCATGACTGGCCCGCCCCCATGCTTCACAGTCTACTTCACCTGATGCCCCTGGAGAGCAGCGCCTTCGCGAATCCATGCATGGTGTGGCTATCTGAGCAATATCAAGTGATCTGAGTCTCGTTCGACCTCATCACCCGCTTCCAGTCGTTCCAGTGTCCAGTCTGTTAGAAACAGAAATGTTGAGTTTATTGATGAAGCAAAGGCATTACATAGAAGAGAGAGATGAGCTAGGAAGGGAAGGTTGGAAGGGAAGGGGGGTTAGGACCTATCACAAGGAGGGAGGATCCTTCCAAATGTGGTTGACCACAAGTGGGAGGTGGTCCAAGTATGGTGGACCACAAGTGGCTTAGGCAACCCCACTTGTGGTGCCCCCACAATTATGGTCCTTGTGTTTGGGGGCTCCAACCACAATTGGGTTGGATTCACACCCCAACACAGGTGCACACCCAACTAGGGATGTAAACACAATATACACAACTAGCATATCATGGTATATTCTAACAGAGTCTAGATGGGCCTCTGGCAAAAATTCCTTATAGTCGCACATGTTGCGCGCTAATAGTTGAGGCTTGCGCAATAGTTGTACAGCAACTAACCCAGTCACCTAGAGGGCATTTCGTTCAGTGTTGAGGGTGGACCTTAACAACGTGATTCGATTCCAGTGGTTATGCACCCTCAATGCTCGTCAACGCGACACCTAACATGATGGTGTGCACGAAAGTGCATATGTATCACGCTGAGAGCTGTCGCGGTCGACCTGAAGAGTGGACATTTGGCCTAGCTACTAGATGACTACTGCTGGTGACTAGCCTTCAGAGTGTAATTTTGGTCGATTCTCTGCCCTATTCCTAGCGTTCATGCGATTGGTCGAAAACTCAGACACTGGTGCCAGAGGCTCATGATCTGGTATCTCTGACGCGAATCAAGCGGGTGCGTGCTTATTGGAGGATCACGGGGTAAGGGGCATGCACTAGCGAAACTCTGAGCGACTTTGCTAGCTCGTGCAAAGAATTCTCGACGGAAACAGATCTAGTCTCTATTCGGGTAGTATTTGTCCGCATCGACCGTCGAACGTTAAATCTTGTACTCGCTATTAGCAATTCGATATTGGCTAGAGTTTGTTATATCTGGAGGTGCATCAATTGTTTATGCATAATGTCCACAGGCTCCAGATTGTAAATAATTCATTTATACTTGTCAAAACATCATGAACTTGCTAAACATTGCCATTTTGTGGACAGATTGTTCCGTCACTGTAAGCTACCGCGCTGCTAGCATTGAGGCACAGCTTACTTCCTTCCCACCACCGTTCTGCGCTACCCTTTATCTCATTGCCACGCGCCTCCCTGACCGCCTAGCCACAGGCCACGACCACTTCCTAAGTCAGCACCTGGGTGACCTCACTCTTACTGCCTTTGTCAGTGCCCTATCTGAGATAGAGACTCGCCACCGTAGTATCGCTCAGTCTAGCGGTACTGCAGTGGTACCTATCTTTCAGGGTTAAGCTCCCTCCCCGTTCACTTACTCTGACGTCTCTGCTACTGTTGCTGAGACCGCTGCGGTGGCCTCAGCGCAGAAGCGTCCGGGTAAGGGTCGCCACCCCAAAGGGGGGCGTGGTGGGGGAAGGGGGGTGGCGGCGGTGAGGGCGGGGATGGTGGTTCACACGAGGGGACTGGGGCTGGTGCCCCGGAGCAGCCGCACTAGCAGACGCAGCCTCAGCAGCCGCAGCAGCAGTCGCAGTCGTCGCAATAGCAGTAGTGTCGTGGTGGACTGGCGGCGCTAGCGGCAATGGTCGTGGGGGTGGTGGGCGCAGCTCGGTGTCGGGTGGCAGATCCAGCGTGGTCACCTGCCAATACCAGGTTTAGACCGGCCCTTGCTGGGGCACTGTCTGCCTCCAGCTCGGCCACACTGCCGACTGCTGCTACCGCCGCCTGGACGACCTGATCCGCCACTGCTTTGGTCCTGCGTCAGACCCTACGGACTGGTACGCCCTGGCTCACCGTCGTGTGCCGGTCTTTGAGCTTGACATGGATCAGATTAGGAATGCTATGTCTGTTATGTATGCTGATGACTCTAGTGTGATTGGGCCCTATTACCCGGTGTTGCCTAGCGTAGGTGTGTCCACTATGTGTAGTCTAGGCTCCCTTGCTGCGTCACGTGTAGGACCCCTTGCCTTGTTTAGCCTAGGCTCCACACTAGCCCCTGTACCGGCAGCCACTAGCGCTTCGCTCTCCTTTCACGCTTGACTCCGGTGCGTCTACCTACTTCTTCCGTGATCACACTTCCCTTACGCCGCTTGTCGCCTCTGCCACCGTCGCACTTGCAGACCCCTTCTCCACTCCGGTAGTTGCACGTAGCTCCACCACCCTTCCTTGTCTGGCAGCCCCCTTGGGCACTCTTACAGGCCTGCACAACCCCTCGTTTTCTAGGAATCTAGCTGGTGTCGGCTGTCTTCAGGACCTCAGCGTCACCACTATGTTCCCCAGACACGAGCGGTACGTGGTCTGCACCGAGACTGCCTCAGGTGCCCCCCTTGCAGCGTTCCCCCGGGACCCTGTGTCTGGCCTGTTTATGCTTGACACTGCGTCCTCCCTGGTGAGGGCGTCCCCACAGGAAGCCACGGCTTGCTTATGTCGGTCTCTCACTCACCCGTCACTGCTATGGCTTCACCGCCTAGGTCAACCTGCACTCACGCGTCAGCGTCACATGTCCCAGCACGGTTTTGTCCTAGTCTCCCTGCGTCACTCCCTTCCCTCCCTCCCTCACCCTTGGCGCTGTGCACGCCCTGCGTCGAGGGCTGGCTGCGCCGTCCTCCTCACTCCTCCTCGGTTCGCCTGCCACAGTGCCACTCCAGACCATGCACCTTGACATCTGCGGTCCAGCCTCCATCCATGGGCCGATTAGAGAGCGCTACTTCCTGGTGCTTGTCGATGAATACATGCACTACACCACGGTGTTTCCCCTGGAGTGGAAGGCTGACGTGCCTGACGTTCTTATCCCGTCGGTCGTAGCTGCGCGAGTCCGCCGAGGTCTCCCTGTGCTGTGTCTCCACTCGTCTTCCCCTTCGTTTCCCTCTCGTGTCTCCTCCTCTGTCTCCTGATCAGTCACCTGCCTCTCACGTCAGGTCACGTCGTCCCTCTCGTGCTTGTCCTGTCTCTCCTGTTCAGCGTTCTCACCCTATGTTGCTTCGTTCCCATGCGTCTCGTCCTCCACTCCTCCCCTTGCCTTCTCTGTCGTCGCTCGCTGTCACGTCTCCCCCTCTATGAGACTACATTCGTGCTACTCGTCCTCTTGTTCCTCGGGTCCTTGCCTCCCTCGTTACCGACCCGTCTATACTTGTCTTGAGTCTTGACGCTCTTGTCGCTGCTGTTGCTGACTTCGCCTCTACCCGCCGGCTTGACTACGCCACCACTCTGGTCTCTGGCCCTGTCTGTCCTCCGTCCGTCGGGGGTGCTCCAGCCCTTGGCAGTGACGTCCTAGAGCACAGGCAGTACGAGCTTGCTTTCCTTTCTGAGGCTGCTCCCCATCTCTGTTCCATGCTGATAGTCCCTGAGGGTGGCCCAGATGCCTTTGACATCCCGACCCCTCGCACTTACGCTGAGGCGACCTCGGGACCCTGGGCCTCTCAGTGGATAGCTGCCATGGAGCACGAGATGGCATATTGGAGATCCACCGGCACCTACGTCGACGCAGTTCCCCCACATGGGATGAACGTAGTCGATCGTCGGTGGCTCTTCAAGGTGAAGCGTCCTCCTGAGGAGCCGCCTGTGTTCCAGGCGCGCTACGTGGCTAGAGGCTTCAGTCAGCGCGAGGGGGTGGACTTCTTTTGGACCTTTGCCCCGACCCCGAAGATGACTACTTTTTGGGCGCTGCTATACGTAGCGGCACAACGTGACTACGAGCTCCACTCCCTCGACTTCTCCACTGCTTTTCTTCACGACAGCCTACACGACCAAGTCTACCTGTGTCGTCCACACGGCTTCACCGGTACCTTCCCTCTGACAGGCACCGCAAGAGTGGCACGACATGCTGTATGCTATGCTTGCTAAACTAGACGACGAGCGGGTGGACCTTAACGAGACCGCGCCTGCACCAAGGCTAAAGCAGTAGCCCTAAGAGGACCTGAGGGTCTCAGTGTCGTCTGCCCAAGAAGCGTCAGTGTGCCCAGTAAGGACCAGTGACCTGTGTCCTTCCAGTACTAGCCCCATGCCTGATGTACTTGCTAGATAACGCAAAATCCTCTTTGCGACCGACCAGTGCTATGGTCGATGTCTGGGTGTGGCCACAAAGCGAGCCAGGATGCAGAGAGGGTATGCGAGATCTGGACGAGTGCAAGTTATCACGTACATGAGGCAACCCACCAGCTCTGCGTAAGGGTCACTGGGCTCTACTGACTTAGGAATAGGAGCTGAGAGCATGTGGTCTATTGGCAGAGGTGTAGGCTGTGGTGAGGAGAAGTGAAGACCGAACCTCTGAAGAACCTGGCGCACCAAGTGTGACTGAGTCAAAGTGATGGTGCACGCTGCTCTGTCCCTGGAAATCTGCAGGCCAAGGTAGTGGAGCAGCTCTCCTAGGTCACTGCAGGTGTTTCTCCTCAGCAGCTCGGCCTTCACGGAGGCCAGTGCGTCTCTGTCTAAAGTAGCAAAGACTAGGACATCTACATAGACAAGGATGTAGAACGGAGTCTGACCAGCATGAACGAAGAGCGAGGGGTCTGCAAAGGACGGAAAGAACAGCAGGTCAGCTAGCGTAGCACGTAGCATGTCGTGCCACTCACGGGGCGCCTGTCGCAAGCCGTAGACAGGGCGCCGGAGGAGCCACTCGATACCAGAGGGAAAGGTACCGGAGAAGCCTTGGGGGTGGCGCAGATAGACCTGCTCGTATAGACTGCCCTAGAGGAAAGCTGTAGAGAAGTCGAGGGTGTGGAGCTCTTAGTCACGATGTGCGGCTACGTGTAGCAGCGCCCGAAGAGTAGTCATCTTTGGGGTCGGGGCGAAGGTCTGAGAGAAGTCCAACCCCTGGCGCTGTCTGAAGCCTCTAGCCACGTAGCGCGCCTTGAACACAGGTGGCTCTCCAGGGAGGCGATTCACCTTGAAGAGCCACCGGCCATCGACTACGTTTACCCCAGGTGGGGGAGCTGCGTCGACGTAGGTGCCGGTGGATCTCCAAGATGCAATCTTCTTCTCCATAGAAGCTATCCACTGAGAGGCCCAGGGTCCCGAGGTTGCCTCAGCATAAGTGCGAGGGGTCGGTATGTCAAAGGCGTCTGGGTCACCCTCAGGGACTAGCAGCATGGAACAGAGATGGGGAGCAGCCTTGGACAGGAAAGCAAGCTCGTACTGCCTGTCCTCTAGGACGTCACTACCAAGGGCAGGAGCACCCCCGACGGACGGAGGGCAGGAAGGGCCAAAGACCAAAGCTGTAGCGTAGTCAAGGTGGTAGGTAGAGGCGAAGTCAGCGACAGCAGCGATATGAGCATCAAGACTCGAGACAGGAACAGACGGGTCGGTAACGAGGGAGGCAAGGACCCGAGAAACAAGAGGATGGGCACCACAAAGGTAGTCGGACAAAGGGGGAGGCACGACAGCGAGCGACGACGGAGGAGGAGACGGGAGTAAGGGAGGAAGAAATGCGTGGGAACGAAGCAACCTAGGGTGAGATGATGAACAGGAGAGACAGGATGAGCACTAGAGGGACGGCGAGACGAGACGAGAAACAGAGGTGTCAGGTAAGGAGACAGAGGAGGAGACACAAGGTGGGAGGGAGGTGGAAAAGGGGTCGGGGACAAGTCTGGCGGAGGAAACATAGGACCGTGGACAAGAAGGGGAGGAGGCGGCCGGGGAGGCACAGGCGAGCGGTCAGGGGAGGGAAGGCCGAGTAGGCGAAGGGCGGTTAATGATGGCGACTGCTACTGCTGCTGCTCAACGCCGACACCTGGACCGCCAGCTGCATTGTGGCTTCCTCCGGAACACTCCACTCCAGCACCCCCAGAACAAGCACCCCCAGAGCGAGAACCCTCTCTAGCACCAGTGTCACCCCCGAGCTCACCGGGACAAGCCACGGCAGTAGCCCCAGGACTAGCACCCTCCTCAATGCCAACACCCCCAGAGTCCACGAACGGCTGCTGCTGCTGCTGCAATGGCGGCGGCTGCTTCGGCGGCGGCGGCGGCTGCTGCTGCAGCTCCGACAATGGCTGCGGCGGCGACTGCTATGACGGAGGAGGGGTCACCTGGGGAGAGGCAGGCGGCGAGAACTGCGCCCCAGAGCCACCAGAGTCACCCAACTCCTCAACTGGGAGAACCGACAGGAGGGGAGAGTCGTGAGACACACCAGACGGAGCAGGACGGGGAGGGAGGGGACTAGGGGCTACCGAGGGAGTGGGAACCAGAAACAGGGGTGGGAAAACTGGGAGACCTTGGTGGGGAAAGCGACAGTAAAAGGAGACAGACTCCTCAAAAGTGACGTCACACGAGTGAACGAAGCGGTGCGAAGGCGGGTGGTAAAAGTGCCAGTCAGACGAGTCAAGGGGTAAACAAAGGAAGACACAAGGGACAGTGTGGGCAGTGAGCTTATCCGTGCGAGAGGCACGAACTTGAGCAAGGCATCCCTAGACGTGGAACGCAGAAGCGTCACCAGGAGACCTGGTCCAGAGGAGGATCGGTGAAACCTGCAGCCGCTGGGAGTGGGGCCACAGGTTTAGCTGGTGAGCGACGTAGCGAACAGTGAATGGCCACAGAAAATGGGGTGCACCAGCATGGATCATGGAGGTACGAGCTACCTCCATGACCAAGCTGATGCGTCGCTCAGCGACCCCATTCTGCTGTGGGGAGTCCAACAGGGTGTACAACTGAGTGATGCCCTCCGCACGACAGAACCGGCCAAGTTGAGCGGAGGCAAACTCGCCGTCACGGTCGGAGTGGAGACACAGCACGGGGAGACCTCGGCGGACTCGCGCAGCTACGACCCATAGGAGAAGAACATCAGGCACATCAGCCTAGAGGAAACACCGTGGTGTAGCACATGTAGTCGTCGACAAGCACCAGGAAGTTGCGCTCTCGACGCGGCCCCGGGACGGGGGTTGGACCCCAGATGTCCAGGTGCACGGTCTGGAGTGGCGCGGTGGCAGGGCGAAGCGAGGAGGAGTGAGGAGCACGGCGCAGCCGGCCCTCGATGCAGGGAAAGCACGGTGGTGCAGGGGAGGGAGGGAGGGAAGGGAGCGACGCAGGGAGACCTAGGACAAAACCGTGCTGAGACATGTGACGCAGACGCGGGAGTGCAGGGTGACCAAGGCAGTGGTGCGACAGCAGCGACGGGAGAGTGAGCGACCGACACGAGCAAGCCGCGGCTACCTGGGGGGACGCCCTCACCAGGGGGGACTCAGTGTCAAGCGTAAACAGGCCGGACACAGGGTCCCCGGGGAACGTGATCAGGGGAGCACCAGTGGCGGTCTCGGTGCAGACCGCGTACCGCTCGTGTCCGGGGAACGTAGTCGTGACGCTGAGGTCCTGAAGATAGCCGACACCAACTAGGTTCCTAGAGAACGAGGGGATGTGTAGGCATGTAAGAGTGCATGAGCGGACTGCCGGATAGGGAAGGGTGGTGGAGCTATGTGCAACAACCGGACCTGAGGAGGGGTCTGCAAGTGCGATGGCGGCAGGGGCGGCAGGGGCGGCAGGGGCGGCAAGCGGCGTAACGGAAGTGTGGTCACGGAAGAAGCAGGTAGACGCACCAGAGTCAAGCATGAAGGAGAGTAAAGTGCTAGCGGCAGCCGGCGGAGGGGCTAGTGTGGAGCCTAGGCTAAACAAGCCAGATGGTCCTACGCCTGACACAGCAGGGGAGCCTAGACTACACACAGTGGACACACCTATGCTAGGCAACACTGGTAATAGGGTCCAATCACACAAGAGTCATTAGTATACATGACAGACATAGCATTTCTAATCTGATCCATGTCAAGCTCGAAGACCGGCACACGACGGCGAGCCAGGGCATACCAGTCCGGAGGGTCTGACGCCGGACCGAAGCGGTGGCGGAACAGGTCGTCTAGGCGGTGGTAGCAGCGGTTGGCGGTGTGGCCAGGCCGGAGGCAGACAGTGCCGCGGTGAGGGCCGGTCTGAAGCTGGTACTAGCAAGTGACCGTGCTGGAGCTAGCACCCAACACCAAGCTGCTCCCGCCCCCCCCACGACCACTGCCACTAGCGCCGCCAGTCCACCACGGCGGCGGGGGTCCCCACGGTGAGTGCTGCTGCGGCGACAAGTGCGTCGGCGGATGTGGCTGCTGAGTCTGCTGCTGTTGCTGCTGACGCTGCATCTGCTTCTGCGGCTGCTCCGGGGCATCAGCCCCGGTCCCCTCGTCTGAACCACCGTCCCCGCCCTCACCGCCGCCACCCTCCCCACCACCACCCCCCTTCCCCCCACCGCGTCCCCCTTTGGGGCGGCGACCCTTACCCGATTGCTTCTGCGCTGAGGCCGCAGCAACAGCAGCAGAGACGTGAGAGTCAGTGCACTGGGAGGGAGCACAACCCTGAAAGATAGGTATCGCCGCAGTACCGCTAGACTGAGCGATACTGCACTGGCGGGTCTCTATCTCAGACAGGGCACTGACAAAGGCGGTAAGAGTGAGGTCACCCGGGTGCTGACTAAGGAAGTGGTCGCGGCCTGTGGCTAGGCAGTCAAGGAGGCACGTGGCGATGAGATAAAGGGTAGCGCGGAACGGCGGCAGGAAGGCAGTGAGTTGTGCCTCAGTTCTAGCAGTGTGGTAGCTCGTCTTAAGCACGCGGAGGTGCGTGGCACAGTCGGCGATTGTGGGGAAGGACGCAAGATCAGGGAACAGCATGGGAAGGATCAGGCAACCAGCAGAGGCAGTGGCGGGGATGGAATAGTGCGCAATGACGGCATCTAAGAAGGCCTAGGCGTTCGCTACAGTGGTAAAGCAAGGACGCTTAGACAGCGGGAGCTCATGGCTGATAGCAAGCTGTGCGACAGCGTCGCGCGAGTCCCATACGGCAGGAGCAAGCACGGCAACGGAAAAAGCCTCACGCTCAGCAGTGGTGGGGGCATCAGGGAGAGCATCAGGTGCAGGGGGGCAGGGAAGCAGGCCATCGACATGAATAGCCAGGGAGTGACCGTCCTGGCGCTGACCTGTAAGGTGACGCCGAAGGTCGACCAGCCACGCCTTAAAGTCGAGCGCCCGACCCTTTGCGTCCAGACGGGGCTGTGACTCCGCCATCGCCACTGCTGCAGCTGCTGACGGCCGTTGACAGAGTGAGGAGGACAGGTGGAGGAAGTGGTGGAGAGCGGTGGAGTGTTGTGGAGAGCGGTGGACTACAGTGAAGAGCGGTGGAGTGCGATGGAATGCGGTGGAGTGTGGTGTAGTGCGATGGAGTGCGGTGGAGTGCGGTGGAGTGCGGTGGAGAGCGGTGGAGAGCGGTGGAGAGTGGTGGAGACAGTCGGCAGGGAAGCCGGCGCTGAAGGGAGCCAGAGCCGGTGGGTCGGCGCTATGACTCAACGGCCCGGCGGCTGGCCGCTGAAGTGGGGGACGGCTAGGCTGGAGCCGGCTGGCTGGGCGGCTGGCTGGCCGATCGGCTGGCGAGGGCTGACGGGGCGCACAGGGCCGACGGGGCGCTGACGGGGCCGGTAGGGCGCCAACGGGGCCGGCAGGGCGCTAACAGGCCGGCGGGGCGAGCAGGGCCAGAGGGGCGCACTAGATCGACGGGGCGCTAACGGGTCCGGTAGGGCGCGAACGGGCCGGCGGGGCGCTAACAGGCCGGTGGGGCGAGCGGGGCCAGAGGGGCGCACGGGGCCGACGGGGCGCGAGCGGGGCCGTCAGGGCGCTAACGATCGGCGAGGCGCTAACGGGCCGGCGAGGCGCTAACGGGGCCGGTAGGGCGCTAACAGGCCGGCAGGGCGCTAGCGGGCCGGCAGGGCGAGCAGGGCCAGAGGGGGCGCACAGGGCCGACGGGGCGCTAACTAGGCCGACTGGCTCTAACGGGCCAGAGGGGGCCGACGGGGCGCTAACGGGGCGCTAACGGGGCCGGTAGGGCGCTAAGCTAACGGGCCGATAGGGCGTACGGGGCCGACGGGGCGCTAAAGGGCGGGTAGGAGCGGGCGGCTAGGATTAGGACGAGAGCGGAAGCGCGGGTGGGCGGGGAGGACCTAACCTAGCGCGTATACCATCTCAGAGTAGAAAGGTAACTAGAATGAGGCATACAGGTTGATTTTGTTCAAGTGGTTATACCCTCTAAGAGCATGCACCTATCTAGTCTATTATAACATATACAAATATATTTGACAGGTACCACTCCAACCCTATATCTCTCTTGTTAACCCTTGTTTCTATTCATTCTCTTGTTCTAACACTGATGTGCTGCGTGCGCAGATTTTCGCCTAATCTTACAAGCTTGACCAATAGTGGCTAAGCTAGTGCAAAATGTGAAGTGCCGACATCCTGTTAGTATCCTACTGCTGTGCAATGTGACTTAGTGCAACTTTTCCAGCGTTTTTTAATTTTCCCTAAGGCCACTGGCCACAGTATTAAATGAGGTGTCGAGAAGAAAAACTGAACAAGTGATATGATAGAGAGACAGAACAAGGGTATATACCTAAGAGTGTTGTACCCTCTAAGAGGTGACCCTATACAGTCTATACAAATATGAGTTATACATATATTTGACACACCCCCTAGACTGCATAAGGGCAAATCCTGAACAAGCAGCTCAGGGCGGCACTACTAGTCCAGCCACTGAGACAAGGGTCTAAAGACCAGTCAAAAGGAGTACAGGCAAGACAAGAACAAGACCAGGGCGGCACTACTAGTCCAGCCACTGGGAGAGAACACAAGTCCAGTCTGAGTACATATATAGATATATATATAGGACAGCACAAAGTCAAGGTCCTAGCAAGTGAGAGGCTACAGGAACTAGACCGAGCTGTACACAGTGCCGCTGATGATCTTTAGGTGCAAGCGCCTTCGTAAAGATATCAGCTGTGTTGGCACCAGAGGCCAAGTGAACTACGCGTGCCTGGTGGCGCTGCTGTAGCTCGCGCAGAAGGAAGTACCGCAGCTGAATGTGCTTTGCTCTGCCCTCAAGTCGAGGCTCCTGACACAGGAGTATCATGGCCCTGTTGTTAGCGTACAGGACTGGGGCAGAGCTAGGCCGCTCACCTAAGTATGAGAGCAAGAAGGTCAGCCAGCGGAGCTCCTGTGCCGCCATGGCACCAGCGTAGATCTCAGCCTCACAGCTCGACTGAGCAACCGACGACGAGCGAGTGGATCTCCAAGAGATAGCACCCGAACCAAGGCGTCTGGGTCACCCTCAGGGACTAACAGCATGGAGCAGAGATGGGGAGCAGCCTCGGAAAGGAAAGCAAGCTCGTACTGCCTGTCCTCTAGGACGTCATTGCCAAGGGCAGGAGCACCCCCGACGGACGGAGGACGGGCACGGTCAGAGACCAGAGCGGCAGCGTAGTCAAGGCGGCGGGTAGAGGCGAAGTCAGCGACAGTGCGACAAGTGCGTCAAGGCGCGAGACAAGAACAGAAGGGTCGGTAACAAGCGCGGCAAGAACCCGAGGGACAAGGGGACGAGCAGCACGGAGGTAGTCAGAGAAAGGAGGAGGTGCAACAGCAAGGGACGAGGGAGGAGGGGACGGGAGGAGGGGAGGACGAGACGAGTGGGAACGGAGCAACATAGGGTGGCAGCGCAGGACAGGAGAGACGGGACGAGCACGGGAGGGAGGGCGAGCCCAAAAGTGAGACGGAGGTGTAGGGTCAGGGGACAGCGGAGGGGACACAGGAGGGGAACGAGGAGGAAGACGGGCCAGAGACGAGTCGGGCGGCGGGAACACAGGACCGTAGACAGGAAGGTCAGCAGGCGGTGGGGGAGACACCGTCGCACGGTCCGGGGAGGGAAGGCCGAGCAGGCGGAGAGCGGAGACCGGCGGCGACGGCTGCTGCGGCGGCGATGACGGCTGGGCCGGAACCCTCGGACCAGGAGAGGCAGAACGACCGTCGGCAGATTTCTCAACAGCAGCACCCCTAGAGCCAACACCCCCAGAGCGAGAACCCCCTCCAACACCAGCGGCACCCCCAGACGCCGCAGGACGAACACCCTCCTCCACACCAGCACCCCCAGGGGCCAAGAGCGGCAGCGGCAGTGGCAGCGACGACTGCGGCGGCGACGGCTGCGGCGGCGGCAACAGCGGCGACGGCTGCGGCGGCGACGGTAGCGGCGGCTGCAGTGGGGTCGGCGACTGCGACAGTGGGGGCGGAGGCACCGGGGAAGGGGGACGCGGCAAGGACAGACCGGGGGTACCACCAGAGTCAGCAGACTCCTCAACGGGGACAACCGACGGGAGGGGAGTGACGTGAGAGACACCAGACGGGGCAGGACGAGGCGGGAGAGGGGCAGGGGCTACTGGGGGAGAGGGAGCAAGGAACAGGGGGGGGGCAACTGGGAGACCTCAGTGATGGAAGCGGCGGTAGAAGGAGACCGACTCGTCAAAGGTGACGTCACGAGAGTGGAGGAAGCGGTGAGACGGCGGGTGGTAGAAAAGCCAGTCAGACGAGTCAAGGGGGAAACCTAGGAAGACACAGGGGACAGTGCGGGCAGTGAGCTTGTCCGTGCCAGAGGCACGAACGTGAGCAAGGCAGCCCCAGAAGTGGAACGCAGACGCGTCACCGGGGGACCCGGTCCAAAGGAGGGTCGGCGAAACCTGCGGCCGCTGGGAGCGTGGCCACAGGTTAAGCTGGTGAGCAGTGTAGCGAACAGCGAACGGCCACAGAAAATGGGGGGCATCGGCATGGATCATGGAGGTACGGGCGACCTCCATGACCAAGCCGATGCGGCGCTCAGCAACCCCATTCTGCTGTGGCGAGTCCGGCAAGGTGTACGACTGGGTGATGCCCTCCGCACGACAGAACTGTCCAAGCCGACCAGAGGCGAACTCGCCGCCACGGTCGGAGTGGAGACACAACACGGGGAGACCGCGGTGGAGACGCGCAGCCACAACCCACGGGAGAAGAACGTCGGGCACGTCGGCCTTCCGCTCCAGGGGAAACACCGTGGTGTAGCGCGTATAGTCGTCGACGAGCACAAGGAAGTAACGCTCACCTCGCGGTCCGGGGACGGGGGCAGGGCCCCAAACGTCCAGGTGCAGGGTCTGAAGGGGGGCAGTAGCCGGGCGCAGCGAGGAGGAGTATGGGGCACGGCGAAGTCGGCCCTCGACGCAAGGCGTGCACGGTGGCGCAGTCGAGGGAGGAAGGGCGGGGAGTGATGCAGGGAGACCTAAGACAAGGCCGTGCTGGAACATGTGACGCAGACGAGGGAGAGCAGGGTGACCTAAGCGGTGGTGCCAGAGAAGGGACGGGTGAGTGAGGGAACGACACGAGCAAGCTGCAGCAACCTGGGAGGACGCACCAACCGGAGGGGAAGCGGTGTCTAGGGTAAACAGACCGGACACCGGGTCCCGGGGGAACGTCGCAAGGGGGGAACCTGAGACAGCCTCAGAACAGACAGCGAACCGCTCGTGCTCGGGGAACGTGGTGGTGACGCCGAGGTCCTGGAGACAGCCGACACAAACCAGGTTCTGCGAGAACGAGGGAACGTGGAGGCCTGAAAGGGAGCCCCAGAGAACTGCTGGGCAGGGAAGGGACGTAGAGCTGCGAGCGACGACAGGACCCGCAGAGGGGTCAGCGAGAGAGACGACAACTGGCGTAGCAAGCGGCGTGAGCGCAGAACGGTTGCGGAAGAAGCAGGCAGAAGCACCGGAGTCGAGAGTGAAGGACAGCGCCGCAGTGGCGGGGGCAGGGAACGGAGCCTGTGCAGAGACGAGGCTAGACAAACTAGGCAGTCCTACGCCTGACGCAGCAGGGGAGGCTAGGCTACACAACGGTGCAACACCTAAACTAGAGAACACAGGGTAATAAGATCCAGCAACACTAGCAGCATCAGAATACAAGGCATGCAAAGCAGCACCTATCTGATCCATGTCTAACTCAAAGATCGGCACGCCCTAGCGGAGCAGGCTGTGCCAGTCAGGGAGGTCCGGGGCCGGGCCAAAGCGACGACGAAACAGATCGTCGAGGCGGCGGAAACAGCGGGCAGTCGGGTGCGGACGGCGGCACAGAGTTCCGCGAAGGGGCCCGGTCTGAAGCTGGTACTGGCAGGTGACAGCACCGGAGCCGCCGGTAGACGCCAAGCTACGCGGGCCGCCACAACTGCCACCACCTCCGGAGGTGCCGGGCCAACCAGGCGGGAGGTGAGCCCACTGCTGCGGGGGCTGCGGCTGGGACGGCGGCTGCGGCGCGGGCTACTCCTGCTGCGGCTGGGGCTGCTGCTCCTGACCACCAACGCTAGTCCCCCCAGACGGACTACTCTCACGACCACCAACACCACTACCTGCGCCACCACCCCTACCACCCTGGCGACCACGGCCACCGCGGCGCGAGCGCTGCTGCGGGTGGACCGCAGCAGCCGTCTCGGTGAGAGGGGTCGCCGTGGCGACCGCAGCCGAAACGACAGTGAACGTGCACTGGGAGGGGGCACAGCCGTGAAAGATAGAGACTGCCGGCGCACCGCTCGACTGAGCGATAGTGCGCTGGCGAGTCTCGATCTCGGTGAGGGTGTCGACAAAGGCAGTGAGAGTGAGGTCAGCCGGGTGCAGGCTAATGAAGTGATCGCGAGCACTAGCTATGCGGTCCGGCAGGTGCATGGCGATAAAATAGAGGGTCATGCAGAATGGGGGGGGGAGAGCAGTGAGCTGGGCAGCAGTGCTGGCAGTGCGATAGCGAGTCTCTAGGGCACGCAGGTGAGTGGCAAAGTCTGCGACGGTAGGGAAAGCTACAAGGTCTGGGAAAAGCATAGGGAAGAGCAGGCGACCAGCAGAAGCAGACGCGGGTGTGGAATAGCGGGCAATAACAGCGTCTAAGTAAGCTTTGGCCGTCTCAATAGTAGCAAAACGCGAGCACTCAGAGACAGGGAGGGCGTGGCTAATGGCAACCTGAGCGACTGCATCGCGGGAGTCCCAGACCGCACGGGCAAGCGCAGCAGTCGAGAAGGTCTCACGGTCATCAGAGGAGGGATCAGTAGGGAGGGGAGCAGGTGCGGGGGGGCGGGGGAGCAAGCCGTCGACATGGACAACCAAAGAGTGGCCATCCTGGCGCTGACCTGTAAGGTGGCTGCGGAGATCGGAGAGCCAGGCGGCGAAGTCAACCGCATGGCCCTCGGCGTCCTGTTGGAGCACGAAGTCCGCCATCGTGCAGGGTCAGCAGCACAGCTCCACAGGAACGCAGCGACGCAGGAACACAGCGACAGCCCCCTCCAGCACAGCGGTCGCGAAGCGCCTCACCACGGGCGAGCAGAGGAGACGGAGCCCGAGGCGGTACGACAGGACGAGCCGGGGCGAAGGGGCCAGGCAGGTGCGGTGGGGCCAAGCAGGTGCTGGTGGGGCCAGGCAGGCGCGGCGGGGCCAAGCAGGCGCGGCGGGGCCAGGCAGGCGCGGGGGGGCCAGGCAGGGGCGGCGGGGCCAGGCAGGCGCGGCTGGGGCCAGGCAAGGCGCGACGGGCCAGGCAGGGGCGGCGGGGCCAGGAGGCGCGGCAGGGCGAGGCAGGCGCGGCGGGGCCAGGAGGCGCGGCAGGGCCAGGCAGGCGCGGCGGGGCCAGGCAGGCGCGGCGGGGCCAGGCAGACGCGACGGGGCCAGGAGGCGCGGCAGGGCCAGGCAGGCGCGACGGGGCCAGGTAGCGCGGTGGGGCCAGGACGGCGGGTGCTAGGAGGCACGAGGGGCCCAGGAGGGGCGCGACGGGCCAGGAGGCGCGACAGAGGCCCAGGAGGGGCGCGACGGGCTAGGAAGCGCTACAGGGGCCCAGGAGGGGCGCGACGGGCTAGGAGGCACATGGGGCCCAGGAGAGGGGCGATGGGGCCCAGGAGGCACGAAGGGCCCAGGAGGGGCACGACGGGCTAGGAGGCGCGGTAGGGGCCCAAGAGGGGCGCGACGGGCTAGGGGGCACGACAGGGGCCCAGGAGGGGTGCGACAGGTTAGGAGGCGCGACGGGGGCCCAGGAGGGGCGCGACAGGGCCTAGGAGGCGCGGCAGGGGCCCAGGAGGGGCGCGACGGGCTAGGAGGCGCGAGAGGGGCCCAGGAGGGGCGTGACGGGCTAGGAGGCGCGATAGGGGCCCAGGAGGGGCGCGACAGGGCCTAGGAGGCGCGGCAGGGGCCCAGGAGGGGCGCGACGGGGCCTAGGTAGGGGCGGCGCGACGGGGCCTAGGGGAACGCGCGACGGGGCCTAGGTGGCGCGGCAGGGGCCCGAGAGGGGCGTGACGGGCTAGGAGGCGCGATAGGGGCCCAGGAGGGGCGCGACAGGGCCTAGGAGGCGCGGCAGGGGCCCAAGAGGGGCGCGACGGGCTAGGAGGCACGTTAGGGGCGCAACAGGGCCTAGGTGGGGGCGGCGCGACGGGGCCTAGGTGAAAGCGCGACGGGGTCTAGGAGGCACGGGCGGAAGCGGTAGGTGGGGGGGGGGGGGGGGTCGAACCTACGGGTGATACCATGTCTAGAAGAAAAACTGAACAAGTGATATGATAGAGAGAGAGAGAACAAGGGTATATACCTAAGAGTGTTGTACCCTCTAAGAGGTGACCCTATACAGTCTATACAAATATGAGTTATACATATATTTGACATGAGGAACCACCCTGAGGAATCAGTATGAACATAGGCAACCAACCCTGAGTGCTACACAGTTTTTTGGAGGCCAGCCCTGATTGGTCAAGATGCCCAAAATCCTATCTGAGGCCTTGACATGTATCTCATGTTATTTTGAACCAAGTCACTTCTATGACTTTCATTGTCTTCCACCAAGCATAAGTGTAAGCGTGTCTGCCATCTTAAGGAAGAAAAATGGTACTATAGCTGAACAAGAAATCAAAGACACAACCCTTACCTCCCCTTTTTAAAAGCAACAATCTTTAGTCCTCATTACCACCCCCTTCGCTACCCTCACTCTCATCCTCTTCCTCCTCCACATCCTGCTCTTCATGCAACAGCTCCTCCTCCTCCTCATGCTCATCACTCCATGGCTCTTCCTGAATTTTCTCGCGCTCTTTATCTTCCTCGCTTTCCTCGTCCTCACCCTCCCCACCCTCTCTCGCCCCACCATCCTCCTCAGCATCCACCGCACCTTTCCCCAACATTTCTGCAAATTTGTCCGCTTCCTGCTTCAGCCTCTCAGCCACAGCCTTGGCGCGTGCCACCACGTCTTCATCTCCCTTCTTCACCCCATCGTTTCCTGCAGACTCAATCGCAACCCCAGTCGTCCCTTCCTTCCCCTCCCCTCCAGCCGCCTCTACTTGCACTTCTTTCCCATCCTTGCCCTCCTGCGCTTGCTTCCCTGCCTCTCCATCTCCCGCTTTCTTCTTCCCTTCCTCTTCCTCTTTGCCCTCCTTCTCCTCCTTTTTCTCCTTCTGCTTCTTCTCCTTCTTTGCCACCTTCTTATCACCCTTCTGCGTTGCCCCTTGCTTCGCCCCCTGTGCCTTGGGTGCTGCAGCTGCTGGGGTGGCCTCCCCAGCCTCGTTGAACCGCTGGTGCAGGCCCTGATCCGGCCTCTCTGCCTTGGGCTGCATGCAGCACCGCGGAGTGGGGGAGGGGGGAGGGGGAGGGGGTGGGGGTGGGGAAGGAGAAGGAAAGGAAGCAGGGAGTGAGGCATGGAGGGAGAGGGTGAAAAGGGAGAAAGGACACGGAAATGCAGGTGAGGGAGCACCATGCACATACCATTCTCAACTACTCACTGTGCTCTGAACCTTGGGTTGCAACGCACCTTGGGTTGGAACTCATAGTCGATGCCAGCTGCCTTGAGGCGCTTCATGGTGGCGTTGAGCTTCTTGGACTGCTTGGACGTCTGCTCCCTGTAGTCGCCCCATGTCGCCACCTGCACGTGCAGTGAGCATGCCATGCCATGCCATCACAAAGAAGAAGAGAGAGATGGAAGAGGTGGAAGAGATGGAAGCGAGGACTCGTATGAAAGCAAAGCACTGGTTGCAGCACCACGGATGCAGCAGCACGGATGCAGCAGCACGGATGCAGCAGCACGGATGCAGCAGCACGGATGCAGCAGCACAGATGCAGCAGCACGGATGCAGCAGCACGGATGCAGCAGCACGGATGCAGCAGCACGGATGCAGCAGCACGGATGCAGCAGCACGGATGCAGCAGCACGGATGCAGCAGCACGGATGCAGCAGCACGGATGCAGCAGCACAGATGCAGCAGCATGGATGCAGCAGCATGGGTGCAGCAGCATGGGTGCAGCAGCATGCTACCGGCAGCATACATGCAGGGAAACATTCTGACTTGGCGGCCCAGGAAGTAACTTGGGTTTTGGGTGGGGACAGAGGGTAAAGGGCAGGAACAATTGCAGTGGGGGATGCAACAGGCTCTTACTGGCTTTGGCTGAGAGATTTCAGGAGGGTTCTTGTGGGGGGTGTAGAACCTGCGAGGGGCGGGGGGATGAGAGGCACGCGGGGGAAGGCACAGGCAGCGCATGGGTGCCGGGTGCATGAAAAGAGGGCCAGGTGAATGGGAGCAGCAGGTGAGAAGGAGCAGTAAATGACCTGTACTATACCTCACGCCCATGTGCCCCCTGATGTCAGTACCTATTAATAGCCCATCTGTTGCACAGCGACTGCATGTACCCACACCCCTCCCCATGCCACCCACACCCCTCCTCCCCATGCCACCCACACCCCTCCCCATGCCACCTACATCCCTCACACAGCGGCACTCGAGTTGCTGTGAGTAGCAGCGGCAAGGACTCACAGCTGGTCGCGGTCAGCCATGGCGGGGTCCACAAGGTGCGTCTTCAGCAGGTGCCCGAACAGCAGGTAGTTGTTCATGCACTCCGCTACTATCGCCGCCACCTGCACCACCGCCCACCGCAGGGGATGAATGTGTGTGTGGGGGGGGGGAGAAAGGGGAGAGAAGGTTGGTTGCTTTTGAGGCCTTTAAACAGCAGGTAGTTGTTCGTGAACTCCGCTAATATCGCCACCACCTGCACCAGAGGCCACCGCATGGGGTGAATGGGTGGCGCGGGAGAGGGGGGCAGGGGGGCGGGGGGTTGCTGCTGAGGCTTTTTGAGGCACCGCAGAGGCGAGCAGCAGGCAGTTGTTCATGCAGTCCGGCACTATCGCCGCCACCTGCACCAGCAGCCAAGGGAAGCAGGGGGGTGAGTGGCCACGCAGGGGCTCTTGAGTGAGCCGCCTACTGCGAGGTCTCAGTCAGGAACCTCTTGCAAGGAGAGCGTCAACAACGGCTGGCCATCCATCCATGCATGCATGCATACACTCCGCTCCGCCACCATCGCCACCGCCACCTCCACATACCCCCCCCACCCTCCCCTCCCCCTCTCTCCCCACCCACCCGTCCTTAACAAACCAGCACGCACTTGCACACCCCGCATGCACCTGCCCACCCACCCACCCCTGACGCACCTCCGGCGAGGCGAACTTGGCGTAGCCATAGTGGCGCGACCTCCCTGTCTGCTCCCCGAAGACGATACACACACCACCGCGCACGCGCACGCACGCACGCCGGGGAGGGGGGGGGAGAGAAGAGGGGACAGGGGGAGAACGGGGTGGAGGGAGATGGGGGAGAGGGGGGAAAGGGAGGAGAGGCCGGAGGCGGGAGGTGGGGGGGGGGGGGGGGGGGGGGGGGAAACAGAGCGGGAAGCGAGAGGAGGGAGTTGAACTGGGGAGAGAAGGGGGGGAGCAGCTAATTAGATCATATTCTTATGGAAGGTGAGAGGAACGGGTATTACTCCACAGTGATCACCATAACCAGAGAGCAGCAACTCAGAAGAGTAACGAAAATCGATGCTTCCTTCCTCCACACCTCATCTCAGCTTCCCCTTCTCTCCCCTCCCTCCCCTCCCTAATCTCTCGATTCTCTTTTAAGTTACGCCTAAGCCCGCCGCTACCACTCGTTCCCCGTTCTGTTCCCCCATTCCCCCATAAATACACTCCCCATCTCCTCTCCCCCCGCGCGCACCTTGGGGTTGCGCACGACCCTCAGCTGCTCGATCTCCCCGAACTGGCTCAGGAAGCCTGCGCGCGCAGAGGGGGCGGACGGGCATGGGGGGAACGCGGAGAGATGGGCGGACGGGGATGAGGGGAACACGGACAGGTGGGCGGAAGGGAATAAGGGGAACGCGAGCAGGGGGGCGCGCATGACAGACGGAAGAGAAGAGGGTGGGTGGGGGGGAGGAAAGGATGACAGACGAGAAAAGGGGGGCACGGATGAGGGATGCAGACGAGGCGACATGCGGCAGTGCTGGTGTGCCCCGCTCTGCTACATGGAGGTATCGAACGGCCATGCTCTCAGCCACCCTCTCAGGCATCGTCCACGCCAGCAAGTCCTCACAACCGCGCGATCCTCCTGCGTGAAACGTGCTTACACCCCGTTCTCTCCCGTACTCGCAGCTCGTTCTTGTAAACGTGCCGACTCTCAAAGTGGCGACTCGTTCCGCGCAACAACCTTCTCTTTCCAGCTGGCGATCATAACACTCTATCGCCGCAAATCTCCCTTGCACCCCCCCCCCCCCCCCCCCATTCCCTTTCCTCCCCAATCCTCAGAACCCTCGTTGAGCCGCTTAAACCCGGTGGATAAATCTCCCCTCCCGTCTTGAACCCTTTAACCCGACAGCCCGCCTCTTCCCCCGCGCGCGAACCGTGGAGCTCGTCCTCGTAGAACCCGTGCGGCAGGCGGGAAAATATCACTCATCGGGTTTAGTAGCCCATACGTGGCAGCGGGTCATTCCTGAGTCTGACTCAAACATCGCGCGTACCTTGGACTCCGTCCTCGTATTGCCCGTGCGGCAGGCGCGGGAACAACACTTAGAGGGTTTAGCCATATGTGGGTGGCAGCCAACCACTTGTCAGTCGCCCCTATGATCGCGCGTACCGTGGAGTTCGTCTTCGTAGAACCCGTGCGGCAGGCGCCCCAGGTACACCACGGACGACTGCGCCACCTTCCTCCGCCGCTGCTGCTTCACCGCCACCCCCCCGCCCCCCTTCGCCCCCGCGCCAGCGTACCGCTCCCGCTTCTCCCGCTCACGCCCCTTCTGCTGCTCCTTGCTTCTCCGCACGCTCCGCAACCCGACGAACTGCACTCCCTGCGCCTGCGCCTGCCCTTCCGCCTCCCCCTCGGCCTGCGGCGCTTCTCCCCCCCCGTCCCCGGCGCTCTGCTGCTCCGCGTCCGCCTGCTTGGCGCGCTTTGCCTCGGCGTCGCCTGCGGCGCTGGGGGTTTCCGCCTCCTCCCGGCGCTTCTTGCCCTTCCCCTTCCGCCCGTCCGGCGCGGCTTCGAGGGGCTGACGAGGGCGGTGATGGGGAAAACACGCAACGACGCAAGCGAATCCGTTAGTGGGCGTACGCAGAGTGCACTGCAAACGTGGCTAAGACGAGGAAACGAAAAGCGCGAAAAGGAACGTACGGATATCCTAAACGCGCGGATATCAGCCGTTATGGTGTAAACAGTCTCGTGCCGCCTTACTGTTCCATAACTCGGGCGGACGACCGGAGTCAAGCCAAGGCAACGCAAACAGACGCATAAAACCTGGCAATGATTCGCCTTTGTTCCAAACGCCTAGAAATGGTTAAGCCCTGGTCGACTTCCAGAAGGGTTTAAGCTTGAGAAACCCCTCAACCGCGCCTGCGTCTAAAAGAAGCCCTGCGCAAAGCCCTGGCGGGAAATGCTCAACGTTCCCGCCCATACCTTCCACCGTCTGTCTGGCGGTGAATCTACTTAATAGCAACTGGAAAGCTAATCGACGGCGGTGACTTCTAACTCGACCCAATAACCACCTCGACGGAACGGCATTTCCTTGACACGCGATGAGCGGCGCTAGCAACGGGTGCAGAACTCGCTACCGAAAGTTGAGATTTCCAAGTCCACTGATAAGACACTCGTCGGTTATTCAATTAACGTTGTAGCGACGATGACGGCGGCGGCGGCGGCGGCTGCTTACCACGAACGGCGCGCTGAGGGCATCCATCGCGGGCGACTGCTGTGAGATGATGCCGATCGCCGCGAGAGCTGGTAAGTGATAAGTTGCCCCGCCTGCCTGCCCCTCGGTCAAGTGCGTGGAGATTAGTCGCGCAGCACCTAAGAACGAGGCGTGGAGACGGAAAATGGAGCCCGAGACGAGAAGGGCGGTGAGAAGCGTGGCAGCAGTTAGGCTAAGGAGAAATGTGAGTGTGCGGCATGGGTTTGGGGGATGGGGAGAAGAAACGAAACTGCTGCCATTCCCCCAAAACCCAGTGCCATCCGAGCTCACGCAGCGCAGCATTTTCGAACTTGTCGACTTCTGGTAACCAGATCGCAAAGCAGGGGAGTCGTGTTCGCGCAAATACTTCCCACTGTCTCAGTATTAAACACATCGTCATTGTAGAGTGCGGGGGATACACACACCGGATCGAAACTTGAGAACACGCTACCATACATTCTTATACTCTGTTATGTGCTAAGTAGGTATATTTCGCTTCTTCCTAATCTAACGTATATACCAACCAGAGTCTAACAGAGTACACCTGTATAAGGAAATCAGAGTACTCCTAAAGGAGGACTTTCTCTCGTTTGTATCACTCTCTCCTTGAATCCTAATCTCCTACCCACCCTCTCCCCCTCCCTGCACATTGCACCTCTCCCCACCCCATCCACACACATCCCACATTCCGTGGACCCCCATTGCATCCCAACCAATCAGTGGGCGCCCCTCCTGCGCCTCGCCGTCCGCTCCCCTACCAGCCGGCCCCATCCTTGCGACACTCGCATCGCGCCGTTCCCTCGCCATCTCAGCGGCCGTCACAGCCGGCGCCATTACCGGTCGTAGGCTGCTCGTCAACGGCAATTTCTTCGAGATCGAGGGCACAACATGGGTAACGCGGTTAGCTGGCACGCGCGCTTATCTCAGGACAATCCGTCTGACGTCATCGTCGACCTCTCAGGTCTCTCCGCGCGCCTGCCGTACAACTTCCACCAGGTCGAGGGATCGTTTCATCTCCCGTACGGTCTCGGAACGCGCCGTATCGCGCTGGAGGACCTCGTACCGCTAGCGCGCTCGGAACAGATAGTTGAAACGAGCCTCCCGATAGCCGTCGAGAAGAAGATTAAAGTGCCTAATCCGGACGCCTTAGGAGGCGACGCCGTTCTCGCGCGCCTCGTCGCCAGCAGCAGCGGCGCCGGCGGCGGCGGCATCAGCGGCGCTGGCGGCGCGCGCGGTGCAACGGGCCTTTCGCTCGGCGGGTCGGCGGCGGGAGGAAGCGGAGTGGTTCGAGAGGTCCTGGATTTCTGGGACTCGGCGTGGCGCGACGTGGGGAGATGCGACACGGACGTGGGCGTGGTGCGCGTGGAGGCGCGCGTGTCGGTGGACGTGTGCGGATTCCACCGCGCGGAGCTCAAGCCGCCCAGCGGGTGGCTCGACCGCGGCGGGATCTTCCTCATCGGGCGCGCGGAGGGGTGCGCGGTGATCCGGCTGCGCGTGCGGTTCGAGAGCGAGCGCGACGGGCGCGCGGAGATGGTCCTGGCGGGCCTGGCGGGCGTGCTGTCCGTGGCAGCGCTGGTGGCTATGCGCGTGTGGGGCAAGGCCATCCGCAAGATGCTCAAGGACTGATCACACTGCGCTCAGTGCTGACAGAGCTGCGCGCAGCCGGGCGCTGAGAGGGGGAAGCTGAGGGGGAAGCTGAGGGGGAAGCTGAGGGGGAAGCTGAGGGGGAAGCTGAGGGGGAAGCTGAGGGGGAAGCTGAGGGGGACGCTGAGGGGGACGCTGAGGGGGACGCTGAGGGGGAAGCTGAGGGGGAAGCTGAGGGGGAAGCTGAGGGGGAAGCTGAGGGGGAAGCTGAGGAGGATGCTGAGGGGGATGCTGAGGGGGAAGAGAAGGTTACTTCCTTGGGAGGCCGCTCCAGAAAGGGGGGTTGAGGAGGGCGGTGTGTTAGTGCTTGGAGGCGGCTTGCAACGGCTTGCGGGCTGGAGAGAGGGGGGGGCGTTGGCAGGGCGGGCGAGAGGGGACGGAACAGCGGAGAGAGGGGAAACGAGGGGGCGAGAGGAGGTTGGGGAGCTCTTAGGAGGAGAGGGTTGTGAGAGGGAGGAACGGGAGGGGGATGAGCAAGGGGGCAGTCAGTTATGCGCGGGCGGGGGTTGTGGTAGGAATGGGGGAGCGTGGGAGTGGGCGTGGCATGATAGGAGGAAGAGATCTGGGGGAGGGCGTTGGTGGAAGGGGGTTTGAGATGCAACGAAGCTGGGTTTGGGGAAGAGGGGGGTTGGCTAGCCCTCTGGAAGTGGTGGTCGATACAGGGTTCTCGGATGAAGAAGGCTGGTTGGATGGTAGGGGGTAGGATGTAGATCGAAGAATGCAGTAGAGGAGGAGAAAGTAGCGCTTGATTGATGCAGCAGCAGCAGCAGCAGCAGCAGCAGCAGCAGCAGAGAAAGAGTTAAGGTGTGGGGTCTAGTGGGTGGTTGTTTGGGTGGGGGATCACAATGTAGCAGAGCATTGCTTGTGAAGGTCACTGCTGGAGCCTGCACAGCCGTTGTGGCATACCTGTCAACTTCTATATATTTGCATATGTATAGTTATAGGCTAGAAGGGCCCGTGCTCTTAGAGAGTACAATACCCAACCATATGTTCCTCTGTATCCGTCATTTCTAGTCATTCTGCTATTCTAACATGGTATCATGGTAGGTCAGGTCCGCCCACCCGCTTCCGCCCCTAGCCCTAGCCTACCGTCCCGTCGTACCCTAGCCTTACCGCCGGCCCCTAGCGCCCCACCGGCCCCCTAGCGCCCCACCGGCCCCCTAGCGCCCCGCCGGCCCCTAGCGCCTCACCAGGCCCTTGCGCACCCCGCCGGCCCCTAGCGCCTCACCGGGCCCTTGCGCACGCCACCGGCCCCTCGCGTGCCCGCCTGCCCCTCGCGTACCCCGCCGGCCCCATCGCGTGCCCGCCTTGTCAAACATGTGTAGTTATCATGTTTGTATAGACTGTATAGGGTCACCTTCTAGAGAGTACAACATTTAGGTATATGTTTGTGTACTCTCTCTCTCACATTATTCAATTCTAGGTTTGATATGGTATCACGAGTAGGTTTCGACCAACCCCCCCCCCCCCCCCCCCCCCACCTACCGCTTCCGCTCCTCCCGTCGCGTCTCCTAGCCTCGCCTCGCCCCTCCTGAGCCCAGTCGCGACCCCTCCCCCTAGCCCCGTCGCGCCCCTTCCAGGGCCTCGTAGCGCCCCTCCAGGCCCCGTCGCGCCCCCCTTCCAGGGCTTCGTAACGCCCCTCCAGGCCCCCGTCGCGCCCCTCCAGGGCTCTGTAGCGCCCCTCCAGGGCCCCGTCGCGCCCCCTAGCGCCCCTCCTGGGCCCCGTAGCGCCCCTCCAGGGCCCCGTCGCGCCCCTTCGCGCCCCTCCTGGGCCCCGTAGCGCCCCTCCAGGGCCCCGTCGCGCCCCTTAGCGCCCCTCCTGGGCCCCGTCGCGCTCCTCACAGGCCCCGTAGCGCCCCGTAGCGCCCCTCCTGGGCCTCGTCGCGCCCCTCCTGGGCTTCGTAGCGCCCCTCCTGGGCTTCGTAACGCCCCTCCCAGGCCCCGTCGCGCCCCTCCTGGGCTCCGTAGCGCCCCTACTGGGACCCGTCGCGCCCTCCCTGGGCCCTGTAGCGCCCCTCCTGGGCCCCGTCGTGCCCCTCCCAGGCCCCGTCGCGCCCCTCCTAGGCCCGTAGTGCCCCTCCTGGGCCCGTAGCGCCCCTCCTGGGCCCCCATTGCGCCCCTCCTGGGCCCCGCCGCGCCCCTCCTGGGCCCCCATTGCGCCCCTCCTGGGCCCGTAGCGCCCCTCCTGGGCCTGTTGCGCCCCTCCTGGGCCCTGCCGCGCTCCTCCCTGGGCCCCGTATCCACCCTCCTGGGCCCCGTCGCCCCTGCTCGGCCCCGTCGCCCCTGCTCGGCCCCGTCGCCCCAGCTCGGCCCTGTCGCGGCCTCTCGGCCCCGTGGCGCCCGCCCTGCCCCTGTCGCAGCTGCCCGGCCCCTGTCGCACCTGCCCGGCCCCGTCGCGCCCGCCCGGCCCCGTCGCCCCCGCCCGGCCCTGCTGTGTCCTGCCCGGCCCCGTCGCTGCCGCCCGGCCCTGTCGCTGCCGCCCGGCCTCGTAGCTGCCGCCCGGCCCTGTCGCTGCCGCCCGGCCTCGTAGCTGCCGCCCGGCCTTGTCGCTGCCGCCCGGCCCCGTCGCAGCCGCCCGGCCCCGTCGCAGCCGCCCGGCCCCGTCGCAGCCGCCCGGCCCCGTCGCAGCCGCCCGGCCTCGTCGCTGCCGCCCGGCCCCGTCGCAGCCGCCCGGCCCCTCGTCGCGCCTGCCCGGCCCCGTCGCGCCTGCCCAGCCTCGACGTGCATGCCCGGCCCCGTCGCGCCTGCCCGGCCCCGTCCCGCCTGCCCCGGCCCTCCATACTTCCTGGTACTGTCCCCCGTTCCCCGCACCACTTTGCACCCTCCTGCACTTTCCTGCCCCGCCTTGCACCGCATTGCACCTCACTGAACCGCACTGAACCGCACTGCACCGCACTGCATCGCACTGCACCGCACTGGACTGCACTGCACCGCCCTGCACCGCACTGCACAGCACTACACCGCACTCCACTGTCCTCCACTGCCCCTCATGGCTGCTGAGCTTCGTTTTGATGCTGAGGGTCAGCCTCTGGAGTTCGAGGCGTGGTTGGCTGACCTTCGCCGCCACCTCACTGGTCAGCGGCAGGACGGCCACCCGCTTTCTGCACACCTAGACGGTATGCTCCCCTGCCCTGACCCCCCCTGCCGTGCTGCCTGCTGATCCCACGCCCGCAGAGCGCGAGTCCACTGCCGCCGCTGCCCTTGCCCGCTCTGTCTGGCTTTCCCGCGATGCCCTTGCTCAGCTCGCCATTAGCAATGCCCTCCCCCCCCTTGAGCGCCCTCGCTTTAGGACCATTACTACCGCCCAGGCCTACCTCGATGCTGTCATCAAGCGCTATTCTACCCCTCCTGCTGCCTCAGTGGGTCGCCTGATCCTCCCCCTGCTCTTTCCTGACCTTGCGTCCTTCCCCACTGTCTCTGACCTCGTTGCCCACCTGCGCTCGATAGATGAGGCCTGGCGCGCTGCCTGCACTGATGCACAGCTTAGAGTCCACCAGCCTCCCATGACCTCTACCCTCTACCTCCTTGCCACCCGCCTCCCTGACCGCCTTGCCGCCGCCCGCGACCAGTTCCTTAGCATCCACCCTGCTGCCCTCACCCTCACCGACTTTGTTGACACCCTGACTGCCATAGAGACTCGTCACCGCTCCATAGCCCAGGCGAGCGGTACAGTACCGGTCCCTATCTTTCAGGGTTGTGCCCCCGCTCAGTGTACCTTCTCCGACGGCTCTGTCGCTGTGGCTGAGACTGCTGCTGCAGTGCAGTCCCGCTCGGGGAAGGGCCGCCGCCCCAAGGTTGGGAGCGGCGGAGGTGGCGGGGGTGCGGGTGGGGGTAGTGGTGGAGGCGGGTCGTCCGGTGCCGGTGCGGACGTGGGGACCCTGCCCGGTCCTGCTGCCCCGCTGCCTCCACCGTTGCAGCAGCCGCAGCAGCAGCAGCCTCCGCAGCAGCCGCAGCAGCCGCCGCAAACGAGGCCGGCGAGTGCTCTCCCGCCTGGGTGGCCTGGAGCTGGTGGTGGTCGTGCGCGTGGTGGTGCACCGGGTGGTGGTTCTGGAGGCGGGCCCTGTCAGTACCAGATCCAGACCGGTCCTCGCCGCGGCTTCGTTTGCGGTAAGATCGGTCATTCCACTCCTCGCTGTTTTCGTCGTCTGGACGACCTGTTCCGCCAGCGCTTTGGCCCGGCGCCCGACCTCCCGGACTGGCACAGCTTGCTTAGGCGTAGCATTCGGATTTTTGACTTGGACATGGATGCCATTGTCGCAGCCTTGCATGTGATGTATGCTGATGACTCTAGTGTGCTTCCCTCTTATTACCCCGTGTTGCCTAGTGTAGCTGTGCCTAGCGTAGACTCCCCTGCTGCGTCAGGCGTAGGATCTCCTGCTTTGCTTAGCCTCGGTGCTTCCACCGCTTCACTGTCGCCCCGCGCGACTGCTGCGCTTTCCTTCACCTTGGACTCTGGCGCCTCCCGGTGTTTCTTCCGCGACTCCACGACGCTGACGCCGCTGCCTGTTCCTGCTGCAGTTACTCTTGCTGACCCCTCCGGTGGTCCCGTCTTTGCCCGCAGTTCCACCTCCCTTCCCTGTCCGGCGGTTCCTTCAGGTTCGCTCACCGGTCTGCATATCCCCTCGTTCTCCAGGAACCTAGTTGGTGTCGGCTGCCTCCAGGACCTTGGCATCACCACTACGTTCCCTGGTCACGAGCGGTATGCTGTCTGTACCGAGGCCGCCACTGGTGCCCCCCTTACCACTTTCCCCCGGGACCCGGTGTCCGGCCTGTTCACACTTGACACCGCGACGTCCCCGGCTGGGTCTTCCCCTCAGGTAGCTGCGTCCACCCAGGTTGCTGCTGCGTGCTCCTGTCGGTCCCTCACTAATCCGACTCTCCTTTGGCACCACCGCCTTGGTCACCCTGCACTCCCGCGTCTGCGTCACATGTCCCAGCACGGTCTCGTCCTTGGTCTCCCCGGTTCGTTCCCTGAGTTTCCCTCATCCCCCGCCCCACCGTGCACGCCTTGTGTCGAGGGCCGGCTCCGCCGTGCCCCTCACTCCTCCTCTTTTCCCCCTACCACCGCACCCCTGCAGACTCTGCACATGGACGTCTGGGGCCCAGCCCCGGTCCATGGGCCGCATCGCGAGCGCTTCTTCCTAGTGCTTGTCGACGACTTCACACGTTACACCACCGTCTTTCCCCTGTAGCGGAAGGCCGACGTGCCTGACGTTCTCATCCCCTGGCTTGTCTCTGCTCGTCTCCACCGCGGTCTCCCTGCCTTGCGCCTCCACTCCGACCGGGGTGGCGAGTTCGCCTCAGGTGTCCTTGGTCGCTGCTGTCGTGCGGAGGGCATCACCCAGACGTTTACCCTGCCGGACTCCCCGCAGCAGAATGGGGTCGCTGAGCGACGCATCGGTTTGGTCATGGAGGTGGCTCGCACCTCCATGATCCACGCCGGTGCACCCCATTTTCTGTGGCCGTTCGCCGTGCGCTACGCCGCTCACCAGCTTAACCTGTGGCCGCACCCCCAGCGGCCGCAGGTTTCGCCGACCCTTCTGTGGACCGGGTCCCCTGGTGACGCGTCTGCGTTCCACGTCTGGGGCTGCCTTGCTCACGTTCGTGCCTCTGGCACGGACAAGCTCACTGCCCGCACCCTCCCCTGCGTCTTCCTCGGTTTCCCCCTTGACGCGTCCGACTGGCACTTCTACCACCCGCCGTCTCACCGTTTCTTTCACTCTCGCGACGTCACCTTTGACGAGTCCGTCTCCTTCTTCCGCCGCTTTCCCCACCGTGGTCCCCCGGTTACTCCCCCCCTGTTCCTGGTTCCTCCCTCCCTGGTGGCCCCCCCCTCCCCCCCCCCGCCCCCCCGTCCGGCCCCCTCTGGTGTGTCTCACGTCACCCCCCTCCCGTCGGTCGTTCCGGTCGACGGGTCTTCTGACTCTGGTAGTCCTTTGGCGCAGTCCTCGCCATCTGTCCCTCCCCCGGTGTCTCCTCCTCCACCGCCTCCGCAGCCGCCGTCGCCGCAGCTGCTGCAGCCGTCGTCTCCGCCGCCGCCGCCGTCGAGGCCGTCGCTGCAGCCGCCGCCGCCGCCGCCGCCGTCGTCGCTGCCGCTGTTTGTGGACTCTGGGGGTGCTGGAGTTGAGGTGGGTACTCGTCCCGGGGCTCCTGTCGTGGCTTGTCCCCGCGGGCCTGGGGGTGGTACCGGTGCTGGCGGTGTTTCGGGCTCTGGGGGTGTCCCTTCTGGGGGTGCCGGTGTGGAGGGTTCGGGAGGTAGCCGTCGCGCAGCTTGTGGCCCTGGCGTTGGTGTTGTGTCGCCGCAGCAGCAGTCCCCGCCGGTGTCCGCCCTCCGTCTGCTCGGCCTTCCGTCCCCTGACCCTGCGCCTGTTCCTCTCCGGCCGTCTCCCCCTCTTCCCGTCTACGGCCCCGTGTTCCCTCCGCCGGACTCGTCCCCGGCTCGTTTTCCCCCTCGTTCCCCACCCGTGTCCCCTCCTCTGTCTCCCGACCCGACGCCGCCCTCTCACGTCTGGTCTCGCCGCCCCTCCCGTGCTCGTCCTGTCTCCCCCGTCCCGCGCACTCACCCTATGTTGCTCCGCTCCCACGCGTCTCGTCCTCCCCTCCTCCCGTCTCCTCCTCCGTCCTCTCTTGTCGTTGCGTCTCCTCCTCTGTCTGACTACTTTCGTGCCGCTCGTCCTCTTGTTCCTCGGGTCCTTGCCTCTCTCGTTACCGACCCGTCTGTTCCAGTGTCGAGTCTTGACGCCCTTGTCGCTGCGGTCGCTGACTTCGCCTCTACCCGCCGCCTTGACTACGCCTCCGCTCTGGTCTCTGACCCTGCCTGTCCTCCGTCTGTCGGGGGTGCTCCTGCCCTCGGCAGTGACGTCCTGGAGGACCGCCAGTTTGAGCTTGCTTTCCTGTCCGAGGCTGCTCCCCATCTCTGTTCCATGCTGCTAGTCCCTGAGGGTGACCCAGACGCTTTTGACATCCCGACCCCTCGTACTTACGCTGAGGCGGTTTCGGGACCTTGGGCCTCTCAGTGGATAGCTGCCATGGAGCAGGAGATGGCATCTTGGAGATCCACCGGCACCTTTGTCGACGCAGTTCCCCCACCTGGGGTGAACGTGGTCGATGGCCGTTGGCTCTTCAAGGTGAAGCGCCCTCCTGGAGAGCCGCCTGTGTTCAAGGCGCGTTACGTGGCTAGAGGCTTCAGTCAGCGCGAGGGGGTGGACTTCTTTTAGACTTTCGCTCCTACCCCGAAGATGACTACTCTTCGGGTTCTGCTACACATAGCGGCTCAGCGTGACTACGAGCTTCACTCCCTCGACTTCTCCACTGCCTTTCTTCAGGGCAGCCTTCACGAGCAGGTCTACCTGCGTCGTCCTCAGGGCTTTACTGGCACCTTCCCCCCTGGGACCCAGTGGCTTCTGCGGCGCCCAGTCTACGGCCTGCGCCAGGCGCCTCGTGAGTGGCACGACACGCTGCGTGCTACTCTTGCTGACCTGCAGTTCTTTCCGTCCTCTGCAGACCCCTCGCTCTTCGTTCGTGCTGGCTCGACTCCGTTCTACATCCTCGTCTACGTAGACGACCTGGTCTTTGCCACAGCTGACAGGGACGCACTGGCCTCCGTGAAGGCAGAGCTGCTGAAGAGACACACCTGCACTGACCTTGGAGAGCTGCGCCGTTACCTTGGCTTGCAGATCTCCAGGGACAGAGCCGCCCGCACCATCACCCTGACTCAGTCACACTTGGTGCGCCAGGTCCTTCAGAGGTTCGGCCTTCAGTTCTCCTCCGCACAGCCCACCCCTCTTCCTCTGGACCACAGACTCTCCGCTCCAGTTCCTGAGGAGTCGGTAGATCCCAGTGGTCCTTACGCTGAGCTAGTGGGTTGCCTCATGTACCTGATGACTTGCACTCGCCCAGATCTCGCATACCCTCTCAGCATCCTGGCTCGTTTTGTGGCCACAGGCAGACACCGACCTCAGCACTGGTCTGCCGCTAAGAGGGTTTTGCGTTATCTTGCAAGTACATCGGGCATGGGGTTAGTGCTAGGCGGACGCAGGCCAGTGGTCCTTACTGGACACACAGACGCTTCTTGGGCAGACGACGCCGAGACGCTCAGGTCTTCCCAGGGCTACTGCTTTAGCCTTGGCTCAGGTGCTGTCTCGTGGAGAGCTACCCGCTCCTCGTCGGTTGCCCAGTCCAGCTGTGAGGCTGAGATCTACGCCGGTGCCATGGCGGCACAGGAGCTCCGCTGGCTGACCTTCTTGCTCACTGACTTAGGTGAGCGGCCTAGCTCTGCCCCGGTCCTGTACGCTGACAATAGGGCCATGATTCTCCTGTGTCAGGAGCCTCGACTCGAGGGCAGAGCGAAGCACATCCAGCTGCGGTACTTCCTCCTGCGCGAGCTACAGCAGCGGCGCCAGGCTCGCGTAGTACACTTGGCCTCCGGTGCCAACACAGCTGATATCTTTACGAAGGCGCTTGCGCCTAAAGATCATCAGCGGCACTGTTTACAGCTTGGTCTGGTTCCTGTAGTCTCTCACTTACTCGGGCCTTGACTTTGTACTGTCGTATATATATATATGTATACACTCAGACTGGACTTGTGTCCTCTCACAGTTGTTGGACTAGTAGTGCCGCCCTGTACTCGTTCTTGCCTTGTCTGTACTCCTTCTGACTGGTCTTTTAGACCCTTGTCTCAGAGGCTGGACTAGTAGTGCCACCCTGAGCTACTTGTCTAGAACATTCCCCTATGCAGTCCAGGGGGTGTGTCAAACATGTGTAGTTATCATGTTTGTATAGACTGTATAGGGTCACCTTCTAGAGAGTACAACATTTAGGTATATGTTTGTGTTCTCTCTCTCTCACATTATTCAATTCTAGGTTTGATACGCCTGTCCCCCCGCACGCCCCGCCGACCCTTCGCGCCTCACTGGCGCCTTGCGTGCTCGCCGGCCCCTCGCGTACCCTGCCAGCCACTCGCGCACCCTGCCAGCCCCTCGCGCACCTCGCCGGCCCTTCGCCGCACCTGTGCCGCTGATCACCTGTGCCGCTGTGCCGCCGTGTCGCCGTGTCACTGTGCCGCCATGGAGCTGTAACGCTGAGGTTGCACGATGGCAGGCGACATACTCCGCCTGGAAACGGAGGGGCACGCGATCGACTTTGCCGCCTGGCTTGTCGATCTTCGCCGTCACCTGATAAATCAGCACCAGGATGGGCCCTCCCTGGCTATGCATGTTGATGGCTTGCTTCCCCGCCCCCCCGTGCCTGATCCCCTCCCTGCTGACCCCATTACTGCTGAGAGTGAGGCCTTTTCTGCTGGTGCGCTCGCTCGCGCTGTCTGGGATTCCCGCGATGCTGTAGCGCAGCTCGCCATTAGACATGCTCTTCCCCTGACTGAGTGTCCGCGCTTCACTGCTGTCGCGAACGCCAAGATTTCCTAGATGCAGTAGTTGCCCGCTATTCCACACCCGCCTCTGCCTCTGCAGGCCGCTTGATCCTCCCCATGCTATTCCCCGATCTTTCTGCTTTCCCCACTGTCGCTGACCTCGCCACTCACCTCCGTGCACTAGAGACTAGCTACCGCGCCGCTAGCACTGCCGCACAGCTCACTACCTTCCCCCCACCGTTTTGCGCTACCCTGTACCTTATTGCCATGCGCCTACCTGACCGCTTAGCCACTGCCCGCGACCACTTCCTTAGCCAACACCCTGGTGACCTCACCCTGACCGTCTTTGTCACTACCCTGACTGAGATAGAGACTCGCCAGCGCACTATCGCTCAGTCGAGTGTTGTTGCGGCAGTCCCTATCTTTTACGAATGTGTCGAGGAAAGGTTTGCTCAATGTTGCACTATCAATCAGTACAAGGTGCTTTTATACTTCCAGAGTACATCAGGTAACCAGGTTTATCCTATCTAAAGGGAATAGACCCTTCTAGAAATAGAATCACCCTGCGTATAACCATGCGAGGCTATTGGCTTTAAGGGATTACGGCAGGATTACGCTAGATATAGCGCGCCAGTACATCCCGAGCCTGGTCGGTGATATAATTATAATAACAGGTTAAACCAAAGGATAATGGAAAATGAGGAATAGGAAACCAAATGACATGAAATAAAGACCCAATGAATCAGGATAAAAAGAGGAATGAAATAGAAACGAAATATGGAAAGGGGAAATTGGTGTAACGGTGTCGTACTCTCACAGCTGTGCTCCCTTCCAGTGCATATACGTTGACGTTTCCACCACGGTCGCTACGGCTGCCCCTGCCACTGAGACCGCAGCTACGGTGTTCCTGTAGTAGTGACAGCGTCGGGGCCGTCATGGCCCCAAGGGAGGGCGAGGAGGTGGTGCTGGTAGTGTTAGTGGTGGTGGCGGGGACAGTGGTTCGGACGAGGGGGTTGAGGCTGGTGTACAGGAGCAGCACCAACCGCAGCCGATGCAGCAGCAGCAGCAGCCACAGCAGCAATAGCAACCATGGGCCCGCCTCCCGCCGGGGTGGCCACGAGCCGCTGGAGGTGGTGGTCGCGATGGCGGTCCTCGCAGCTCGGCGTCTACCGGCAGCTTCGGTGCTGTGAGCTGCCGGTACCAGCTCCAGACCGGCCCCCTCCGTGGCACTACGTGCTGCCGCCCGCACCCGACCACCGGCTGCTTCCGCCGCCTCGACGACCTCTTTCGTCGCCACTTCATCCCAGCCCCTGACCTCCCTGACTGGCCTAGTCTATTGCGTCACGGTGTGCCTATTTTTGATTAGACATGGATCAGATTAGTTTTGTTATGCATTCTCTGTATGCTGACGGTTCTAATGTGTCCGGATCTTATTACTCTGTGTTCTCTAGCTTAGGCGTAGCACCTGTGTGTAGTCCAGACTCCCCAGCTGCGTCAGCGTAGGACCGTTTGCCCTATCTAGCCTAGGCTCCACACTCGCTCCTCCTTTGACTGCCACTACTGCTTCGCTGTCCTTCACACTTGACTCTGGTGCGTCTGCCTGCTTCTTCTACGACCACGCCACACTCACGTTGCTTGCCGCTGTCGCACTTGCTGGCCCCTCCTCTGGCCCTGTCGTTGCTCGTAGCTACACTACCCTTCCATGTCCAGCGGTCCCCTCAGGTTCCCTTAAAGGCCTGCACATCTCTTCGTTCTCCAGGAACATAGTTGGTCTCGGCGTCACCACTACGTTCCCTGGTCACGAGCGATACGCCGTCTGTACCGAGGCCGCCTCAGGTGCCCCCCTTGCGACGTTCCCCCGGTACCCGGTGTCTGGCCTGTTTACGCTAGACACTGCTTCCCCTCCGGTGGGCGCATCCTCCCCCAGTTCTGCGTCTACCCAGATCGTTGCGGCTTGCTCGTGTCGGTCGCTTACTCACCCGTCGCTTCTATGGCACCGCCGCCTAGGTCACCCCGCACTCCCTCATCTGCGTCACATGTCTTAGCACGGTCTCGTTCTAGGTCTCCCTGTGTCGCTTCCTACCCGCCATCCCTCACCTGCACCGCCATGTATGCCCTGCATCGAGGGCTGTCTACGCTGTGCTCCTCACTCCTCCTCGCTTTGCCCTGCCACTGTACCCCTCCTGACCCTGCACATGGACGTCTGGGGCCCAGCCCCCGTCCCCGGATCGCGTCGCGAGCGCTACTTTCTCGTGCTCGTCGACGACTTCACACGCTACACCACGGTGTTTCCCCCGGAGCGGAAGGTCAACGTGCCTGACGTTCTTATCCCGTGGGTCGTAGCTGCGCACCTCCATCACGGTCTCCTTGTGATGTGTCTCCACTCCGACCGTGGTGGCGAGTTCGCCTCTGGTCAGCTTGGACACTTCTGTCATGCAGAGGGCATCACCCAGTCGTAATAAGATTCGGACACACTAGAATGGGGTCGCTGAGCGACGCATCGGTTTGGTCATGGAGGTGGCTTGTACCTCCATGATCCATGCCGGTGCACCCTATTTTCTGTGGCCGTTTGCCGTTCGCTACGTTGCTCACCAGCTTAACCTGTGGCCGCGCTCCCAGTGGCCGCAGGTTTCACCGACCCTTCTTTTGACCGGGTTCTCTTGTGACTCATCTCCAATCCACGTCTAGGGCTGCCTCGCACACGTTCGTGCCTCTGGCACAGACAAGCTCATTGCCCGCACTGTCCCCTGTGTCTTCTTCGGTTTCCCTCTTGACTCGTCTGATTGGCACTTTCACCACCCGCCGTCCCACCGCTTCTTTCACTCTCATAACGCCACTTTCGACAAGTTTGTCTCCTTTTACCGGCGCTTTCCCCACCGAGGTCTCCCGGTTTCTCCTCCCCTTTTTCTGGTACCCACACCCTCGGTAGCCCCTGCTCCCCTCCCTCCCCGTCCTTCTCTGTCTGGTGTGTCTCACGTTACTCCCCTCCCGTCGGCTGTCCCGGTCGAGGAGTCAGCTGACTATAGTGGCCCCTCGACGTGGTTCTTGCCGCCTGCCTCTCCCCCGGTGTCTTCTCCTGCGCTGCCGTAGTCGGCACCGCAGCAGCTACTGCAACCGTCATCGTCGCCGCAGCAGCAGCTGCTAACGCCGCCGCAACAGCCGCCGCCGCCGCCGCCGCCGCCGCCGCAGCAGCAGCCATCCGTGGTCTCTGGGGGTGTTGGCGTTGAGGAGGGTGCTAGTCCTAGGATTCCTGTCGTGGCTTCTCTCGGCGGGCATGGTGGTGGCACCGGTCCTAGAGAGGGTTCTCGCTCTGGGGGTGCTCATTCTGGGGGTGCTGGAGTGGAGTGTTCCGGAGGTAGCCGTGGTGCAGCTGACGGTCCAGGTGTAGGCGTCGAGCAGCAGCAGCAGCAGTCGCCGCCGGTGTCTGCCCTTCACCTGCTCAGCCTTCCCTCCTCTGACCGCTTGCCTGGGCCTCCCCCGGGCCCTCGTTCTCTTCTTGTCTATGGCCCTGTGTTCCCTCCGCCAGACTCGTCTCCGGCTCGTCTTCCCCCTCGTTCCCCTCCTATGTCTCCTCCTCTGTCTCCTGACCAGACGCCTCTATCTCACGTCTAGTCTCGCCATCCCTCTCGTGCTCATCTTGTCTCTCTTGTTCAGCGTTCTCACCATATGTTGCTTCGTTCCCACATGTCTCGTCCTCCCCTCCTCTTGTCGCCTCCTCCGTCGTCGCTCGTTGCCGTGCCTCCCCCTCTGTCTGACTACCTTCGTGCCGCTCGTCCTCTTGTTCCTCGGGTCCTCGCCTCCCTTGTTACAGACCTGTCTGTTCTTGTCTCGAGTCTTGATGCTCTTGTCGCTGCTGTCGCTGACTTCACCTCTACCTGACGCCTTGACTACGCCACAGCTCTGGTCTCCGACCCTGCCTTCCCTCCGTCCGTTAGGGGTGCTCCTGCCCTTGGCAGCGCTGTCCTAGATGACAGGCAGTACGAGCTTGCTTTCCTGTCTGAGGCTGCTCCCCATCTCTGTTCCATGCTGCTAGTCCTGAGGGTGACATCCCAACCCCTCGCACTTACGCTGAGGTGACCTCGGGACCCTGTGCCTCTCAGTGGATAGCTGCCATGGAGCAGGAGATGGCATCTTGGAGATCCACCGGCACCTACATCAACGCAGTTCCCCCCTGGAGAGCCGCCTGTCTTCAAGGCGCGCTATGTTGCTAAAGGCTTCAGTCAGCGCGAGGGTGTGGACTTCTTTCAGATCTTCGCCCCGACCCCAAAGATGACTACTCTTCGGGCGCTGCTACACATAGCAGCACTGCGTGATTACAAGCTCCACTCGCTCGACTTCTCCACTGCTTTCTTCAGGGCAGCCTGCGCGAGTAGGTGTACCTGCGCCGTCCACAAGGATTCACAGGTACCTTCCCTCCTAGGACCCAGTGGCTCCTTCGGCGCCCGTTCTATGACCTGCGACAGGCGCCCCGCGAGTGGCACGATACTTTGTGTGCTATGCTAGCTGACCTGCAGTTCTTCCCGTCATTTGCAGACCCCTCGCTCTTCGTTCGTGCTGGCCAGACTCCGTTCTACATCCTTGTCTACGTAGACGACCTGGTCTTCGCTTTGCACACAGAGACGCACTGGCCTCAGTGAAGGCCGAGCTGCTGAGGAGACACACCTGCACTGACCTAGGAGAGCTGCGCCGCTACCTTGGCCTGCAGATCTCTAGGGATAGAGCAGCGCGCACCATCACTCTCATACAGTCACACTTGGTGCGCTGGGTTCTTCAGAGGTTCAGTCTTCAGTTCTCCTCTGCACAGCCCACATCTTTGCCAGTAGACCATAGGCTGTCAGCTCCTGTTCCTGAGGAGTCAGTAGAGCCCTGTGGTCCTTACGCAGAGCTAGTGGGTTGCCTCATGTACCTGATGACTTGCACTCGTCCAGATCTCGCATATCCTCTCAGCATCCTGGCTCGCTTTGTGGCCACAGGCAGACACCGACCACAACACCGGCCGGCCGCTAAGAGGGTTTTGCGTTAGCTAGCAAGTACATCGGGCATGGGGCTAGTACTGGGAGGACGCTGACCAGTGGTCTTTACTGGGCACACAGATGCTTCTTGGGCAGACGACGCTGAGACGCTCAGGGCCTCCCAGGGCTACTGCTTTAGCCTTGGTTCAGGTGCCATCTCGTGGAGGTCCACGCGCTCGTCGTCTGTTGCCCAGTCTAGCTGTGAGGTTGAGATCTACGCCGGTGCCATGGCGGCACAGGAGCTCCGCTGGCTGACCTTCTTGCTCACCGACTCAGGTGAGCGGCCTAGCTCTGCCGTGGTCCTGTACGCTGACAACTGACATGATCCTCCTGTGTCAGGAGCCTCGACTTAAGGGCAGAGCGAAGCACATCCAGCTGCGGTACTTCCTCTTGTGCGAGCTACAACAGCGCCGCCAGGCCCACGTAGTACACTCGGCCTTCGGTGCTAACACAGCTCATATCTTTACGTTGGCGCTTGCACCTAAAGATCATCAGCGGCACTGTGTACAGCTTGGTCTAGTTCCAGTAGCTTCTCCCTTGCGAGGACCCTGATTGTGTACTACTCCTGATGTTATTTTGACTGGCCTTATGGCTTTTTTTTCCCTAGTGGCTGGACTAGTAGTGCCACCCTGGTTACACTCTTGTTTAGCTTGTACTCTTGCTGATTGGTCTTTGGACCCCTGCTTCAGAGGTTGGACTAGTAGTGTCACCCTGAGCTGTATATCTCGTGCCAGGCACTGCCCCTTGTCTAGCCTAGCGGGTGTATCAACTTATATATATTTCTATACGTAAAGTTATAGGCTAGAAGGGCCCGTGCTCTTAGAGAGTACAACACCCAATCATATGTTCCTCCGTATCCGTCATTTCTAGTCATTCTGCTATTCTAAGAATACCATGCCTCATCAACTTCCCATCATGGCATACCATGCCTCATCAATGTTCCATCATGGCATACCATGGCTCATCAACCTCCTGTCATAGCATACCATGCCTCATCAACCCCCTGCCATGGCACACGCCACACGCGCCAAAACTTCATTCCTTTGGTGAGGAGCAGTACCTCATGTTCTCCCACCACAACCTGCAAATACCTAGGGTTATTGCCATTGGGCGAAGGAAAGGTGTGGGTCTTGGTGCACATTGGAGAATGCTACTAGGTTTTTAGAATGTGTAGTCTTGTGTAGGGCGTGTTACTACCACTACCCTGTCTTCCTATCGAGCAATCCCAGCTCCACAATACTCGTTGCCGCCTCAATAAGTGCCACTCTCGACGACTGGTAAATAATCCCCATATCGTTCTCCGCCTTGCTCCCATTGTGCCGGTGCACCACGCCCAGGTTGCGGCGCATGAAGTCGACACCCACGGCTGGGTTGACCAGCGCCACAAGCATGGCCATCCATTCAGGCAAGGAAGAGGAGCCATGGAATGGCGTGAGGTTTAGGAAGGAGGAAAAATATCGAGAGAGAAGAGAGTTGGACTAGAAGAGAGGGGGATACAAGAAGGGGGTTTGTACCATCTACAGTATGATCCAGTAACACCTACCAAGCCTACCATTATGTACAGTATATATATAATGTATAATTTAACACACCCCCTAGGCTTGGTAGCTGCTGGGCTGAGAAAAGCCCTAGGATCTTTTCAGAGACTAAGTCCCACTTGTATGGAATGCTTGAGTGGTGCAGCGGAAGTGTTGAGTAGTTGAACCCTTGCACAAGAGTGTGAGAGCAAGTGATTGATTAAAAGAAGCAAGCATACAGGAATATATAGAAGATAGGAAAGTAAAGCAGTTGTAGAATACAGTTGAAGGAACGGTTATCGAGTCGCATAGCGACTCGATTGTCGGTTTGGTTACTACCCTCGCAGTTGTAACGGTCAGTCGCAACCACCAGTTGCGACCCTTCGAGTCCTTTTCGTCCTTTCGTGTTCTTTTGTCCAACTCCTCATGTAACCTCCGTTGACTCGCGTACCCATTACGACTTTCCTCGAGTGTAGTGTTAGACTTCAGAAACGCTTAAGTCCTCGAGATATTTCCAACACTCCCCTTCGTTTCAGGAGTGCTGACGTGTCCCAATTCGGTGACGTTTATCTGCCCGGTCAGCAGCATGCAGTAATCAAACTTTGCTTTTGCCAGTTTCTTCGTCAAGTAATCTGCAGCCATTTCTGTCGTATGACAGTAACTTAGTTGAAGTCTCCCTTTCGCGATCTCATCCTTGGCGAAGAAGTACCGTAGGGCGATGTGCTTGGTTCGATTCGCGAACCCGTCATTGTTCGCGATTTTGATCGCGGATTGGTTGTCGCAGAATAGCGAGAAGGCGTACATGGTCGCAATTTTCGCTTCCTCGAGCAGCTCCCGTAGGTAAAGTCCTTCTTTGGTTGCAGTGCAGAGAGCGATATATTCCGCTTCAGTCGAAGATAGTGCGATTAATTCCTGCTTGCTCGATTGCCAGGAGATAGTCCCGATAGGTTCTAGTCGGTAGATGTAGCCCATTCTGGAGCGACGGTTCTCCCTATCTCCCGCGTGGTTGGCGTCGACATAGCCGAGTAGTTGTACGGACGATGTTGTTACTTTGCTGTAGGTAGGTAGTCATCGGCGTAGAGGCGAAGTAGAGCAGTGCCCGATTTAGTTCCTCGAGATCCTCTTGCTCCGGCTGCTTCATGTGTATTGCCAGTTGGCTTGCGCTGTAGTAACCTGTCGACAGGTTACTGCTGCGAATAGTAGACAGCCGAGCTTCTGTTGATATTCCTAGATTTGCTTCGCGGGGAGTTTTGCGGAGGTGTTACCGTTGTTCCCGTAGCGGTATGGAGTTGTGACTGTGACTGGCGTTAGGTCGAGTTTCTTCGCGACAACGCCTGCGTATTTTCCGGCGTGTAGATAGAGCGCTGAGTCGTCTTCGACGATGTTTAGACCCAGGTATTGGCTCACGGTGTCTGACACCGTGAGTGTTAAATCTCTCCTCAGCTCCCCTTCGAACCAGGTGGTGACAACGGTAGTGGAGCCGACATAGAGTAGATCATCAACGTAGATGATGAGTAGGACGAACCCCCCCCCCCTTCTGTAGTCGGTACATGCCTTGATCGTGCGGCAGCTGCATAAAACCGATCCTGACGAGGCGGTCGTGGAGGTGCTGCTGCCAGAGCCGCGGGGCTTGTTTAATTCTGTGGAGGGATTTCATCGGCTGGCACACCTTTGTGGGATCGTCGATGAATCCGTGGGGCTGTTCGACGAAGATTTCGGCGTCCACAAGTGCATACAGGAAGGCGTTGGCGACATCGATCTGGCGCAGTGGTATCTTTTTCGTGGCCGCGACGGCGAGCAAAATGCGCAGGGAAGTGTGTCGGGAAACCAGGGCGAATGTCTCAGTGTAGTCGGTTCCATATTGCTGGTCGAATCCTCGTACGACCCAGCGAGCTTTGAAGCGGTCGATGGAGCCATCCGCATTGGTGTTGATGCGGTACACCCATTTCCTCGAGAGCACATTTTTCCCGTTAGTTTTTGTCGCAGATACCAGCTTCCACGTATTTCGGTCTTGCAGGGCCTTCAGTTCGTTTTCCATTACTTCCTTCCATTTTGCCTTGTGTTCCCCCCCCAGAGCCTGCGACAGAGTCGATGGCTCGCGTGGTGATGGCGGTGGCGGGTTCTGGGCGGCAACCCATAGTCCAAGTATCTGCAGGCCCGTGGGTGTGTGTCGAGGGGAATTGGTATTCTCGGGATAAGCTGCTTCGTCACCGTCTTCGGGATCAGGTAAGAAATTTGGTCCGATGCGTTCAGAGACATTTGTGTTGACCTGTTGAGGTGTAGCGTAACCCTGGTCAGCGAAGTGGTAATAGGTGTCGAGGTTGTTACTATCGAGAGGATTGTCGTCGTCGAGTGGAACGGGCACGGAGCAGTAAGGGAGTGGTCCGGCAGCTTCCGAGGCTCCAGGTACGTTTTCTTCTGCTGCGTCAGCTTCGACAGCACGGTCGGCGAAGGACCGATGGCCCTCGAAGCCGTCGGTGGGGTCGTCTGTGGTGGCGATGTTGTCCAGGAAATGTTGCACCATCAGTCGCTCGTAGAAAATCACATCACGTGAGGCCACGATGGGTTTGTCCTGAATGTCGAGAAGTTTCCATGCTTGGAAATGTTTTGCGATGCCGAGGTGTAGTCCCCACCGTGCTCGTTGAGAGAATCGACCTGCTCGGGCTGTGTGGGGTCTGTACTGTACCATGCAGCCGAAGACTCGAAGTAATTTTGTGCTGCCTTGTTTTCCTGTCCACAGCAGGTGCGGTGACATGCTGTTGGGAAGTGATGACGAGGACAGCAAATTGTGCAGATGGACTGCATGTGTCATCACGTCAGGCCAAAGTGTGTTGGGCGGTCTCATCCCCAGGAGCAGCTTCCGCATCGTCGTCTGCAAAGTTCGGTTCATGCGTTCTGCGACCCCCTGCTGCTGGTAAGTGTAGGGCAGGGACACCAGGCGTCTGATGCCTCTTTCTGCCAAGTAGTTCCTGAATCGTTGTGACTGGTATTCCAGTGCTCCGTCTGACTGGAAGTTCTTGAGTTGCGAGCCCGATTCTCGTTCAGCGATGGGCAGCCATGCCGTGAAGTCTTCGAACGCTTGATCGCGTGTCTTGAAGTTGTAGTGCCAAACGTATCGTGTTGCTGTGTCGATGAACATTATAACATAGTTGTACTCTGCTTCACTGTTGTCCCGAGGCATATTTAAGATGTCCCTGTAGACCTTTTCCATCGGTGTGTATGCACGTGCGCTTGGATTGTGGTGCGACGAAAATGGTTGGTGGGGAAGATCGGCTTCAGGGCATGTGAAGCATCGTGCGCGGGGTCATCGAAGTTCCTGGCCGCTCGTTGTGAGAAGAGCGTTCTTTTCTAACACTCCGGCTTGTATTGTTTGTAGCACGGTGCTGTTTGCAGGATGCCCGAGGCGTTGATGCCAGATGTCGTCGGGAACGCGATGGCCGGGTGAGCGCTGGTATATGTCGGCGTTGGAGAAGAATGCGACGACCGTTGCAGGACTGCGGCAGATTCCTCGGGTGATGGGCATGAGTTGATCTGCTTTGGATGGCGGTCCTCGAATTGCTGGTGATGACGTACGGCTGGGTCCTGCTGCTGCTACTACAGGTGATGCATGTGAGGGATGCTTGGTGGTACTTGTCGTTCTTGTCGGATGACTGCTAATGCTTGTGTTCTTTCTGCTGCAGAGATGGTGTTGGAGTACCAGAAGCGGTCTGGAGTAAAGTCGGGGTCAAGATCCGGTGGGTGCGTCCAGGTGGCAAATGACACGATCCCATCGCTGTCGGCAGTACCGCGCTCGGGGACGAAATCGAGCACGAAGACGCCCGACTTTAGGAGAGCACGGCCGATGAAAAGGCCGCCCTTCCCGTGGTAAAGGCGAAACTCGTTGTCGTCAGAGTCGCATTCCAGGTGAATCCCCTTCGCCATTAACTGGCTGACGCTCAGTAGATTGTATCCCAAGTTGTCAACGATGAGGACTTTGTTGAGTTGTAGTATGACGTTTGAACGACGCCTTGTCTGTTTGTTTTCTGGTTCTCGTTGTTGGCGACGGTGATGATGACATCGCGGTTGAGACGTCGCTCTCGTTGCACGAAGCGCCTGGAAGAACACATATGTTGACCACAACAGCTGTCCAAGAACCAGGTGTTTCGCCCGGTGGGTTCGGCGTTGGCGACTGCAGCGTACGTCGGATTGACCTGGAGACCTCGTGAGCGTGGCGGCGGTAGTTCTTCCTCGTCTGGAGCGTAAGTGGGTGGTGACTCGGGTCTGCACCTGTCGATCCGTACCATGCAGTTGATGATATTTGGTGTGTCTCGTGCAGGTGTAGAGGAGCGGCTTGGCGGATTTTCTTGAGTGGATGCGACTTGCGGATCTGCTGGACGATAAACTCGAGGGCGCGTGCAGTTAACCTTGGAGTGTCCGGATGTCTGACAATTGTGGCAGAACGGTGGCATGATGGTGAGTCTTTTGGCGTCGTATCAATTCTGCTTATCACGTCGGTTGTAGTTGTGGTCGTTTCTTTGTTGAGTATAGAAGGCTAACGGTCGTTTCTTGGTTGTCTTTCTTCAAACAGGTCCATCTCCTGTTGTTCAGCATGGAGCTCGGCGCAGAGGTGCATCTCGGAGATTCGTCTGTGGGCGCGAAGGAGTGAGCACGTGGTTCTCCATTCTGGCCCGAGCCTGGCGAGGACAAGTGTCACGAAGCTTTCTTCAGTGATTGTTCCTCCGCACCGGAGCAGGCGGTCGCGGAGTGTCTGGCAGCGACTCATATACTGCATCGCCTTTTCCCCGGTCTTCATTCGTATTGTGGTTAGCTGCTGCATGAGTCTGCTTTGTGTCACGCTGTCATTTTCTTGATAGTGACACTTCAGATTATGCCAGGCGAGCTCCGCGGAGTTTCCGTAACTCCGATACGTTTTGATGCTCTGTTGCTTTTGTGGTGACAGATTTCGCAAGAGAACTGTGTATGCCAACAGCGACTGATAAGTGAAGATTTCCTGCTCCTTTGTAGTGCCATTGCTTGGAAATGGCAGGGACCCGTTGAAGTATCCCAAGAGGTGCGCGGCCTCCATCAGCAGCTCGAACTCAAAACTCCAGGTAAAGAAGTCGTGCCCGTTGAACGGTGACGATGTCTGCAGTTTGATCGCATGTGAAAACTGCGCCTGGAGACTCAGTATCTTGTTTGGTGTCTGTTGTGATGCAGCTGCTGTCGGTTGAGCACGGGTCGGCATAAACTCGAACGTCCCAAGTGAAGAGTGATCAGGCGCGAAGGTAGGCGCCTGATTGTGCCATCCGAATGATGAGTTGTCGAGGCTCATTGGTGCTAATCCCATAGTTCCCCCATTGCTCTGTGTTGAATGCGCAGGTGTCCTTGTCTGCTGCTGCTGGTCAAAGTGCGACATGAAGCTGAAGAACCTTTCCATAAGGTTCGGGTCTACGCCTGAAGAAGGTGAAGGGGTCACCATTTATGGTACCCTTCCTGTTGTTTCTTGAGCAGCGCCGGTCTCAGTTTGTAATCCTGAAGTGCGTAGTCCAGAGTTGTCGGGTTGAGTGTCTTGAGCATTGGGTGAGCCCGTAGAAGACTTCTTGCCCTTGTTGTCCATGACTTGTAATCGTTGAATCTCGTGATGTGCTTGACTTGTAGATAGAGCGTAGTTGCTGGGAGTTTGGTCTCTGACTAGATCTCATACCATGTTGGGCTGAGAAAAGCCCTAGGATCTTTTCAGAGACTAAGTCCCACTTGTATGGAATGCTTGAGTGGTGCAGCGGAAGTGTTGAGTAGTTGAACCCTTGCACTAGTGTGTGAGAGCAAGTGATTGATTAAAAGAAGCAAGCATACAGGAATATATAGAAGATAGGAAAGTAAAGAAGTTGTAGAATACATTTGAAGGAACGGTTATCGAGTTGCATTGCGACTCGATTGTCGGTTTGGATACTACCCTTGCAGTTGTAACAGTGAGTCGCAACCTCTGGTTGCGACCCTTCGAGTCCTTTTCGTCCTTTCGTGTTCTTTTGTCCAACTCCTCATGTAACCTCCGTTGACTCGCGTACCCATTACGACTTTCCTCGAGTGTAGTGTTAGACTTCAGAAACGCTTAAGTCCTCGAGATATTTCCAACAGTAGCCAAAATCACACCACACACACAGCACACTAAGCCACACACCCCCTAAGCCTAGAACCCCCATACTTAGCAACAGCAATGGCTACTCCAGCATGGTCAACCCCTCAGCGCGTGAGGCGGCAGCGTCGACAGCGGCGGCGGCGGCGGCGGCGGCGTGCGGCGGAGCTAAAAACACTCGGCAGCATGGCCTGGCTCTGCGACGGTGGGACGGCTGGCGTGAGTCAGCCGTCGGCTGCGGCGAGGAAGAGTGGACGCAGGGGAAGGGGGCGGGGCTTCAGCAGCGTAGCCAGGGAGCGTGCCGCCCCGTGTGGCGCACTGGCTGCATGCGGGCGTGCTGGCCAGCGCTAAGACCGGGCGCTGGCCGCTGCCGTCCGTGGCGACCGCGCGGTGGCACGTAGACGCCGCCACGGCAGCACGACGGTGCTGGCACGGTAGCACGACATGGTCGTGGCGGCGGTGCGGAAAGGACAGGAGCGAGGAACGGACGTTGCGGAAGCATGATAAGCAGGCCCAGTATTGGAAATACCTCAAGGACTTAAGCGTTTCTAGAGTGTAACACTTCACTCGAGTAAAGCCGTATCGGGTACGCGAGTCAACAGAGGTTACACGAGGAGGTTGGACGAAAGAACACGCAAGGACGAAAGACTCGAAGGGTTGCAACCGGAGGTTGCGGCTGACAGTTACAACTGCAAGGGTGGTAACCGAACCGACCATCGAGTCGCTGTGCGACTCGATAACGGTTCCTTCAACTGTATTGCTGTATGCTTATTTCTTTTAATTAATCACTTGCTCTCACATACTACTGCAAGGGTTCAACTTCTCAACTTCCGCTGCACTACTCAAGTATCTTGTACAACTGGGACTTAGTCTCTGAAAAGATCCTAAGGGCTTTTATCAGCCCAACATGGTATGAGAGCTGGTCGGAGACCAAACTCCCATCAACGGCATCCTATCTACAGTCAACACATCAACAAGCTTCATCGATTATATGTCATGGACAACAAGGGCAAGAAAATCTCTACGGGCTCACCAAGCGCCCAAGACACTCAACCCGGCAACTCTGGACTGCACACTTCAGGACTGCAAACCGAGACCGGCGCTGCTCAAGAAACAACAGGAAGGGCACCAGAAATGGTAACCCTATCACCCTCTTCAAGCGTGGACCCGAACCTTATGGAAAGGTTCTTCAGCTTCATGTCGCACTTCGACCAGCAGCAGCAGACAAGGACACCCGCTCATTCAACACAGAGCAACGGAGGACATATGGGATTAGCGCCAATGAGCCTCGACAACTCATCATTCGGGCGACACAATCAAGCGCCTACCTTTGCGCCTTATCACTCTTCACCGGGGACGTTTGAGTTCATGCCGCCCCATGCCCAACCAACAGCAGCTGCATCACAACAGACACCAAATGAGATATTGAGTCTCCAGGCGCAGTTTTCACACGTGATCAAACTACAGACATCCTCACCGTTCAACGGACACGACTTTTTTACCTGGAGCTTCGAGTTCAAGCTGCTGATGGAGGCCGCGCATCTCTCAGGATACTTCAACGGGTCCCTGCCATTTCCAAGCAATGGCACTGCAAAGGAGCAGGAAATCTTCACTTATCAGTCGCTGCTGGTGTACACGATTCTCCTGCGAAACCTGTCACCACAAGAGCAACAGAGCATCAGAACGCATCGGAGCTACGGAAACTCCGCGGAACTCGCCTGGCATCATCTGAAGTGCCTCAATCAAGCAAATGACAGCGTAACACAACGCAGACTCATGCAGCAGTTGACCACAATACAAATGAAGAACGGGGAGAAGGCGATGCAGTATATGAGCCGCTGCCAAACACTCCGCGACCGCCTGCTTCAGTGCGGAGGTACAATAATTGAAGAAAGCTTCGTGACACTTGTCCTCGTCGGGCTCGGGCCAGAATGGAGAACCACCCGCTCGCTCCTTCGCGCCCACGGACGAATTTTGGAGATGCACCTCTGCGCCGAGCTTCATGCTGAACAATAGGAGATGGACCTGTTTGAAGAAAGACAACCAAGAAACAAGCAGCAACCGTTAGTCTTCTATGCTCAACGAAGAAACGACAACTACAATCGACGTGACAGGCAGAATCGACTCGACACCAAAGGACAATCGCCATGGTGCCGCCGTTCTGCCACAACTGTCAGACATCCGGACACTCTAAAGTTAACTGCACATGCCCCCGAGTTTATCGTCCAGTAGACCCACAAGTCGCTTCCACTCAAGAAAGTTCGCCAAGGCGTTCCTCCATATTTGCACAGGGCACAACGAACATCATCAATTGTATGGTACGCATCGACAACTGCGCACCCGGATCACCACCCACTTACGCTCCAGACGAAGAAGAACTGCCGCCGCCACGCTCACAAGGTCTTCAGGTCAACCCGACGTACGCTGCAGTCGCCAACGCCGAACCCACCGGGCGAAACACCTGGTTCCTGGACAGCTGTTGCGGTCAACATATGTGTTCTTCCGGGCGCTCCGTGCAACGAGAACGACGTCTCAACCGCGATGTCATCATCACCGTCGCCAACAACGAGAACCTGAAAACAAACAGACAAGGAGTGGTTTAGTTGCAATCCATGGAGACAAATGTCATACTGCAACTCAACAAAGTTCTAATCGTCGACAACTTGGGATACAATCTGCTAAGCGTCAATCAGCTAATGGAAAAAGGGATTCACCTGGAATACGACTCGCACGCCAACGAATTTCGTCTTTACCACGGGAAGGGCGGCCTCTTCATCGGTCGTGCTCTCCTAAAGTCGGGCGTCTTCATGTTGGATTTCGTCCCCGACCGCGGTACTGCCGACAGTGATGGCATCGTGTCGGTCGCAGCCTGGACGCACCCGCCGGATCTTGATCCCGACTTTACCCCCGATGGATTCTGGTACTCCAACACCATACCTGCAGCAGAGAGAACGCGAGCGTAAGCAGTCATCCGACAAGAAAGACAAGTACCAGCAAGCGTCCCTTCCTCGACATCACCTACAGTAGCAGCAGCAGGACCCAGCCGTGTACCATCACCAGCAATTCGAGGACCGCCAACCGAAGCAGATCAACTCATGCCCATCACCCGAGAAGTCTGCCGAAGTCCCGCCACGGTCATCGCGTTCTTCTCCAACGCCGACATGTATCAACGCTCACCCGGCCATCGCGCTCCCGACGACATCTGGCATCAACGCCTCGGGCATCCTGCAAACAGAACAGTGCTACAAACCATACAAGCCCAAGTGTTAGAAAGAAACGCCCTTTTCACAACGAGCGGCCAAGAACTTCGACGACCCCACGCACGATGCTTCACGTGCCCCGAAGCCGATCTTCCCCACCAACCTTTTCCGTCACACCACAATCCAAGCGCACCTGCATACGAACCGATGGAAAAAGTCTACAGCGACATCTTAAATATGCCTCGAGACGATAGCGAAGTAGAATACAACTACGTCATAACGTTCATCGATGCAGCAACACCATACGTCTGGCATTACAACCTCAAGACACGAGATCAAGCATTCGAAGCCTTCACGGCATGGCTGCCCATCGCTGAACGAGAATCGGGCTCGCAACTCAAGAGCTTCCAGTCAGACGGAGCACTGGAGTACCAGTCACAACGATTCAGGAACTACTTGGCAGAAAGAGGCATCAGACGCCTGGTGTCTCTACCCTACGCTCACCAACAACAGGGGGTCGCAGAGAGGATGAACCGGACCTTGTAGACGACGATGCGAAAGCTGCTCCTGGGGATGAGACTGCCCAACACCCTGTGGCCAGACGCGATGACGCATGCAGTCCACCTGCACAATTTGCTGTCCTCGTCATCACTTCCCAACAACGCATCACCGCACCTGCTGTGGACACGAAAAAGGGGCAGCACAAAATTACTTCGAGTCTTCGGCTGCATGGTACAGTACAGACCCCACACAGCTCGCGTAGGACGCTTCACTCAACGAGCACGGTGGGGACTACACCTCGGCATCGCAAAACATTTCCAAGCATGGAAACTCCTCGACATACAAGACAAAAATACCGTGGCCTCACGTGATGTGATTTTCTACGAACGACTGACGCTGCAGCATTACCTGGACAATGTCGCCAACACACAAGAACCCACCGACGGTTTCGAAGGCCTTCGGTCCTTCGCCGATCGTGCTGCCGAAGCTGACGCAGCAGAAGAAGACGTACCTGAAGCCTCGGAAACTGCCGGACCACTCCCTTACTGCTCCGTGCCTGTTCCCCTCGACAACGACAATCCTCTCGATAGTAACAACCTCGACACCTATTACCACTTCGCTGACCAAGGTTACGTGACACCTCAACCAGTCGACACGAATGTCTCAGAACGCATCGGACCAAATTTCTTACCTGACCCAGAAGATGGTGACGAAGCAGCCTATCCCGCGAATGAAAATTCCCCTCGACACACACCCACGGGCCTGCAGATCCTTGGACTATGGGTTGCCGTCCAGAGCCCGCCACCGCCGTCTCCGCGCGAGCCAACGACTCTGTCGCAGGCTCTGGGGGGGGAACACAAGGCAAAATGGAAGGAAGCAATGGAAAAAGAACTGAAGGCCCTGCAAGACCGAAACACGTGGAAGCTGGTACCTGCAACAAAAACCAACGAGAAAAATGTGCTCTCGGGAAAGTGGGTGTACCGCATCAAGACTAATGCGGACGGCTCCATCGAACGATTCAAGGCTCGCTGGGTCGTACGAGGATTCGATCAGCGATACGGAACCGACTACACTGAGACATTCGCCCCAGTCTCCCGCCACACCTCCTTGCGCATTCTACTCGCCGTCGCGGCCACGAAGAAGCTACCACTGCGCCAGATCGACGTCGCAAACGCCCTCCTGTACGCACCTGTGGACGCCGAGATCTTCGTCGAGCAGCCCCACGGATTCATCGACGACCCCACAAAAGTGTGCCAGCTGACAAAATCCCTCTACGGGATCAAACAAGCCCCGCGGCTCTGGCAGCAGCATCTTCACGACCGCCTCATCAAGATCGGCTTCCTACAGCTGCCGCACGATCAAGGCATGTACCGACTACAAAAGGAGGGGGGTTTTGTCCTACTAATCGTCTACGTCGACGACCTGCTCTACATCGGCTCCACTACCGACATCGCCACCTGGTTCGAAGGGGAGCTAAGGAGTGACTTGACACTCATGGTGTCAAACAGCGTGACCCAGTACCTGGGCCTGAACGTCGTCGAAGACAACTCGGCGTTCTACCTCTTAGAAACTTAGGACTCAAGGTTCTTCAACTTAGGAGGCTAGGTTGGCTAGAATACTAGGAAGAAGGCCGCCATGGAATGGCGTGAGGAAAAACGGATCTAGGAAGGGAGAGAATGTCGAGAAGAAAGGGTAGTTGGATTAGGAAGAGAGGGGAGTACAAGGAGGGGTTTGTACCCCCTACAGAAAGGTTCAGTAACAACCTACCAAGCCTATATTAAATTATAACTTATATAATTTTAACACACCCCCTAGGCTTGGTAGTGTCAAGCCCACGCACACCCCCACACCCACACCCACACCCACACCCCCTAGCCCAGCACCCCCATTCCCAGCAGCAGCCGAAACGACTCCGAAAGAGGGTAGGTCTCACGGCCCCTTGAGACGGCAATGGCGGCAGCAGCGACAGTGACGACAGCGGCGGCGGCGGCGGTGTGCGGCGGCTCCAGGCCTGCGGCAACAGCGGCGGCGCCGGGGGGCTCGAACGACAGAGGCTGGTGCGGCGGCCCCCGCCCTCTCGGCGGCATGTCCTGTCTCCTCGGCGGTGGAGAGGTCCCTCACATGGCAGTCATCGGCTGCAGCAAGAAAGGGGGGGATGCAAGGGAAGCAGGTGCAGGTGGGGGGGGGAGGGGAGGGGGCGGGGCGAGGCGAGTCTTCAGCGACGCGCCATAAATGGCGCGGCGCTTACTGGCGGGAGGACGTCGTCCTGAGGGACGCCCGTCTGTGGCGAGCGGGCGGCAGGCCCGGCGACGCCACAGACGTCGCTCGGCCGGCCGCAGCCCGACGATGCCGTCGGCTGCCGCAGACGCCGCCACAGCGCACCGTCAATGTCGCAGCGGCGAGGCGGAGGGGCGACGGCTGCACCAAGGGGCCGTCGCGACACCTTGGCGCCGCGACGGTAGGCAACGAGGGACCGTCGCGACATCTTGGTGCCGCGACGGCAGGCAACAAGGGGCCGTCGCGACATCCTGGCGCCGCGACGGAAGGCAACAAGGGGCCGTCGCGACAACTTAGTGCCGCGACGGCAGGCACCAAGGGGCCGTCGCGACATCCTGGCGCCGCGACGGCAGGCTGGCAGAAAACCGCGAAGGCTGCGAATGCAGTAGGAGTACGCAACGGGAACGTAGGGAGAGGGTCCGGTGGACACGACCGGCTCTGATACCATCTTAGAAACTTAGGACTCAAGGTTCTTAAACTTAGGAGGCTAGGTTGGCTAGAATACTAGGAAGAAGGCCGCCATGGAATGGCGTGAGGAAAAACGGATCTAGGAAGGGAGAGAATGTCGAGAAGAAAGGGTAGTTGGATTAGGAAGAGAGGGGAGTACAAGGAGGGGTTTGTACCCCCTACAGAAAGGTTCAGTAACAACCTACCAAGCCTATATTAAATTATAACTTATATAATTTTAACACTACCTACACGCCGGAAAGTACGCAGGCGTCGTCGCGAAGAAATTCGGACTAACGCCAATCGTAGTCGCGACTCCTTATTGCTACGGGAACGACAACAGCGGAACCTCTGCAAAACTCCCCGCGAAGCAGATCCAGGAATATCAACAGAAACTCGGCTGTCTACTGTTCGCAGCAGTAACCTGTCGACCGGACCTATCCTACAGCGCGAGCCAACTGGCGACACACCTGAAGCAGCCAGAGCAAGAGGATCTCGAAGAATTAAATCGGGCACTACTCTACTTCGTCTCTACGCCGATGACCGGACTTACCTACAGCAAAACAACACCGTCGTCCGTACGACTACTCGGCTATGTCGACGCCGACCATGCAAGAGACAGGGAAAATCGACGCTCCAGAACGGGCTACATCTACCGATTGGAACCTATCGGTATCAAAATAGGAATTGAATGATAGATGGAGTTAGAGAGTACATGCACATATACCTAAATGTTGTACCCTCTAGGAGGTTACCCTATACAGTCTATACAAAACATGATCAATAAACATGTTTGACACACCCCCTCGACTGCATAGGGGAATGTCCTAGACAAGCAGTTCAGGGCGGCACTACTAGTCCAGCCTCTGAGACAAGGGTCTAAAAGACCAGTCAGAAGGAGTACAGACAAGACAAGAACAAGTACAAGGCGGCACTACTAGTCCAACCACTGTGAGAGGACACAAGTCCAGTCTGAGTGTACACATATATATATAGGACAGTACAAAGTCAAGGCCCGAGTAAGTGAGGGACTACAGGAACCAGACCAAGCTGTACACAGTGCCGCTGATGATCTTTAGGCGCAAGCGCCTTCGTAAAGATATCAGCTGTGTTGGCACCGGAGGCCAAGTGTACTACGCGAGCCTGGCGACGCTGCTGTAGCTCGCGCAGGAGGAAGTACCGCAGCTGGATGTGCTTCGCTCTGCCCTCGAGTCGAGGCTCCTGACACAGGAGGATCATGGCCCTGTTGTCATCGTACAAGACCGGGGCAGAGCTAGGCCACTCACCTAAGTCTGTGAGCAAGAAGGTCAGCCAGCGGAGCTCCTGTGCCGCCCTGGCACCGGCGTAGATCTCAGCCTCACAGCTGGACTGGGCAACAGACGAGGAGCAGGTGGCTCTCCACGAGACAGCACCTGAGCCAAGGCTAAAGCAGTAGCCCTAGGAAGACCTGAGTGTCTCAGCGTCGTCTGCCCAAGAAGCGTCTGTGTGTCCAGTAAGGACCACTGACCTGCGTCCGCCTAGCACTAACCCCATGCCCGAAGTACTTGCAAGATAACGCAAAACCCTCTTAGCGGCAGACCAGTGCTGAGGTCGGTGTCTGCCTGTGGCCACGAAACGAGCCAGGATGCTGAGAGGGTATGCGAGATCTGGGCGAGTGCAAGTCATCAGGTACATGAGGCAACCCACTAGCTCAGCGTAAGGACCACTGGGATCTACCGACTCCTCAGGAACTGGAGCAGAGAGTCTGTGGTCCAGAGGAAGAGGGGTGGGCTGTGCGGAGGAGAACTGAAGGCCGAACCTCTGAAGGACCTGGCGCACCAAGTGTGACTGAGTCAGGGTGATGGTGCGCGCGGCTCTGTCCCTGGAGATCTGCAAGCCAAGGTAACGGCGCAGCTCTCCAAGGTCAGTGCAGGTGTGTCTCTTCAGCAGCTCTGCCTTCACGGAGGCCAGTGCGTCCCTGTCTGCTGTGGCAAAGACCAGGTCGTCTACGTAGACAAGGATGTAGAACGGAGTCGGGCCAGCACGAACGAAGAGCGAGGGGTCTGCAGAGGACGGAAAGAACTGCAGGTCAGCAAGGGTAGCACGCAGCGTGTCGTGCCACTCACGAGGGGCCTGGCGCAGGCCGTAGACTGGGCGCCGCAGAAGCCACTGGGTCCCAGGGGGGAAAGTGCCAGTAAAGCCCTGAGGACGACGCAGGTAGACCTGCTCGTGAAGGCTGCCCTGAAGGAAGGCAGTGGAGAAGTCGAGGGAGTGAAGCTCGTAGTCACGCTGAGCCGCTACGTGTAACAGAATCCGAAGAGTAGTCATCTTCGGCGTAGGAGCGAAAGTCTGAAAAAAGTCCACCCCCTCTAGCCACGTAGCGCGCCTTGAACACAGGCGGCTCTCCAGGAGGGCGCTTCACCTTGAAGAGCCAACGGCCATCGACCACGTTCACCCCAGGTGGGGGAACTGCGTCGACGAAGGTGCCGGTGGATCTCCAAGATGCCATCTCCTGTTCCATGGCAGCTATCCACTGAGAGGCCCAGGGTCCCGAAACCGCCTCAGCGTAAGTACGAGGGGTCGGGATGTCGAAAGCGTCTGGGTCACCCTCAGGGACTAGCAGCATGGAACAGAGATGGGGAGCAGCCTCGGAGAGGAAAGCAAGCTCAAACTGGCGGTCCTCCAGGACGTCACTGCCGAGGGCAGGAGCACCCCCGACAGACGGAGGACAGGCAGGGTCAGAGACCAGAGCGGTGGCGTAGTCAAGGCGGCGGGTAGAGGCGAAGTCAGCGACCGCAGCGACAAGGGCGTCAAGACTCGACACTGGAACAGACGGGTCTGTAACCAGAGAGGCAAGGACCCGAGGAACAAGAGGACGAGCGGCACGAAAGTAGTCAGACAGAGGAGGAGACGCAACGACAAGAGAGGACGGAGGAGGAGATGGGAGGAGGGGAGGACGAGACGCGTGGGACCGGAGCAACATAGGGTGAGAGCGCGGGACGGGGGAGACAGGACGAGCACGGGAGGGGCGGCGAGACCAGACGTGAGAGGGAGGCGTCGGGTGAGGAGACAGAGGGGGGGACACGGGTGGGGAACGAGGGGGAAAACGAGCCGGGGACGAGTCCGGCGGAGGGAACACGGGGCCGTAGACGGGAAGAGGAGGAGACGGCAGGGGAGGCACAGGCGCAGGGGCAGGGGACGGAAGGCCGAGCAGACGGAGGGCGGACACCGGCGGGGACTGCTGCTGCGGCGACACAACACCAACGCCAGGGCCACAAGCTGCGCGACGGCTACCTCCCGAACCCTCCACACCGGCACCCCCAGAAGGGACACCCCCAGAGCCCGAAACCCCGCCAGCACCGGTACCACCCCCAGGCCCGCCGGGACAAGCCACTACAGGAGCCCCGGGACTAGTACCCACCTCAACGCCAGCACCCCCAGAGTCCACAAACAGCGGCAGCGACGACGGCGGCGGCGGCGACGGCGGCTGCAGCGACGGCCGCGACGGCGGTGGCGGCGGAGACGACGGCTGCAACGGCGGCGGCGGTGGAGACGACGGCTGCGGCAGCTGCGGCGACGGCGGCTGCGGAGGCGGTGGAGGAGGAGACACCGGGGGAGGGACAGACGGCGAGGACCGCGCCGGAGGACTACCAGAGTCAGAAGACTCGTCGACCGGGACGACCGACGGGAGGGGGGTGACGTGAGACACACCAAAGGGGGCCGGACGGGGGGGCGGGGGGGGGGAGGGGCAGGGACCACCGGGGAAGGAGGGACCAGGAACAGGGGGGGAGTAACCGGGGGACCACGGTGGGGGAAGCGGCGGTAGAAGGAGACGGACTCGTCAAAGGTGACGTCGCGAGAGTGAAAGAAGCGGTGAGACGGCGGGTGGTAGAAGTGCCAGTCGGACGCGTCAAGAGGGAAACCGAGGAAGACGCAGGGGAGGGTGCGGGCAGTGAGCTTGTCCGTGCCAGAGGCACGAACGTGAGCAAGGCAGCCCCAGACGTGGAACGCAGACGCGTCACCAGGGGACCCGGTCCACAGAAGGGTCGGCGAAACCGGCGGCCGCTGGGGGTGCGGCCACAGGTTAAGCTGGTGAGCGGCGTAGCGCACGGCGAACGGCCACAGAAAATGGGGTGCACCGGCGTGGATCATGGAGGTGCGAGCCACCTCCATGACCAAACCGATGCGTCGCTCAGCGACCCCATTCTGCTGCGGGGAGTCCGGCAGGGTAAACGTCTGGGTGATGCCCTCCGCACGACAGAAGCGACCAAGGACACCTGAGGCAAACTCGCCACCCCGGTCGGAGTGGAGGCGCAAGGCAGGGAGACCGCGGTGGACACGAGCAGAGACAAGCCAGGGGATGAGAACGTCAGGCACGTCGGCCTTCCGCTCCAGGGGAAAGACGGTGGTGTAGCGCGTGAAGTCGTCGACAAGCACTAGGAAGAAGCGCTCGCGACGCGGCCCATGGACCGGGGCTGGGCCCCAGACGTCCATGTGCAGAGTCTGCAGTGGTGCGGTGGTAGGGGGAAACGAGGAGGAGTGAGGGGCACGGCGGAGCCGGCCCTCGACACAAGGCGTGCACGGTGGGGCGGGGGATGAGGGAAACTCAGGGAACGAACCGGGGAGACCAAGGACGAGACCGTGCTGGGACATGTGACGCAGACGCGGGAGTGCAGGGTGACCAAGGTGGTGGTGCCACAGGAGGGTCGGGTGAGTGAGGGACCGACAGGAGCACGCAGCAGCAACCTGGGTGGACGCAGCGACCTGGGGGGAAGACCCAGCCGGGGAAGTCGCGGTGTCAAGTGTGAACAGGCCGGACACCGGGTCCCGGGGGAAAGTGGTAAGGGGGGCACCAGTGGCGGCCTCGGTACAGACAGCATACCGCTCGTGACCAGGGAACGTAGTGGTGACGCCAAGGTCCTGGAGGCAGCCGACACCAACTAGGTTCCTGGAGAACGAGGGGATATGCAGACCTGTGAGCGAACCTGAAGGAACCGCCGGACAGGGAAGGGAGGTGGAACTGCGGGCAACGACGGGACCACCGGAGGGGTCAGCAAGAGTAACTGCAGCGGGAACAGGCAGCGGCGTCAGCGTCGTGGAGTCGCGGAAGAAACACCGGGAGGCGCCAGAGTCCAAGGTGAAGGAAAGCGCAGCAGTCGCGCGAGGCGGCAGTGAAGCGGTGGAAGCACCGAGGCTAAGCAAAGCAGGAGATCCTACGCCTGACGCAGCAGGGGAGTCTACGCTAGGCACATCTACACTAGGCAACACAGGGTAATAAGAGGGAAGCACAATAGAGTCATCAGCATACATCACATGCAAGGCTGCTACAATGGCATCCATGTCCAAGTCAAAAATCTGAATGCTACGCCTAAGCAAGCTGTGCCAGTCCGGGAGGTCGGGCGCCGGGCCGAAGCGCTGACGGAACAGGTCGTCCAGACGACGAAAACAACGAGGAGTGGAATGACCGATCTTACCGCAAACGAAGTCGCGGCGAGGACCGGTCTGGATCTGGTACTGACAGCGCCCGCCTCCAGAACCACCACCCGGCACACCACCACGCGCACGACCACCACCAGCTCCAGGCCACCCAGGCGGGAGAGCACTCGCCTGCCTCGTCTGCGGCGGCTGCTGCGGCTGGTGCGGAGGCTGCAGCTGCGGCGACTGCTGCTGCTGCGGCTGCTGCGACTGTGGAGGCAGCGGGGCAGCTGGACTGGGCAGGGTCCCCACGTCCGCACCGGCACCGGACGACCCGACTCCACCACCACCCCCACCCGCACCCCCGCCGCCTCCGCCGCTCCCAACCTTGGGGCGGCGGCCCTTCCCCGAGCGGGACTGCACCGCAGCAGCAGTCTCAGCCACGGCGACAGAGCCGTCAGAGAAGGTACACTGAGCGGGGGCACAACCCTGAAAGATAGGGACCGGTACTGTACCGCTCGCCTGAGCGATGGAGCGGTGACGAGTCTCTATAACAGTCAGGGTGTCAACAAAGTCGGTGAGGGTGAGCGCAACGGGGTGGATGCTAAGGAACTGGTCGCGGGCGGCGGCAAGGCGGTCAGGGAGGCGGGTGGCAAGGAGGTAGAGGGTAGAGGTCATGGGAGGCTGGTGGACTCTAAGCTGTGCATCAGTGCAGGCAGCGCGCCAGGTCTCATCTATCGAGCGCAGGTGGGCAGCGAGGTCAGAGACAGTGGGGAAAGACGCAAGGTCAGGAAAGAGCAGGGGGAGGATCAGGCGACCCACTGAGGCAGCAGGAGGGGTAGAATAGCGCTTGATGACAGCATCGAGGTAGGCCTGGGCGGTAGTAATGGTTCTAAAGCGAGGGCGCTCAGGGGGGGGGAGGGCATTGCTAATGGCGAGCTGAGCAAGGGCATCGCGGGAAAGCCAGACAGAGCGGGCAAGGGCAGCGGCGGCAGTGGACTCGCGCTCAGCGGGCGTGGGATCAGCGGGCAGCACAGCAGGGGGGTCAGGGCAGGGGAGCATACCGTCTAGGTGGGCAGAAAGCGGGTGGCCGTCCTGCCGCTGACCAGTGAGGTGGCGGCGAAGGTCAGCCAACCACGCCTCGAACTCCAGAGGCTGACCCTCAGCATCAAAACGAAGCTCAGCAGCCATCAGGGGCAGTGTAGGACGGTGGAGTGCGGTGTAGTGCTGTGCAGTGCGGTGCAGGGCAGTGCAATGCGGTGCAGTGAGATGCAGTGCGGTGCAAGGCGGGGCAGGGAAGTGCAGGAGGGTGCAAAGGCGGCGCGAGGAACGGGGGACAGTACCAGGAAGTATGTAGGGCCGGGGCAGGCGCGACGGGACCGGGCAGGCGCGACGGGGCCGGGCTGGCGCGACGGAGCCGGGCAGGCGCGACGAGGGGCCAGGCAGACGCGACGGGGCCGGGCGGCTGCGACGGGGCCGGGCGGCTGCGACGGGGCCGGGCGGCTGCGACGGGGCCGGGCGGCAGCGACGGGGCCGGGCAGGACACAGCAGGGCCGGGCGAGGGCGACGGGGCCGGGCGGGCGTGACGGGGCCGGGCGGGTGCGACAGGGGCCGGGCGGCGGCGACAGGGGCCGGGCTGGCGCCACGGGGCCGAGCGGCTGCGACGGGGCCGAGCTGGGGCGACGGGGCCGAGCAGGAGTGACGGGGCCCAGGAGGGGCGCTACGGGGCCCAGGGAGGAGCGCGGCAGGGCCCAGGAGGGGCGCTAAGGGGCCCAGGGAGGGGCGCGACGGGGGCCTGGGAGGGGCGCTACCACGTCCAGGAGGGGCGCGACAAAGCCCAGAAGGGGCGCTACGAAGCCCTGGAAGGGGCGCGACGGGGCCTGGAGGGGCGCTACGAAGCCCTGGAAGGGGCGCGACGGGGCCTGGGAGGAGCGCGACGGGGCCTGGAAGGAGCGCGACGGGGCCTGAGAGGGGCACGACAGGGCCCAGGAGGGGCGCTAAGGGGCCCAGAAGGGGCGCGACGAGGCCCAGAAGGGGGGGCGCGACGAGGCCCAGGAGGGGCGCTACGGGGCCCAGGAGGGGCGCGACAGGGCGCTACGGGGCCTGGGAGGAGCGCGACGGGGCCTGGGAGGGGCGCGACGGGGCCTGGGAGGGGCGTTACAGGGCCAAGGAGGGGCGCTACGAAGCCCAGGAGGGGCGCGACGAGGCCCAGGAGGGGCGCTACGGGGCCCAGGAGGGGCGCGACGGGGCGCTACGGGGCCTGGGAGGAGCGCGACGGGGCCCAGGAGGGGCGCTAGGGGGCCTGGGAGGAGCGCGACGGGGCGTGGGAGGGGCGCGACGGGGCGCTACGGGGCCTGGGAGGAGCGCGACGGGGCCCAGGAGGGGCGCTAGGGAGCCTGGGAGGAGCGCGACGGGGCCCAGGAGGGGCGCTAGGGAGCCTGGGAGGAGCGCGACGGGGCCCAGGAGGGGCGCTAGGGGGCATGAGCGGAAGCGGTAGGTGGGGGGGGGATCCTACCTACGCGTGATACCATATCAAAATAGGAATTGAATGATAGATGGAGTTAGAGAGTACATGCACATATACCTAAATGTTGTACCCTCTAGGAGGTTACCCTATACAGTCTATACAAAACATGATCAATAAACATGTTTGACAATCGGGACTATCTCCTGGCAATCGAGCAAGCAGGAACTAATTGCACTATCTTCGGCTGAAGCGGAATATATCGCCCTCTGCACCGCGACCAAAGAAGGACTTTACCTGCGGGAGCTGCTCGAGGAAGCAAAAATAGCGACCATGCCCGCCTTCTTGCTATTCTGCGACAATCAATCCGCAATCAAAATCGCGAACAAAGATGGGTTCGCCAATCGAACCAAGCACATCGGCATGCGGTATTTCTTTGTCAAGGATGAGATCGCGAAGGGGAGACTTCAACTCAGTTACTGCCCCACGACAGGCAACTTGCTCTGAAACCATGTCAAGGATAACTAGGAAGAGGAGCCATGGAATGGTGTGAGTTATGAAGGAGGAAACATATCGAGAGAGAAGAGGGTTGGACTAGAAGGAATACAAGAAGGGGGGCTGTACCCTCTACAGTAGGATCCAGTAACACCTACCAAGCCTACCATTACATATATCAAATATATAATTTAACATTCCCAGTGTCCAGCCCTTTGGCTCATTATGAACACGTGCCAATTGCATAGTTGGAAATTGCATCAGTTTATGGGGGGAAGAGTTGTGGGGTCTGTAATCCTCCAGTGGGGCTGTATCTAGTGAAATATGGTAACGTTATTATGACCAGGGTCAGTCCAGCACAAAAGCAAGCAGGAGAGGGAATCCGCAAGAGACTTCCTTCCTGTGGACCGCAATAAGGGTGTGTAAGTCCTCCTGGGCACCCCCCTGCTCCCTCCACAACAAGACAGCACTGCTGTTGCTGCTGCTGCTGATGCCGCTCCACATGCAAGCACGCAACGCAACGCATGCAGCTCACACTGATCAACTCCCTCTGCCCATCGCGCTCCTCACGCCATCTGCACCTGCCCTCCCTCCTCCCCCCTTCCCAGCAGGCTCTTGACCAAGCACGCCCACTCGCGTCCCTTCACCCACCACGGCAGCCACTCTTTGGCCTCCCTCTTCCTCAGAAACTGCTGCACAGCTGTGGCATAGTGCACATCGCGCACGCCCATCGTGCTCGCCCTCCAATCCAGCCCCTCCACCTCCTCCCTCGCAGCCGCCCTCACCGTCTCCCTTAGCTCCCTCGACTCCAGCAGCGCCCGCACCTTCCCCGTCGCATCCTCCACGTTCCCCGGCTCAAACAAGAACCCCGTCACCCCGTCCTGGTGGATAATGTCCGGGATGCCACCTGCGCGCGCAGCAACCACAGGCACGCCAGCAGCCATGGCTTCTAGGACCACAAACCCAAGGGTTTCGGTTTCAGAGGGCATGATGAAGACGTCGCCGGAGGCGTAGGCGGCGGAGAGGGGCTCGCCGGAGAGCATGCCTGTGAAGACGGTGGGCGTGCCCTCAAAGAGCTTTTCTAGGGTCGGCCGGTGCGGGCCGTCCCCTATAAACGCCAGGCGCGTGCCGGGCAGCTGGTCCAAGATGCTGCCAGGGATGGGATGGGACGCGATGGGAAGCGCGGGGGAGACGGAAGCAGGGAGAGAGGTTAGTGCTAGAGGACAAGGAAGGTCGCAGCAGAGGGGCGGGTCGAAACATGCACAGCGGGGGGAATGAGCAAGGGAACATGGACACGAGGAGAAGAACGAACAGAGGCAGCAAGACGCGTGGGATGCTGAGGATGAAGAATTCTGATGGGCACAGTAGAGGGCGGGCGTGGGCAGTGCAGAGAGTGCGTGGGCAGTGCAGAGAGTGCGCGCGCGGCAGGGCTTACGGCTTGAGCATCTCAAGGTTCTTCTCAGCGCCCAGTCGCCCCACGTGCACTATCAGAGGTTTGTCGGGCTCGCCACCCCTGCACGTGGCGAACGCACAACGGGGAGAACGGCAGCAGCCAGGGGCGGGGAGGGGTGGATGGGCAACGGGAGGGGGAGAGACACACGTGACGAGATTCAGCGAATAGAACAATTCACGAAGCGAGAAGAGGCGGACTGCGAATAGACGCAGCGAGGCTGGGCGAGAGAGGGGTGGATTGGGCAGTCGAGTTGCCACAGCGCGGAGGGATGGAGTGAGCGTGAGTATGTGCAGTGCTGTGCAGCAAAGAAAGGAAACCCCTCTACTGCCCAGCTTTGACTCGGATGGAGACACCATGCTGCCAATCCCAGCAACCTCCACCCCCTAGCTCCACTCCCCCTCACCCCCCCTACCCGCCATCCTGCTCCCCCTCCCCTCCCCGCCATCTCACCAGCACCCCCTCTCCCCCCACCCTGCTCCATGCACCCTTGCTCACGTGAGCATGCAGCGTGTTTCGTGCGAGGCAAAGCGCGGGTGGAAGGTTTCGCAGTCCACGCCCTTCTTCCACACACACACTCGCTCCGCTGCCCGGTGGAGGGGGATTGGGGGGAAAGGCCCACACAGAGACAGTTTGCGGGGAAAGGGCGGAAGAGGCGGAAGGGGGGTTGGGGTGCAGGGGCGGGGGAAGGTGGGGGAGGGGTAGAGGGGGGCATTGCAGATCAGGCTAAATGGAAGGGCGCATGACTACAAGTTATGTGTATGGATGGATGGATGGACGGATAGATGGATGAACGGACGCATGGAGGCTGCTGGATCGCCCATGGTGACAGAACGCATGGCACATGGCACCTAACTCGCACAACACACGGCACGCAGCCTCACCAGCGGAGGCGCCAGCCTCGAGCAGCTCTTGGCCCAGCGCGTGGGAAGTGACGAGGGTGACCTCCGCCGCTAGATGCACGAAGCCTGCGCTCGGGAGAGAGGCGGCACAGCGGGGCAGGGCAGAGCGGGCAGTGGGGAAGAGAGCGAGGAGGAGGGGGGGAGGAGGGAGAAGGGGGGTGAGGGAGTCAATGGTTGGAAAGTCAGGCGGAAGAGGGAGATGGAGGGCGACGAGGCGCGGTGGAACGCATGATGGGCAGCGGATGAGGAGAAACAGGCCAGCAGCGGTGCGGCCCTCAAAGAAGGATGTGGCGGCAGGGGCATGGGAGGGCAGGCAGGGGCATGGGAGGGCAGGCAGGGGCATGGGAGGGCAGGCAGGGGCATGGGAGGGCAGGCAGGGGCATGGGAGGGCAGGCAGGGGCATGGGAGGGCAGGCGGGGGCATGGGAGGGCAGGCAGGAGCATGGGAGGGGAGAGGCAGGGGCATGGGGTGGGGGCGACGTACGGATGACAGCCCACATGGGGGCGATGAGGAAGGTGAACGTGTACATGGGGATGTAGCTGCGCGGAAGAACAGAAGGGGAAGCGAGGTGGAAGGGAAGGGGAGAGTGGCGGGATTAGGAGTGAGACGGAGGGAGGGGGGTGGAAATAGCAAAGCTCCCTGTGTAAAGCTGCCTGCGTGTGACTGTAAGCATGTACATTAGCATGTGTGCGGCTGCAATTGTGTGCATCTGTAAGTGCGTGCGCATGTCTGCGAGAGCGGGATTCCAGCAGCCATGGCGCCATGCACTCACGCGGGCACGTGTGTGTGGTACGAGAACACCAGAGGGCGGCTCAGCAGCTTCGCAATGACCAGCGCGCCAAAGCACTGCCGCCCACCGCAAGGCAGGGACCCAATGGGGAGACCCCAGGGGGCACGGGGTGGAAAGGGGGGTGGGGAAGGGGGGTAGGACAGGGAACGATGGTTCATAAGCCAGTAGTCGTTCACACACAACAAGAAGCGGTGCATCAGATTCTTAACAACGCTTGGCCTTGTGACCTCCCTAAGACTCGACACTGCAGCACAGCAGCTGCTGCGAGCGCGGTGCATGGGATGGGACTCACGCATCCAGCAATATAGCACAGCACCGCACCACACCACATCGCACAGCATAGCACCACACAGTACCGCACAGCATCGCGTACCATGATCCCGGGTGACGTGGCGTGGATGACGTCAGGCTTGAAGTCCTTGACGGCCTTGAGGATGCGCGGACTCAGCGCCAGGGACAGCGGCAGGATGGGATAGAACGGCAGGGGGAAGCTGGGGAGAACCGGGGAGGCGGGAGGGAGGGCCGGCGGGGGAGAGAGGGAGAGAGGGAGAAGGAAAGGGAGGGGAGAGATGAGACCGGGAGGGACGACAGAAAACCGCAAGGGAGAGCGGAGGAAGGGATGGGGAGGAAAGAGAGGGGAGAAGAAGGAAATGGAGTGAACAGCAAGAGCAGAGCAGAGCTTCACCTGAGCGACGGCACGACCTTGGCGCCGTGGAAGTGGTCCGGCACGCCCTTGTGCGTCGTCACCACTAGCACCTGCCAGCGGGAGGGCGCGGGCGAGGGAGGCAAGACGCAGGGAGGGGAAAGTCGGGAAGGGAAGGGAGTGGGTGCCGGGGTGCAGACGGGTGGAGGGATGGCAGCACCGCTTGCACGCGGAGAGAAGCAGCACGGCTCGCATGCAGGGAGTGGCAGCAGCGGTGAAGGGCGTGGGCGAGCAGAGGTCGCCAGCCCTGTTTCCCCCTCACCCATCTTTCCCCCCCCCTATTTTCCCCCACACCCCTGCTTTCCCCCGCACCCCTGTTTTCCCCCGCACCCCTGTTTTCCCCCGCACCCCTGTTTTCCCCCGCACCCCTGTTTTCCCCCGCACCCCTGTTTTCCCCCGCACCCCTGTTTTCCCCCGCACCCCTGTTTTCCCCCGCACCCCTGTTTTCCCCCGCACCCCTGTTTTCCCCCGCACCCCTATTTTCCCCCCCACCTGCGTCTTCCCCCACCCCTGTTTTCGCCCGCGCGTTGCGCTCACCTCATCGCCGTGTTCGCGCAGGTAGCGGATGAAGTTCTGGAACCGGTTCTTGTACCCGCACACATACCTGCACGCACACAGCCACAACCGGTTCTTGTAATTTTACCTACATTCGGATTTTTTTTTGCTTTTCGGAAAAAACATGTCTTTTTCTTCGCGCAGGCGATGATGAACGCATTGAATCTCGCTACGATGATGGTCTCGTAACAAGGGTGCGACAGCAGAGTGACGAAAAAACGAAAAACGAAAAAACGAAGAACACTCAGCAAGACACTCACGCGAAAGGCGAGGGCTCGACGAAGAGCACGATGCGACGCTTCTGTGCGACCCATCGCTGCGCAAAGTCCTCCTCGCTTAAGTGGCGATGCTCCTCCAACGCCTTCACCGCGCAGTGCTCGTGCTCGTGATGATGATGATGATGCTCATCGTGGATGCTGCTGCTGTTGCTCCGCGCGGAGTCGTCGGACGCGCTCTCTGCGGGTCGCGTCACAGTTGCCGCCGCAACCACGTCGAGCCGCGCGGATTTTGGGGAGGCGGATTGGCGGCGACGGACGGCTGTGGAGTCGCGAGAGAGGAGGGGACTCGACATCAGGTGCGAGGAGGAGGAAGAGATCGCGTGGGACGAGGAGAGGGACGCGATGAATCGTCGTTGGTGTGGAGATGGAAGATGGATGGGTCGAGAGGAGTTAGGGAGGGTGGCCGTAGGTAATCGCCGGGACGTGGAGGCGCGTGTTGAGTGGAGCGAAGCGAGGACAGCCGGCGACGTGACGTGGGGTGGGGACGCGACGAGGGACTCCATTCGGGCTGCACCACCAGCCGGGCTGCTTTACCGGTGCGACGACACTCCCGAGAAGCGGAAAACTAAGTCCGCTGAGTAGGAGAGAATGATTGGTTTCAAGGATAGAGTGGATGAGAGATGCTTTCCAGGCTGGGAAAGGAAGCTGATACACAGCAGCTGAGTGAATTCGTGGTAATTGGGATAGAGGTAAGGCAGCTTATTGGTGCTCAAAAGAATTCGTGATCACAGACTATTCTGGTGGTGGTGGCGAGGAGATAAGGACGTCAGACACCTCGTGAGTGACCCCTCGCTCTGACAGGAAGAGAGTTCTGCGCCGTGGTGAGGGCCACGGCTGGTCACGGCTGAGTGCGTTTTGATACGGTTGATTTGGGAAAAGCAGATAGAGGTATCTGTTCCGCTCCGAACCGATGGGATCTGGCTCGAATGGAGCCACGGTGACGCTCTGGCGTCCGGACCGAGGGGATTGGCTTGCGCTGATCGATGACGATTTGATTGTCAGGTTTGTGGGACGCCTGCTGGGTTTCGCGCGTGTGGTACCGCCGACTTGGGGAACACTCGTTGGTCTTGCGCGGATGGGGGGATAAGGCGGCGGCCCGTCGGAGGAAGAAGCGTGGCTGGTGGGGCTCACGTTTTGGGCTGGGGGCGCATTCGATGGGGCAGGTCATCAGGAGGATCTGACAGTCCCTGCAGGGAGGAATCTTTCGCGTGGCGAATATAATTCATTCTGATGCGAGCAAATATGCTACGCTGGACTCGTGGAGGAGCTATGATAGGTCGCGAAGCTCGTCTGGGGAAAACTAAGGCCACCGCACCGTGATGGGATCCCACGACCCATCGAGATTCGCGCACAGCAGGTGCAAAAAGTTCTTCCCCACCCACGTGAGCAGAGAAAAACCAACCAACTACAGTCCAGTACTTGGTGGGGCTTTGATGCTGGTGGAGAGGGGAATATCCGGCGCACATGCACGAACATCTTCGGGCTGCTGGGTGCTAGGAGGATGCGCGTTCGGGGTGTAGCCCAACGCCTAGTAACCGAGATGAATTGCGGAAAACACGAATAATAATGAGAAGAGCTGGTACATGCAAAGAATATATAGGCTAAGGGCACACTAACGTCTAGTGACATGGTCCAGATATTTAGATAACGCGCAAATTAAAGCCCCCGTATCATAATTACGAGTATTTTACGCTTGGTTGGGAAAGGCGGTTGGCGAGGCAAATACAATGGACGATAATGAAAACGCATGTGGCGATGCTTTTTTGTTTTGACAAAATAGCCAAAACGAGAACATGGTTCGGTTAAAGCCCCTGGCTAAAATAGCAAAACCACTTTCAAGTTGGGCCCAGATTGAGTTAAAAATAGGACTTCGATTATTAAGAAAACGGGGCTCTTTTTACGGGCAGTTGGATTCGTGCCACAATTTTGGCGAGCAATTTTTGAAGCGAAATTTGGGTGATGCGATGAATGCTACTGTACATGTTTGCTTGTGCGACGGCTTCAGTCTGATTATGCACAAACCCAATGTCGCACGAGAGGATGGAAATTGCTGTGTGAAACAGCCCACGTTGATCGAGTTAGTCAGCAGGGGCCCAAGACCTCGCGTATTTATACACAGAAAAAAGGGTTATCTCTAGGGAGAACAGGGAGCAATAAACGTATATTCTGGGAGAGCGTGATGGCGACAGAGAGAGCAAGAGGGGATGACGACGAAGAGAGACACGACGAGTGACGATGACGAGAGAGGGACGGTGAGGATGAGAGAGGGGCGATGAGGAAGAGAGAGAAAGAGAGACGACGACGCAGAACAGGGAGGGCCGACGCGGAAGAGAAGGATGGTGCGGGAGAGAGAGGGACGATGCGGGAGAGAGAAGGATGATGCGGGAGAGAGAGGGACGATGCGGGAGAGAGAAGGATGATGCGGGAGAGAGAGGGACGACGTGGGAGAGAGAGGGACGATGCGGGAGAGAGAGGGACCACGCGGGAGAGGGATTGACGACGCGGAACAGAGAGGGACGACGCGGAACAGAGAGGGACGACGCGGGAGAGGGAGAGTGGGAGCTAGTTCTCTCTGGCCTAGCACACTACGCGGCTATGCTGCTAGCTCGCTTTGCGCCCAGGCAGCTAGCACGCTACACCTACACGCCGAGAGAAGAGATCGCCGTGCCCCTAGGCTGTTAGCACGCTACGCGCCAACGCAAATACCTCGCTGTGCGCCTAGCCAGCTTACGTGCCATGCGTCTAGCGTGCTAGCTTCTTAGGCGCCTTGGCAGCACGCTACACGCCTAGGCTGCTACCACGCTGCGGGTGTAGGCTGTTAGCTTGCCACGCGCCTAGGCTGCTAGCTCGCCACGTGCCTAGGCAGCTAGCGCACCATGCGCCGAGTGAGGTAGATCACCGTGAGCCTAGGCAGCTCGCACACTACGCACCTAAGCAGCTAGCTCACTGTGTGCCTAGCTTGTGCGCCATGCACCTAGGCAGCTAGCTTCACGCGCCTAGGAGGCTAGCTTCCTATGCGCCTAGGCAGCTAGCATGCCACACGCCTACGCAGCTAGCTCACTGCGTGCCTAGCTTGCGCGCCATGCGCATAGGCAGCTAGCTTCAGGCGCCTAGGCGGCTAGCTTCCTACGCGCCTAGGCAGCTAGCGTGCCACACGCCTACGCGGCTAGCTCAGTGTGTGCTTAGCTTGCACGCCATGCGCCTAGGCAGGTAGCTTCACGCGCCTAGGCGGCTAGCGTCCTACGCGCCTAGGCAGCTAGCATGCCACACGCCTACACAACTAGCTCAATGTGTGCTTAGCTTGCCCGCCATACGCCTAGGCAGCCAGCTTCACGTGCGTAGGCGGCTAGCTTCCTACGCGCCTAGGCAGCTAGCTTCTTACGCGCCTAGGCAGCTAGCATGCCACACGCATACGCAGCCAGCTCGCCACGCGCCTAGGCAGATAGCACGCCACGCGCCAAGGCAGCTAGTATGCTACGCGCCTAGGCTGCTAGCTCGCCGCGGGCCTGGGCAGCTAGCACGCCATGCGAGCCACGACGCGGAGAGAGGTTGGTCACATCTGATTGGGATACGGCGCATACGCAAGTTAGCTTACGTCTCTTGTTTGGTGTGCCTTACTCGTTCTAGTAATTGTCACCTCTAAATGCAAACCTGGGCCCAACTTGAAATCAGCTTGGCCCAGCCCGCTTCTACGATTGAGAGTCGTGCAAACGACCCAGCGCGGTGTGCGCGTCGTATGCGTCAATTGCACGTCCCAATCGTCGTTGCGACGTTGTGACTGGGATTTTGCTGCAAGAACGAAAGGTCATGCAGTTTTTCGCGTCGAATTGCGAGCTATGAGCGAGTGCTCTTCATTTTGCGCCAATCACATGCGACAATGCAATTTCATATGCATGCCCAATCTACTTCCGGAACAATGCCGTTTCAGACGAAAAACAAGGGGCCACAATACTTAGTCAAATTTTGAAGCATTATTTTTCAAGTTGGGCCTGCCTTAGCTATTTTAGCTTGGGGCTTTAAAGCGAGAGGTTATGATAGTGACCCCTCCTTCTAGTTGGGCCCAACTAGAAACGACCCAACAGTGAATATGTTTTTGGAGGGGCGGGCAGCAGCCCGCGTTTTTTACCAAGCCGTAGGCCGCGAAATCGAATTGCGCTTGCGAGATTTCGCACCGGCGATCGATTTTACGACTTCAGATTTGCGCAGTTAGCATTTCAACCAATTGGGGCCCAGTCTCGTTTTTGCCGGAGTAGTGAACCTCGGTCCAACTTGAAATTCAAGTTGGGCCCACTTGGTGCAGCTTACAGGCAGTGGGGGCTGGGCGACAGATGGCGCGCTGCTTGCGATTTTTCCTGAGCCACGTTTCCCACAGTACGTCATGTGTTTTCTGCCAACCAATCAGGTAACTGCCTCCTCTCACCCAATTTCCCCCTGCTCGCATTTCTCGACAGTGTAACCTCTGCCCCACCTCAGTTTTGTCCCTTAGTCGCACAAACGGACGTCTGGGCCCTTTCAAGTTGGACCCGCCTTCACTATTTCGACCTCTCGCTTTAAGGTTGGCTCGGGACAAACTTCCCAGCCGATTTCGTGCAGCCTTGCAGATCTGACGGCCGAGAATCCAAATGGTTTCACCCTCACTTTCTACTTCGGTAATGACCGTCGATTCGATTTACAAACCTCCTTGCCCGTCAGACCCGTCTTCCAATGTGATCGAACGGCCTTGAGTCGGCGGTTTTCCCAGTGTTCGCTCAGTCTCATATTTCTGCTGTCAATTTTACGCTTGCTTTCCCCCTACCTTCCGTTGCTCTGGGCGTCGTTTCTTTCAACCTTTCCCTATTGTTTCGGCCACGTAATTGGGTACCAAAAGTTTTACAGTTGCAATTGTGAGATTCGGGCTTTAAGAGCAGGGCTCGACGAGCTCGGGCTTATTCCAATGCATCAATCGATAGTGCTGACTGTTAAATTATATATGTTATATATAGGCTTGGTAGGTGTTATTGGATCTTACTGTAGAGGGTACAACCCCGTTCTTGTATCCCTTTCTGTTCTAGTCCACTCTCTTTTCTCTCAACAGTTTTCTCCTATCCTAAACCCTTACGCTATTTCCATGGCTTCCATCCTATCTTAGCTTGTTCAACATGGTTTCAGAGCAGGTCTTTCTGCTCGGGCCTGCTCATTACGGTTCCGCAACGTTCGCTCCTCCCTCCTGTCCTTTTCGCGCCGCCGCCATGGCCATGTCATGCTGTAGTAACAGCGTCGTCGTGCTGCCGTGGCAGCGTCAACGCGCCAGCACACGGACGGCAGCGACTAGCGCCCGGTCTTAGCGCTGGTCAGCATGCCCGCATGTAGCCAGCGCGCCACACAGGGCGGCATGCTCCCTGGCTCCGCTGCCAAAGCCCCGCCCCCTTCCCCTGCATCCCCTCTTCCTCGCCGCAGCTGACGGCTGACTCGCGCGGGCCTGCCCACCGTCGCGGAGTCAGGCCATGCCGCCGAGTGCTGCGAGCTCCGTCGCCGCCGCAGCCATCGTCGAAACCGACGCCGCAGCAACTGTCGTCGAAGCCGACGCTGCCGCGGCTGGTGCCGCTGGCCTCGCCGCAGCACGCCGTTGCCGCTGTCGCCGCCATTGCAGCCGCTGCCCTCGCTGCCGACGTCGCCGCCTCGCACGCTGAGGGGTTGACCATGCTGGAGAAGCCGTCGCTGCTGCTGAGTATGGGGGTGCTAGGCTTAGGGGGTGTGTGGCTTAGTGTGCTGTATGGGTGGTGTGCTTTCGGCTACCAAGCCTAGGGGGTGTGTTAAATTATATATGTTTATATATATATCATTATGGGCTTGGTAGGTATTATTGGATCCTGGTGTAGAGGGTACAACCCCCTTCTTGTATCCCTCTCTCTTCTAGTCCACTTCCTTCTCTCTGGACATTTTTCTCCTATCCTAAACCCTCACGCCATTTCCATGGCTTCCATCCTCTCTTAGCTTGTTCAACACTGACGTGGGCCGTGTTCGACAAAATCAGTGAAACATGTAGTAAACCGGAATGGCTGATGTCAAGGGCTGCACGCGCTAGTATGCGGGGTACACAAAAATGAGTGTTTCCCTTATACTACTCCCCTTCTAGAGAGCCTCTTCTACAAGAGTGCACCAACATCTCGCAGATGGCGTTTTCGTAAAGACACACATAGGAAACAAACACAGCCTAGCTAGGTCAGCTAATAGGGAGGATATGTGAAACTATTGAAAGGAAATCTTGCGTAGAAATTAAGAGGAAGATACAAGTAGTGTGTTGTCCTCGCTCAGAGCTGATCTTGCTAGCCGAAACATAACAAACATGACCACCCTAATTAGATATAGATATATAGTAAATATGTTTATTTACACACCCCCTTGCCTAGATAGAGGCAGTGATTAACGAACCAGGGCAGCACTACTAGTCTGACCTCTGGTGACGGTAGCAAGACAACTCAGGGAAGCACTACTAGTCTGACCACTTAGATAGGAGGCCACAAGGTCAGTCAGCAAGTGTAACAAGGCATGCCGGTATGGCACAGCAAGTACAAACATCCATAGTATATATAGCAGGATACAAAGAGTGGCGTTGCTACTAAGGCTAGACCAAGCTGAGTACAGAAACGCTGATGGTCACGAGGCGGTAGTGCCTTGGTGAAGATATCAGCGGTGTAGGCCTCTATGGCCATGTGCACTACTCGAGCCTGGCCACGCTGCAGCAACTCATGCAGCAGGAAGTACAGCAGCTGGATGTGCTTCGCCCAGCCCTCAATTCGAGCCTCCTGACACAGGAGGATCATGATCCTGTTGTCAGCAAACAAGACCAGGGCAGACCTAGGCTGCTCACCTAAGTCTGTGATAAAGAATGTTAGCCAGCAGAACTCCTGAGCGGCCACGGCCCAAGCTTAGATCAGTGTCTCATAGCTAGACTGGGCTACAGATGACGACCTAGTGGACCTCCACGAGACTACACGAGCTCAAAGACTAACACAATAGCCATGAGACAGCCTGAGTGTCTCCAAGTCGTTAGCCCACGACACGTCTGTGTGTCCAACGAGCACTACTGGCCCTCGTCCTCCGAGCACAAGCCCCAGCCCTAATGTACTCGCTAGATACGCTGCACCCTCTTGGCAGCCGACAAGTAGACTGGTCGGTGCCTGCCTGTCGCAACAAAGCGAGCAAGGAGACAGAGAGAGTACGCTAGATCTGGTCGAGTGTAGGTCATTACGTACATGAGGCACCCCACTAGCTCTACGTATGGACCACTAGCCTCGACCGGCTCAGCCGAAATAGGAGTATAAAGCTTGTGATTCACAGGCAGTGGGGTGGGCTGTTTCAAGAAGAACTGGAGGCTGAACCTCTCAAGGATTAGTTGCACCATATGGGATTGGGAGAGAGTTATCGTGCGAGTGGCACGGTCACGAGAGATCTCCAAGCCCAGATAGTGCCTCAGCTCCCCCAAGTCTGTACAGGTGTGCCTCCTAAGCAATTCGGCCTTCACTGCGGCAAGTGCGACTCTGTCATGAAAAGCAAAGATAAGGTCGTCTACATACACTAGGATGTAGAATGGGGTCTGACCCGTGCGAACAAAGTGCGAGGAGTCAGCAGGGGACAGAAAGAACTGCAACTCAACAAGAGTGGTGCGAAGCGTGTCGTACCACTTACGAGGTGCCTGATGAAGGCTGTAGTAGATGGGGCGGCGCAGGCTCCATTCGGTCTGAGGTGCGAAGAATCCAGAGAAGCCGAGAGGGCGCCGGAGGTAGATCTGCTCATGCAGACTACTCTGCAAGAAAGTCATGGAGAAGTCGAGTGAGTGAAGCTCGTAGTCATGCTACGCAGCAAGGTGGAGGAGTACCCGAAGAATAGTCCGCACCCTCTCACTGACTAAAGCCTCTAGCCACGTAATGCGCCTTGAACTTCAGCGGCTCTCAAGGTGCGTGCTTCACCCTGTAGATCCACATGCCATCCACTAGGTTTGCCCCAGGCAGGGGTACTGTGTCGACATGAGTGCCTGTAGATCCGTAGGATGCCATCTCAGCCTCCACGGCCTGTATCCACTGGGCTGCCCAGGGTCCCGACGTCGTCTCAGCGTAAGAGCGTGGGATAGGGATGTCAAGGGCGTCTGGGTTACCCTTTGGGGATACAAGCATGGAGCTGAGATAGGGAACAGTGGCAGCAAGGTAGGCCAACTCGTACTGCCTATCCTCTAGCATGTCCCTGCAAAGGGTTTTTGCACCTCCGACGAATGGAGGACGGGCAGTACCAGAGACAAGAGTGGCAGCACAGTCAAGGCGATGGCTAGCAGCGATGTCAGCGGTAGTAGCGACAAGCGCAGAGATAGGCTCAAGAGGAGCAGTAGGGTCAGTGGCGAGCGACGCAAGTAAGCACGAGAGGACTGGACGAGTAGTGCGAGCAGAGTCAGAGGGAGGAGCAAGAGATGACGGGAGCGACGACTGGGGAGGCAACAAAAGGACTGGGACTGGAGGAGCATGTGAACGAAGGACCATAGGGTGAACACTAGGACGAGGAGGGACAGGACGAGCACCAGAAGGACGACGAACCCAGTGGTGAAGAACAGGTGACTGGGGACGAGGGGGGAAGGGGGACAAGTCAGGGGACGGAGGAGAGTGCGGGGGGAAACGAGCTGGAGAGGAGTCAGAGGGAGGAAACAGCAGGCCGTAAACAGGGTCACGCATCGGAAGAGGGACGGGCGGCTGGTCAAGGGAACCGGATGCAAGATCAAGGAGACGAAGAGCAGACTCTGCTGTTCCTACTGCTAAGGCTGTGCTGGCTGCTGTGGTTGTTGCGGCTACTGCTACTGCTAAGGCTGCTGCTGCTCCCTGTCCTCTCTAGGACCTCCAACTGCACCTCGGCTACCACCGGCACTCTGAAACAGCACCCCCAGGACTGGCACCCTTGGACGCACCACCCAGCACACCCAGAACTCGCACCCCCAGAACTACCACCTCCAACACCAACAACTCCAACACCAACACCTCCAACACCAGCACCTCCAGAACCAGCACCTCGAGAAGGGGGGAGGCGGCTGAGGTGCCTGGGGTACCAAGGCTGGCAAAGGCGCCTCAGGGACAGCAGGTGCGCCCCCAGCTGCTGGGTCCCCAGAGTCAGCCGACTCTGCCACGAGCCCAACTGAGGGGAACCAAGTGGCGTGGGAGACACCATACAGGGCCGGGCGGGGAGGGAGGGTTGCGGCAGGCAGGGAAGGGATAAGGAAGAGAGGAGGAGGAGGCACAGGCGTGCTACGGTGAGGATAGCGCCTGTAGAAGGGGAGCATCTTGTTGAAGGTAATGTCATGAGAGTGGTAAAAGCGGTGGAGTGACAGGTTGTGGTTTTGCCAGTCAGGGGCACCAAGCAGAAACCCCAGGATGACACAAGCAAGGTGTGGGTTGAGAGCTTGTCCGCGCGAGTGTTGCGGACATGAGCAAGGTTGTCCCAGACGTGGAAAGTAGATGCGTCATCAGAAGACCTGGTCCAGAGAAGGGTCGGCGAAACCTGTGGCCACTGGGACCGCGGCCACAGGTTAAACTAGTGAGCAGAATTGCTCACGGCGAATGGCCACAGCAAATGGGGTGCACTGGCGCGGGCCATGGAGGTGCGAGCTATCTTAATGTTCAGGCCAATGCGTCGCTCAGCGACCCCATTCTGCTGTGGGGAGTCCGAAAGGGTGTCCCTGAGTGTCTGTAGCGGCGCTGTGGTTGGAGAAAACGAGGAGTGAGGGGCGGCCCGCTTCCGGCCCTCGACGCAGGAGGTGCACAGTCGCGCGATCGATACAGGCAAGGCGGGGAGCGATGCAGGGAGACCAGTAACTAGACCGTGTTGGGACATGTGCCTAAGGGACGCGGGATTGTAGGGTGACCTAAGCGCTGGTGCCACAGAAGGGTCAGGTGGGCGAGTGAGCAACAGGAACAGGACTCGACGACCTCAGCAGACGCAACAACTGGCGGTGACTCAATGTGCAAGGTGAAGAGACCGGACCCTGGGTTGCGCTCAAAAGTAGCCAGGTGGCGACCGGTGGCTATGTCTGTGCAAGATGCGTGGTGCTCGCGGCCACAAAACGTTGTGGTGATGCCTTGGTCCTGGAAGTGACCGACACCCACTAATTTCCTCGCAAATAAGGGGATGTGCAGACAAGTGAGAGAGCCTCGTGGGACGACTGGACAGGGGAGTGTGGTGGTGTTGCGCCCGACCGTTGTGGCGGAGGAGCCTGCTAGTGCAACGCGGACATGTGCAGGAAGTGGGGTGAGAGCAGTGCTGTCTCTAAGACGCGCCGGAGTTTAGGATAAAGGAGAGGGCTGATGTGGCAGGGCCCACTGAAGTATCTTTAACAGAGCCTACATCTGACGCAGCAGGGGAGCCTTTGCCTGACGTAGCAGGGGATCCTACACTATACACAACAGTGGCTCCTAGGCTACTCACAGTAGGATAATAAGAACCCGTAGAACTTGAGTCATCAGCATACAGAGAATACAAGGCATGGCCTATCTGAACCATATCCAAATCAAAGATCGGAACACCATGACGAAGCAAGGTGGGCTAGTAGGGTACCTATACCAGCGGGCCGTACTGGCGACGGTAGAGGTCGTCCAAGCGGCGGTAGCAACGAGCGGCGGCGTGCCCTCCGCGCCCGCAGACCTGGCCCGCCTACGGGCTGGTCAACACCTGGTAATTTTAGGTCACCACTCCTCCAAGACCGCCAACGCCATGGCACACAGAAGAGCCACCCGACCCCAAGGGTACCGAATGCCTTGGGGCCCAGTGGCCCCACAGCAGCTACGGCTGCCGCTGCTGCTGCTACTACTACTGCTGTTACTGCTGTGGCTGCTACTGCTACTGCTGCTATGGCTGCTGCTGCTGCGCAGCCCCCGACTCCGACTATCCACCTTCTCGGTCCGCACCCGCAACCCCACCACCCACTGCAGCCGACCCCCCATGACCCTTCCCCCCCTTGCCCTTTCCCTTGCCCTTCTTGCCTGAGAAGGCTGTCTTAACGATCTCAGTGGCCACCGCAGTCGAGGCAGAGGCTCCAGAGACATGGAGCTGGGGGGCAAAGCAGCCCTGAAAGATGGGGACTGGCACTGTACCAGTGGTGTCAGCGATGGCACGGAGGCGCGACTCAACCATCATTAGGGCGAAGGAGAACTCAGAGATAGAGAGGGAGGTGGGGGACACAGCGAGGAGCGCGTCTCGCGCAGGGGCGAGATGGTCAGGGAGGCGGGTGACAAGGAGTTACATGGTGAGGTAGGTAGGCGGGAAGTGGGTGGTGCGTTGCTCCTCAGGGCAAGCCGCACGCCAGCGAGTCTCAATGGAATTCAGGTGCACTACCAGGTCCACGGCAGTGGGGAAGGAGGCTAGGTCGGGAAAAAGAAACGGCAGGACCTGACGACCTCGGGTGGCTGAGGACTGGGTAGAGTAGCGAGCTACAACGGCGTCCCAGGTACCCTTAGCAAACTTGAGCATCTCAAAGTGAGTCTGCTCGTCAGGAAGGAGGGCCCTGGTAACTACCAGCTGCGCAGCTGTGTCGCGGGAGTGCCAGACAGAGAAGGCGGCTAGGGCAGTCTCGAACTCAGTCCCCTGCTCGGACGTCGCATCAGTACCAAGGGCAGCAGGCTCTGGGGGGGGCACTAACGTACTTGAAGTGTGGGCCACAAGGGCCTGGCCGTCCTGGCGGACGGACGTGAGCTGGCGACGGAGAGCGACGAGCCAGGCCAAGAAGCCCACAGCGCGACCCTCACTGTCCAGGCGGAGAACTGCGGCAGGTTGGGATGCCATAGCAACAGGTGGCAGGGACGACGGCCACAGCAGGGACAGCAGGAGCTACTGGAGCAGTGGGCTGCTGGCGATAGGAGGAGAAGGCTGCAGAGAGCGGCAGCTAACGGTGGCAGCGAGTGAAGGTGGTAGAGTCAGTGGCCGCGGAAGGAGCAGCTGAAGTGGCAGTGAGCAGCAGTGAGCGGCAGTAGGCAGTAGGCAGCAGCGGCCAGCTGCTAGCTGGTGGCCGCTGGCTCACTGGTTATAGCTGATGGCTGCTGACTACTTCTGGGTGACGAGCAGGCCGCTGGCTGGCTGGTGCGGCAGCGGCTAGTAGCTGCTAGTGGCTGCTGACTGTCGACTGCCACTGAAGCAGCTAGCAGTGGCTGGTGGCGGCTAGTGGCTGACAAGTAGCTGCTGGCCTGCAGCTGCTGACTGCTGCTGGCTAGTGCACCAGCAAGTAGCTGCTGGCGTCCGCTGGCTAGCAGCTGCTGGCGGCTAGCGGCAGCTGCTCTGGCAGCTAGTTGGCAGTGAGCTGGCGGCTAGCGATAAGCTGGTGGCTGCTGGCGGCTAGCGGCGGCTGCTGGCGGCTAGCGGCGGCTGCTGGTGGCGAGCTGGCGGCATGCTGGCTGCTAGCCGCGAGCTGGCGGCTTGCGGGCCGCGGCTGGTTAGTGAGCCAGCAGCTAGCTACTGGCGACCGTGGGCTAGCGACTGCTGGTGGTTGCTGGCAGCTAGTTGGTGGCAAGCAGGCAGCTAGCGACGTGCTGGCGGCTACTGGCGGCTAGCGGCGTCTGCTGGCAGCTTGCTGGCGGCGTGCTGGCTGCTAGTGGCGAGCTGGCGGCTTGCTGGCCGGCTAGCGGTGGGCTGACGACTTGCTGGCCGCTGCTGGCTGGCGAGCCAACAGTGCGCGCACTATTGGCGTTTCCGGCAGCAAGCTGGCTGGTGCTGCAGGCGGCCAGCAGAGAGGTGCTGCTGGCAGCGAGCTGGTGGTGAGCTGGCAGGTGCTGCTGGCGGCGAGCTGGCAGGTGCTGCTGGCAGCAAGCTGGCAGGCACAGCTAGCAGATAGCTGGCTAGCGCTGCTGGTGGCGAGCAGGCAGGTGCTGCCAGCGGCGAGCTAGCAGGCACCGATGGCGGCTAGCTGGCTGGTGGTGCTAGCGGCCATCTGAATAGCGCTGCTGGCGGCGAGCCTGTTGGCTAGCACGCTGGTAGACTGGCCGGTGCGTTGGCTGATGACTAGCTGGGGATGGCCAGCAGGAGTGAAACTACTAGGGAAGGGCGGGCGGGCAAGCTAGCGCAGCTAGCGCTGGCTAGGTAGCTAGCTGGCGGGCGTGCGAGTCGACTAGCGAGCGGGCTAGTCGACTGACATGCTGGCAGGCAGGCTGCGCACGAAACGGAGTGGGATGCTTAAGGGGGGGGGGGGGGAAGGGGGGAGGTCCTACGAAGTGCGAAATGCTGAGAGAGAGGATTGCGCGAAAAAACAAAAACAAAAACAAAGCAAAACAAAAAACGGGCTACAGTAACGGCAGAAGCGTGGCGCTACGAAAATTTATAACCTAGCTCTATACCATGTGAAACTATCGAGAGAAAATGTTGTGTAGAAAGTAGGAGGGGAGATACAAGTAATGTGTTGTCCTCGCTAAGAGCTGATCTAGCTAGGCTAAATATAACAAACATGACTAAACCACAACTCGATATAGATACATTACATAGTAAATATGTTTGTTGACAGGATACTTTTTGTGTACTTGTATCCCCCCCTTCTCCCTTTCTAGTCACACTTTTTGATCGCGCTTCACATGGTATAGAGCTAGGTAGGTTTTCCGCACCTCACGCTTCCACTAGTATATAAAAATAATAAATAAAAATCTGCACCTCCCGCTCTCCAATTTCGCGCTTCGTAGGTCCCTCCCCTCCCCCCCTCGATGCTCGCTCGATTTCGTATGCCAGCAGCCAACCAGCCAGCCAGCTCGCTCCCTCACTCGCCAGTCAGCTAGCCTAGCCAGCTCGCTCCCTAGCTCGCCCATGCCAACTGCGCCAGCCTGCAGTTTCGCCCTTAGCCTATTACTTTGCTCCTGCTGGTCGCCACCAGCCCCTGCTTGCCTCTCACGTGCCTTGCTAACCAGCTTGCCGCCAGCAGAGCCAGCCAGCTCGTCACCAGAAACGCCAGCCAGCTCGCTGCCAGCAGAGCCAGCCAGCGCACCGCCAGCAGAGCCAGCCAGCTCGCCGCCAGCAGAGGCAGCCAGCTCGCCACCAGCAGCGCCAGCCAGCTCGCCACCAGCAGAGCTAGCCAGCTAGCTGCCAGCAGAGTCAGCCAGCTCGCTGCCAACAAAGCCAGCCAGCTAGCCGCCAATAACGCCACCCAGCTAGCCATCAGCAGCACTTGCCCGCTGGCCGCCAGCAGCGCCGACTAGCTCGCCCCCAGCAGTGCCAGCCAGCCTGCCGCCAGCTGCCCCTGCCAGGTGGCCATCAGCGGCGCCAGCTAGAGCCAGCTGTCGCCAGCAGCCGCCAGCCAGCTCGCCGCTGGCTCGCTGCAACAGCTGCTGCCAGCTAGTCCGCCAGCCAGCTGGCCGCTGGCTCGCTGCAACAGCTGCTGCCGCTAGTGCCGCTCCTTCCGCTGCAGACACTCTCGCTTCTTCTCTGCTGTCGCTGCTCCACTGCTCCCGCCAGTGCCACTGCAGCTGCCGGTCTTTCCCCTGCCGCTGTTCTTCCTGCTGCCATCGCTACTGCAGCAGCCACTGCTGTGGCCGCTCCTCTCGCTGCCGCCACTGCCTCTGCAGCCACTGCTGCCGCCGATCTTGCTGCTGCCGCTGCTCCTCCCGCTGCCGCCGCAGCTGTTACTACCACTGCTGCTGCTACCGATGCCGCTAGCCAACAGCCGCGCCGCCGGCCCCACCCAGCTCGCCGCTGGCCCGCCGCGGCCGCCGCCTCGCCGCTAGCTAGCAGCCGCCATTGCCACTGACTTCCACTGCAACACCTGTCACTGCTGCCCTTGTAGTAGCTGCCGCCGCTGTCCCTGCTTCTGCCGCCACCGTCTCCACGGCCGCAGCTGTCACCACAGCCGCTGACATGTTATCACCTAGCAACTTCGTTTTGCGCCTGAATGGGGAGGGGCGGGCGGTCGGCTTTGCCGCCTGGCAGGAGACGGTCCTCCTGCAGCTGACCAGCCAGCGAGCGAGTGGACAACGAGTCCCTCGACGCCCACGTCTCTGGTGAGCTACCTCAGCCTTCCCGCCCAGGCACCCTCGCATTTGACGCGACGTTCGTGCAGCAGGTTGCCCACGCAGCTGCCCGCACTGCCTACTCGGTCTGGGCGTCTCGCGACGCCACTGCTCGTGTCGCCATCCTCGGGTGCTTGCCGGTTGACGAGCACTCCCACTTTGTGGGTGGTGCATCAGCCCGCACCCTGTAGACGGCAATCTTTGCTAAGTACTCCACCCTGTCGTCTGCCACTCTTCGTCGTCTCCTCCTCCCTATCTTCCACCCCGACCTGACTGCCTTCACCACTGTAGCAGACTTAATTGAGCATTTGCGCTCCCTCCAGGCCTAGCTGGCATGCGGCCTGTACTGAGGCCCAGCTGGCGTTCACCCCACTCCCTCTCTACACCACTATCTACTTCCTTGTCACCCACCTCCCAGGCCGCCTTGTCACTGCACGCGACGCACTTCTCGCTCATCACCCCTCTGAGCTTACCCTTGACCTCTTCTCTACCTCCCTAGCTGAGGTCGAGGACTGCCTCCGGGCCATCGCTTGTTCCACTGACGCGCTGGCGGTTCCTATCTTCCAGGGCAGCGCTCCCTCCCATGCTACTATCCCTCTTGCCTCCGCCTCTATCACCGAGATTGCAGCGGCTGCCTCTGCCTCAGGCCGCTCCTCTGTCGGCAAGGGCAAGGGAAAGGGGGGCAAGGGCCCTGGGGGGTCAGCAGCAGTGGGTGGAGGGGGTGCGGATGCAGACGGAGAGGGTAGTCATTCGGAGTCTGGGACTCCGCAGCAGCAGCAGCAGCATCCGTAGGGGATGGCGGGCCCTGGGAGTGGTGGCCGTCGTGGTGGTTGCGGAGGTTAGGCCCGGGGCAGTCGGTGCCCTCTGGATCGCGTGCCTCTACAGTGAGCCTGGGTGTGAGTGGTCCAGTCAGCGCGACCTGCACGTACCAGCTCCTGACCGGCCCCTAGGCGGGCCAAGACTGCTTGCACCAGGGCCACACCGCTGTCTACTACTAACGCCGCCTCGACGACCTCTACCGCCATCAGTTCGGCCACTGGTGCAGGTACCCACTTGGCCTGCAATAGTTCGTCATGGGGTTTCGATCTTTGATACTGTATGTATATGATTCGGATCAATCATGCAGTGTATTCTCTGTATTCTTATGACTCTAGTGCTGCTGGTTCTTATTATCCTGAAGTTTGTAGCCTAGGAGCCACTACTGTGTGTAGTCTAGGGTTCCCTGCTGCGTTAGGCGAAGGCTTTTTTATAGGTTCTTCACTGGGCCCCGCCACGTCAGCCCTCTCCTTTATCCTAGACTCTGGCGTGTCTTGTTGCTTCTTTAGAGACAGTACTGCTCTCACCCCGCTTCCTGCGCCTGTCCGCGTCGCACTAGCAGACTCCTCCACCACAGCTATCGCACGTAGCACTACCACTCTCCCCTGTCCTGCTGTCCCCTCCGGATCCCTCACCGGTCTGCACATCCCCTCGTTCCAGGAACAAGGAGTCACCACCACGTTCCCTGGCCATGAGAGACACGCAGCTTGCACAGACACAGCCACGGTCGCCACCTAGCCATTTTTTAGCGTGACCCAGGGTCAGGTCTCTTCACACTGCACAATGAGTGCCCGCTGGCTGCTGCGTCTGTTGAGGTCACCTCATCGTGCTCTTGTCAGTCACTCGCCCACCCGACCCTACTGTGGCACCACCGCTTAGGTCACCCTACACTCGAGTGTCTTACACACATGTCCTAGCACGGTCTAGTTACTAGTCTCCTGCGTCTCTTCCAGCCCTGCCTGCGTCCGTCACGCCACTGTGCACCTCCTGCGTCGAGGGCCGGCAACATGCTGCCCCTCACTCCTCCTCGTTTTGTCCTACCACAGCATCGTATAGACACTTTACATGGACATCTAGGGCCCTGCCCTAGTCCATGGTTTTAGTTGGGAGTGCTACTTCATAGTCCTCATTGACGATTTCTCACGGTTCACTATGGTATTTTTGTTGGAGCGGAAGGCTGATATGCCTACCATGCTCCTTCTTTGGCAGCTTGGTGTTCGCGTCCAGCACCGCCAACCCATAGTTTGCTTACACTCTGACCGTGGTAACGAGTTTGCCTCTAGCACTCTAGGACAGTTCTGTCGTGCGAAGGGCATCCGCCAGACGTACACACTGCCGGACTCCCCACCGCAGAATGGAGTTGCTGAGCAACGCATCGGCTTGGTCATGGAGGTAGCTCTCACCTCCATGGTCCACGCCGGCACACCCCATTTATGTGGCCATTCGTCGTGCGCTACGCTGCTCACCAGCTTAACCTGTGGCAAACCCTTCTCTGGACCGGGTCTCCTGGAGACGCGTCGGCGTTTCACATCTGGGGCAGCCTTTCTCACATCCGCGACACTCGTGCAGACAAGCTCTCAGCCCGCACCCTTCCTTGTGTCTTTCTGGGGTTTCTGCGTGACGTGACCTTCGGCGAGACGCTCCCCTACTAGTAGTGCTTCCCGCACCGCAAAACTCTTGTGCCTCCACCTCATCTCTTCCTCGTCCCTCACCCGCGTGTTGCACCCCTCCCACCCTGCCCGGGCCAATTTGGTGTCTCCCGCACCCCTCATTCCCCCTCGGTTGGGCCCGTAGGGAGTCGGCTGACTCTCGGGGGCCAGCTGCTAGGGGCGCGCTTGCTGTCCCTGTGGTGCCTCCCCCAGCCTCGGTACCCAAGGTACCTCAGCCTCCTCCCCCCTTGCCTCAGCAGCTATAGCAGCAGCCGCAACAGACTAAGCGGCTGCAGCAGCAGCTGTTGCAGGGAGCAGTGGACTCTCGGCGTGCTATTTCTGGGGGTGTTGGTGTTAGAGGTTTTGGTGTTTGGGGTGCTGGTTCAGGGGGTGCGAATTCTACGGGTGCTAACTCTGGGGTGCTGGTTTTGTCTGTGGTCCGTCCGGAGGTGCCAGTCCTGGGGGTGCTATTTCGAGGAGTGTCGATGGTAACCGAGGTGTCAATGGAGGTCCTGGTGAGGACAGGGAGTAGCAGCAGCCGCACCAGGTGCAGCAACAGGAGCAGCCGTCTCCTTGGTCTTGCTCCCGGTTCCCTCGATCGGCTACGTGCCCCTATTTAAAGCCCGCTGTTACCTCCCCTAGACTCCTCTCCGGCTCGTTTTCCCCTGAGTGTATGTAGGTTGGGGTAAGGCTCTACGCCCAAGCCTTACATCTCACAAAGATATTGGTGTTTACAACAAATAACAGAAGTTAACAATCATGGTACATGCGGACAATTATTGCCAGGCGCAAGCAGCAAGTTACAACAACCCCAAACTAGCACCTAGTCCACCGCCCTCACCCTACTGGGCATGCTTTCCACCAGGTGGGTGCACACATCCGCCGAGATCTTCTCCCATTCCTCCTGGACACTCTCCCAAAGGTCCAGCATACCAGTGGGAGGCTTCTCGTGCTTGGCCAGCTGCCTCTTGAGTTGAGCCCATAAATGCTCTATTGGGTTGAGGTCAGGTGAGGAAGATGGCCACTCTAGCACCCCAAACTCTTGCTCTCTAAGCCACTCCTGCACGATACGCAACTTGTGCTTCCAGTCGTTGTCGTGCTGGAAGATAGTTTCCGAGTGTGAGAGCTGGAAAAACTCTATCGTACTATTGAGCTCGTCCTGCAGTATACTCAGATAGAGCGGTCCTTCCATCCTACCATCTATTTTGCACATGAAACCCGCGCCATCATACGACATGCACCTCCAAATCATCAAGCAGCCACCCCCGTGTTTGACGGTCTGCTTGATGTGGTGGCTTTGGAGGGCAGCACCTTCGTGAACCCAGGCATAGGAGCGTCCATCGGAAGCAAACCGATTGATCTAGGTCTCATCCGACCAGATCACCCGCTTCCAATCGTCAACCGTCCAGTTGGCGTGGGCACGGGCCCATTCTAGCCTATCGCGTATGTTTTTTCGAGAGAGTCGCGGCTTCTTGGGCAAATGGATGGCGACAAGTCCGCTGCCATTCAAAGCATTACGCACCGTCTTAGGATGCAGCATGATGCTGTGCTGCATCTCGACAATCTTTGCCGCGTGAGCAGAGGTTTTGGCCTCCCCGCTAGTAATCGACCGAACTATGCCGCGGCGAATTCTCTCTGTCACTAAGTTAGGGCGACCGGCTGAGGGCATCGTAGGACGCACGGCATCACGGCTAGACTCTTCAATTGCCTTATGGCCATAATCGTGGACCGTGCTCTTCCCCACGCCTAGCTGTTTGGCGATTCGACGAGTGCTATACCCCCTCCGCAACAGGGTAATGATCCGTGCGCGGCGCGCCTCATCTAAAGGATTCATGATGGCCTAATTGTTGCAGCGGTCCTAGCCTATCTCCTGACTACTTGATAGTCACGAGGGCAAGTAAGTAGAAAAAGCGAGGTTAGGAAATAGATCTAGTACGCTGCTTGGCATGAACTGTCCGGATGCACCCACGCGAACGAAATCTCGTCCTCGGTAAAAAATCGACCCCTATAAAACTGAAACCAGCATCCGTCACATACACTACAGTACTACTTTACAGCCAATGCCGAAATATGATTCGTAACTGAACAAAAAAGGCACCAAACCGGTATGAGAAATATTTTAAGGCAATTATCCGGGCAATACTTTCCGCCACTGTATATCTATTTGTCTAGTTAGGTTATTGTTGTTTGTATAGCCTAGCCAGGTCAGCTAATAGGGAGGATACTTCTTGTGAACTTGTATCCCTGCTTCTCCCTTTCTATTCACACTTTTTGATCACGCTACTTTTACATCTTGGTCTATTATGACTTTAGTTGTGGGTCGTATCAGGACATTTGGCAGTTTTCCTGTGATAATTTGCCCTGTACCGATACGTTATCGCGTAGTAGGCTGGTATTTGCAGTACATTGATGGTGTTGATCTTTACTGTATTGACGCTCGGCTGCTGCCATTTCGGTAACGTGACGCTCTGCCCATCGCAGCGAGCAATGCAGCTTTGTGTAGCTTCGATAATTCCTAGGAGTTGTCTAGCTTCCTCCTCTAGGCGTGAGTGTGAATAGTTGAGACTTAGCAGCTGGTGGCTGGGCTAACTAAGGATCATCGGCTTGCATACCAAGTACTAGAATACGCATTCGGGGTATAGTCGAACGGCCTAGTAACAGAGATGAGGTACCGGAAAATGTGAAGAATAATGTGAAGTTGTGGTACATGCAAAGAATAGATAATGTCTCATCATGCAACGTCTAGTAGCATGGCCTAGATGTGTGGAACATGTATGAGTTCACAGCATGGCTCTACAAGTGCGGGCTTATTTCAACGAGTGACTGTGCACTGCTTGTCAAACTCAGAGAATGAATTAAATAGGGCACGCATGACAGTTCCTATATTTGTATTATACCCTCTATAGTCAACACCTAGTTAGCCTACAGTACATGCAAATATGTATGCTAACGCACCCCCTAGGCTAGATAGGGGCGGCCTTTAGCAGCTGAAGAAACACGGCAAACCAAGGCAACACTACTAGCCTGACCTCCGGTGTATACAACAAGCACCTCAGGGTAGCACTACTAGTCTAGCCACAAAAACAGGGGCAAGAAGGCCAGTTAGCAATTGTAACAAGACAACCGGTATAGATCAACACATATAAAGTTGGAATAGCATGATACAAGCAAGTGTGAGGCAACCAAGACTAGACCAAGCTGAGTGCGAAACCACTGATGATTATGAGGCCCAAGGGCCTTGGTGAAGATATCAGCAGTGTTGGCCTCTGAGGCCAGCTGTACTATGCGGGCCTAGCCACGATCTTGCAAATCATCCAGCAGGAAGTATCGCAATTGGATGTGCTTGGCCTTGCCCTCAAGTTGAGCCTCCTATCAAAGGAGGATCATGGCCCTGTAATCAGCAAATAGGACCGGGGCAGACCTTGGCCGTTCACCTATTTTAGGCTAGTGAGCACGAACGTCAGCGAGCGGAGCTCCTGAGCGACCATAGCCCCAGCGTCGATATCTGCCTTACAATTGGACTGTGCTACAGCCAGCGACCGACTGGATTGCCACGAGACAACACCTGCACCAAGGATGAAGGAGTAGCCCTGTGACGACCTAAGTGTCTCCAGGTCGTCAGCCCATGACGTGTCTGTATATCCAGTGATGACCATAGGCTTCCGTCCCCCCAGCACAAGCCCCAAACACGATGTGCTTGCCAGTTACCGCAATGCCCTTTTGGCAATTGACCAGTGCTCCTGTCAGTGTTTACCAGTCGCAATGAAGCGAGCAAGGATACTGAGAGGGCACACTAGATCTGGGCAAGTACAATTTATCAGGTATTGTACATGAGGCACCCTACTAGCTTTGCGTATGGACCACTGGGCTCGACCTGCTCACCAAAAACAATAGTTGAGTGCTTGTGGTCCACAGGCAGGGGAGGGGGCTGTGCCGACGAGAACTAAAGGCAGAACCTCTGGAGGATCTGCTGCACCATGTGGGACTGTGAGAGTGTAATCATGCGCGTTGCATGGTCACAAGAGATCTCTAAGCCCAGATAGCGCTGTAGCTCTCCCAGATCTGTGCAGGCATATCGCCTTAGCATCTCAGCCTTCACTGAGGCCAGTGCGACTTTGTCTGGTGTAGCAAAGATAAGGTTGCCTATACACACAAAAATGTAGAACGAAGTTTGATCAGCACGAACGAAGAGTGAGGGGTCAGCAGAGGACAGGAAGAAATGGAGAGCCGCGAGTGTAATGCGCAGCGTGTCGTGCCACTCACGGGATGCCAGCCGCAAACCATAAACAGGGTGTGGCATATGGAGGAGCACACAAAGAGTAGTCATCTTTGGGGTAGGAGAGAAGGTCTAGAAGAAGTCCTCACCCTCTCACTGGCTGAAGCCTCTGGCCACATACCGCGCATTGAACTGCGACAACTCTCCAGGTGGGTGCTTCACCTTATAGATCCACGTGCCATCGACTATGTTCACCCCAGGTGGAGGAACTGCGTCGACGTAGTGCTAGTGGATCTATAAGATGCCATCTCTGCCTCCATGGCCTATATCCACTGGGCTGCCTAGGGCCCCGAGACTGCATCAGCGTACGAGCGCGGGATGGGGATGTCTAGGGCATCCAGGTTACCCTCAGGGGACACAAGCAGGGCGCAGAGATGAGTTATAGTAGCTGCTAGGAAAGCTAGCTCGTATTGCCTTTCCTCTAGAATGTCACGGCCAAGGGCAGGTGCATTCTTGGTGGATGGAGGATGGGCTGGGTCAGAGACAAGAGCGGAGGTGTCACACAGCAAAGTCAACGATAGTAGCGACAAGGGCAGAGACACCAGCAGGAGGAGCTGCACGGTCCGTAAAAAGAGAGGCAAGCAAGCGAAAGACGATTGGACAAGTAGTGCGAGCAGAGTCAAAGGGAGGAGCAGAAGACAGGGGTATGGATGACTGGGGAGGTAGCGGTAGGACGAGGACTGGAGGGGCATGAGAACGAAGGACCATAGGGCTGACACGAGCATGAGGAGATACAAGACGACCACCAGGGGGAAGACGCACCCACGGGTGGGCAACCGGGAATGGGACAGGTGGCGGAGGAGAACAAGGGGGGACATGAGCTGGAGACGAGCCCGGGGGAGGGAACAACGGGCTGTAGACGGGGGTAGGCAGGAGGGGAGGCATTGTAAGAGGGATGGGTGGGCAGTCAGGGGAACCGGAGGAAAGGCCAAGGAGACGAAGGGCAAACAGCGGTTGCTGCTGCTGCTCCTGCCCCACGTTTGAACCCCTAGCCCCACCACTGCTACCGCCAAAACTCTCCGAGGAAGCACCCTTAGGACTAGCACCCATAGAACCAGCACCACCAGAGTAGAGTATAGACCCGACCCGACTCGTCTCGACCCGACTTTGAACTAGTCGGGTTCGGGTCGGGTTTAAGGTCTGGCAAAGTTAACCCGACCCGAGTTTGAAGGGTTGGGTTATAATAGGGTAGAAACAAGTTCTTGGACCGATCACTGTATTTTATGCCTTTACGTTCGCCTTGGTAGGTTTCATGCTATTTAATGACCGTAGCTAGGTGGCCTTGTTCATTGTGTTTCCCTAACAAGAAGCATTTGGTTGTTGTTCCTTGTATAACACAATTTCTAGCCAAAGATTCCACTGTTTCATTGCATCTCACTCATGGCAACACCCTTTCATAGGGTTTTTGCTTGTTGGGATTCCTAATGAATGCTGGAAACATAACTTAGCATGCCACTACACTGCTAGTATGCAACCTCGCTTAGACACCCCCTTAGCTCAATGCTGGGTTCACCAAATAAGGACTGAAGTGCTAACCTAAGAGCAAGCACAACATGCTTCTAACACTGAAGTTTGGGTTTAGGTTGCAAGTCAAGGGCTGCACAAATCACACACCAACCATATCCACCAGCCATCCAACCTCCGTCATCCCTCTCAACCAAATGAGGCAATCACAACCCAAAATCCTCCCCCTCGGTACAAAGCTCCTTCAATGCTTGCGCAGCTGCTGGTCCCAGGAGCTGCTCACCCAAGTGCTCTGCCATCCATGACGTGATCATCATGGATGCACACACCCATGTGGCGCTCAAACGGTGGCTCTGCCACGACATAATGCCTCTCCCCTGGCTGAACGCTCTCTCGCTAGCAGCAGATGTGGCCGGGATCCCCAAGTAGTCTCGAGCCATGGCCCATAGGCCAGGCAGGTCCACCCTGTTGTTCCTAAATTTAAGGGGGCAGCCTACCTTAAGCCGGGGCTCCCCCAGGTACCTTTCCAGCTCATCCGGTGCCTTAACCCTCGCCGTTGCCACCTGCTTGTCCATCTTGGCAAACAGCTCATCCACCATATCATTCCCCCCCTCCCCCAACCACCCTGCCGCCCTCGCCCACAGCGCCACTGTCGACATGAACCGCTGTAGGCCTAATGGCCCCCTCGGTCCCCTCTGTCTCCCTTGCGCCCTGCAGCTTGGCTAGGTACCTGCCGAGCCGCTTCCGAACCAGCTTCGCCACCCTTTCCTTGTCCAGCACTTGGACCACCTTGGCTGTGCCTGCAGTATCGGTGGCCAGCTGCTTGTTTTCTGCCTCCCACCGCGGAAGCCTGAAGTAGTGCTTGTAGCGGGGGTCGAGCATGGTGGCCACTGCCAGCTCCTTCGCCACCCCGAACTTGTACTTCTTTAGGACCTCCAGCACCACCCATGGCATGTCTCTGATCACAGGCGTGGTCTTCTTGCTGTGATACATTGTCTTGAGGTTGTCAATTGGCAGAGTGTACTGAGGGACTGCTGCAACGGCTGTGGGATACAGCGATCCGTCAGGAGATGTGGTGAGGGAGTTGAATGGCTTCAGAAAAGCCAGTACCACCGCAAGGGTCTCCCAGTGGACTTCCCTCAGGTGATACTTGTTCTTGGAGTCTGGCTGCTTGTTGGAGCTTCCTGTCTGGAGGGTTTAGCGGTGTGGACAACAGACAGGGGGTGGAAATGCCCTTACGTCATTCCATGTGCGATGTCACCCCATGTGCCATGTCATGCCATGTGGCATATCATTCTATGCCATGTGCCACATCATGCCATGTGCCATTGTCATTCTATGTGCCATGCCATGTGCCATGCCATGCCATGTGCCATGCCAAGGGCCATGTTGTGAGAGTACGACCCCGTTACACCAATTTCCCCTTTCCATATTTCCTTTCTATTTCATTCCTCTTTTTATCCTGATTCATTTGGTCTTTATCTCATCTCATTTGGTTTCCTATTCCTCCTTTTCCATTATCCTTTGGTTTATCCTGTTATTATCATTATATCACCGACCAGGCTCGGGATGTACTGGCGCGCTATATCTAGCGTAATCCTGCCGTAATCCATTAAAGCCAATAGCCTCGCGTGGCTATACGCAAGCTGATTCTAATTCTAGAAGGGTCTATTCCCTTTGGATAGGATAAACCTGGTTACCTTATGTACTCTGGAAGTATAAAAGCACATTGTACTGATTGATAGTGCAACATTGAGCAAACCTTTCCTCGACACATTCGATCCTGTGGCACATGTCATGCCTTGTGCCATGTGCCATTGTCATTCTATGTGCCATGTGCCATTGTCATTCTACGTGCCATGCTGTGTGCCATGCCATGTGCCATGTCATTCCATGTGCCATGTGCCGTGTCACGCCATGTGCCATGCCCTACGCAACTCAGAGCTGGTCCTCCTCGAAGTGCTCCGAGCGCATAGCGGACCACCCAACATATGTAGCGAGGTCCCTCAGACGCTTCAGCGGCTCGGCAACTGCCCCCATCGCAAGTTCCCGTTGAACCGCCTGGTTCAAGATGTGCGCAAGGCACCTAGCGGGACAAGGGGGCAGGGGGGGGGGGGTGGAGGGGGAGGAGGAGGAGGAGGGGGGAAGGGACGAGCGATGACATGGTGGACTCCGGTTTAGGTTCGCATGGGAGAGACATCAGATAGAGTGGAATCTTATGTAAGGGGCTCTCTTTTTAGCGCAGTACCTGAAGTGCATGTTCTTATTCAGAATTGCCTTGGCGGTGCAGGCCGTCGAGTATGTCTTGTCGCCCGCCATGATCTTAAAGGCCTTAGCATTGTTCTCGGCGCTGTCCATCGTCACGCTAAAGACGTAGTCTAGCAGCTGCCAGTCGATGAGTACCTTCTCGAACAGGTCCGCAACGAGATCTCCAGTGTGGGACCCGTGCAGCTGCTCAAACTCGAACGTTGCCTGCCGCAGCTTGAAGTCCGATCTGATCCAATAGCCACTGACCGCCATGAAGACTTGCGTGCTGGGGCTGGGACGGATGTCAATCGTAAAGGAAGCCTTCCCTGCTGCCCGTCTCCAACCACCTCCTATTGCAGGCACTCATGTGCAGCATCCCCATGCATAAATATGTCTCACACCAGTTGAAAACGACTACCGAGCGTGCTGGCAATCTGAGGGTTCAGCAGCGAGCAGAACCGCTGGAACTATGGACGGGATGGGTAAGGAAAGGCGGAGAGGCCAGGACATCTTTGAGCATGCCATTGGGTGGACTGTAGACCCTAAGACTACAACACTACAAGTGTAGGCCAACAAGCACTAGGATGTCTCCAATCCAAGCAAACAAGGCTTACCGATGGGCGCTCGACAAGACGGTATGCCAGGTCGGAGTCGGCAAACAGCTCGACAAGCACCTGCCGCAGTCACTGCAAGGACAAACGGGGTACCATGAACTTGTGGAGGTCCGGCTGCCCAGCCCCCACCTTCGCCTGTGCTGCTACAGCCCCAGCCGGAATCTTCGGCCAGCTGGCACCATGTGGCCAAAGCTACTTCTAGTGCGGCACCTCTGGGTACCCCTTAAATAGAAACTCCAGTCCTGGTTTCTTCTTCGGGTCTGTGAAGAAACAATGCCAAATCTGGAGGTGGGGCATGTGCTAAAGACGAATATGCTTCCAAGCGCTGCCAGTGCTACTGCGCGCCCAGTACACAGTGTCCCCGCAGCACTTGTAAGCACGCTTGTGTGGGTTATCTATCTCCAGGAACATACCCTGCATGAGGCATGGAATCCTCGTCCCAGTGCCCTCCTCCACCTCCTCCACCGCCACCTGCTCCTCCTCCTCCTCCTCCTCCTCCTCCTCCTCCTCCTCCTCCCCCCCCCCCCCTCTAGCACGCTTGCTCCGCGACACACCAGCCCTTGCAGTCCCACTTCCGTGTCCACGACCCCTAGCATGCAGCAGAATCTCCCCCCCTCGCCCCTGACCCCCACCTCCAGACCCCTCCCCACTCACTGTTTCGCCATGCCCGCCACCCCCTTCGGACCCACCCCTCGCTCTTCCCCTTCTCTTGCCGCGATCACCTCTCTGGCTACCCCTGTCTCCACCGCCCAAGCCCCGACTGTGCCGTCTTCAAGGCGTCTCCCCCCTCAGCACCCCCAGCCACTCCTGGCTGCCCGCTGCCCTCCCCCTCTGCTGCACCTGTGGGTGCGTCTGCCGCCTCTACCTCAACCCCCGCCCCTTACCCATGTGCCCCTCCACCACCTTTCCCACTCTTCTTTCCCTCGCGCCCTCCCTCATCCCCCGACTCGCCATCCTCTAGCTCCTCATCCGGGACATAATCCGTGTCCTCGCCACGTTGCCCCCCTTCGCCCCGGTGGGGGGTTCTGGGATCTGGTTCCTCTCCCAACCCTCGTCGTCCATACTCAACTCCCTGTTCCACATGCCCTCCCACTCGTTATTGGACTTGATGGAGCCAAGGGCGAAGCTCTGAGGCGCACTGGCAACGGGCATGAGGGCAAGGGACATCCCGGGCAGCGTCGCACTTTCAACGCCCGTATGCAACGACCCAACACTTATGCTGTGTCCCGCTAACCCGCCATTCCCCCCCTCGGTCTGCCCTCACCGCTTTTGCTGAAACCGCTGTCCATGTCGCCGCCTCGCTCAGTGCAACGTCACCTAAAGCGCGCCAAACGACACACTACAAGAAAAGAATGGTTGTACTAGGAAATGTAGCCGCGGAATTCCAGCGGTTGCTGTGAGGGGTAGTGCCCAAGTACAAAACGAAATTAGGTCATGGACCAAATTTTCTAAACTTCGATCCGTAGGTTGTGTGCGTTAGGTTGCAAATAGCCACATCGAAATTTTCCTAACCCACCCTAGTTGCGAAAGGCTTGAACGCCCCTTCCCTAACAATCCATGGCCCAAATTTTCTAACAGCAGCGGAATGCGGCCCGTTTCTGCATGGAAACGAAGTTGCTTACATCAATCCTTCTTAGTTTCTACTTAAGTAAGCATAGGACTAGTTGAAACTTAAAAATTAGCCGTTATGAATTGTTCTTTGGTAGGTAGAAGAGAGTCCTAGACTAGGTTAAAAGTGGAAGAAGAAATTTCTGGCTGAAATTTCAACCGTTTGGTCAAAATTTCACGATCCGCAGGACGGGGATCGCGCAGATCGCGTCAGGTCAAGGCGCGTCGACGAAAACCCGACAAGTGGCCGGGTCAACCCGACATGTCGGGGTTACCCGAACCCGGAAACGTCAAGTCCGGGTTGACCGACTCGACGGGAAGAAACTCAAATCCAACGGATCGGGTTCTTCCTACAGGATCCTTAACCCGACCCGACTGGGCCCGTTGCTCAAGCCTAACCCAGAATCAGTACCCCTAGAATCAGCACTCCTAGTGACAACACCCCCTGAACCACCATCCCTAGGGCCTACGGTCCCCCGCCTCTGCAGCTGCTGCTGTGACTGCTGTTGCGGCCGCTGCTACTGCTGCTGCTGCGGTGGTAGCAAGGGAGGCTGCTAAGGCATCGCAGGTGTGGCAGTCACACCCCCAGCCACGAGGCTCCCAGAGTTAGCAGACTACCCCACAGGCCCAAGCGAGGGAAGGGGAGTGGCGTGGGAGACGCCAGACGGGGCCGTGCGAGGTGGGAGGGGAGCGGCAGGTGGAGGAGGGGCGAGGAAGAGAGGGGGAGGCTAAACACGTCTGCCACGATGAGGGATGCGAGTGTCAAAAGAGATAGACACGTCAAGAAGCGGTGCTGCACCGGGTGGTAGAACAGCCAGTCAGGAACATCGAGCGGGAACCCAAGAAAGACACAGGGAAGGGTGTGGGCCGATATGTTGTGTGCGCGAATGCCACGGACGTGCGCTAGGCAGCCCCAGACGTGAAATGCAGAAGCGTCACCAGGGTAACCAGTCCAGAGAAGGGTCGGCAAAACATGCGGCCGCAAGAAGCAAGACCACAGGTTAAGCCGGTGAGCTGGGTACCGCACCGCAAACGACCACAGAAAATGGGTGCACCGGTATGGACCATTCAGGTGCGAGCCACCTCCATGACCAGGCCGATGCATTGCACATCTACCCCATTCTGTTGTGGCGAGTCCTGATGCGTAAACGTCTGGGTGATGCCCTCTGCTTGGTAGAACGCCCCAAGACGGTCGAAGGCGTACTTCCCACCACAGTCGGAGTGAAGGCTAAGCACAGGTAGGGAGTGGTGAGTGTGGACGACTCGGAGCCATGGGAAGAGGGCATCAGGCACGTCGGCCTTCCGCTCCAACGGGAACACAGTGGTGTAGCATGAGAAGTCATTGACGACAGCCATGAAGTACCACTTCCAGTGAGGCCCAGGGACAAGGACGGGGCCCCAAACGTCTAGGTGCAGGGTCTGTAGGAGTGCAGTGGTCGGAGGAAACGAGGAGTGAGGGGCGGCGTGCTGCAAGCCCTCAAGGCAGGAGGTGCATGTGGGGGCTACCGAGGTGGGGAGGGCAAGGAGTGATGCTAGGAGACTAGTGACTAGACCGTGCTGTACCATATGATGCAGACGCGGTAGAGCAGGATGATCTAGGCGGTGGTGCCACAGGAGTGCTGGGTGGGAGAGGGAGTGACAAGAGCAGGACGCGGCAACCTGTGTGAATGCAGCTACCTGGGGGGACTCTGTATGCAGTGTGAAGAGACCGGACACTTGGTCGCGGACATAGGTGGCGAGAAGGGCGCCCGTGGCTGCGTCTGTACAAGCTGCATACCTCGTGTGGCTAGGGAACGTGGTGGTGATACCGAGGTCCTAAATATGACCAACACCAACCACATTCCTGACAAACGTAGGGATATGCAAGCTGGTTAGGGGGCAGACAGGGCAGTTGGGCAGGGGAGGGCCGTGGTGCTGCGAGCGATGACTGTGGTAGGTGAGTCTGCGAGGGAGACCGGTACTTGTGCAGGAAGCACTGTAAGAGCAGTGTGGTCTCGGAGAATCAATGAGACACAACAGATTCCAGCGTGAAGGAGAAGGCCGCTGCAGCAGGGGCCCACGAGGAGCCTAGACTACACACAGCAGAGGATCCGAGACAACACAAAGCATGATAATGTGAGTCAGCAACACTGTAATCATCAAATTCCTAAGAAAACATGGTAGAGCCTATCTGAGCCATCTCTAAGTCAAACACCAGGACGCTATGGTGGACTAGGGCAGGCTAGTCTGGTGGGGCCGCCAGGGACCTAAATTGGCCACAGAACAAGTCGTCCAAGCGGCGGAAGAAGCAGGCGGCAGTGTGGCCCGTGTGCCCACACACCGTGTCGCATAAGGGTCCGGTCTGGATCTAGTACACACAGCGCACACGACCCCTAGGCCCGATGCCTCCCTGGCCTACAGAGTAGCCACGCAAACCCCAAAGCCCCAACTGCCTTGGGGCCCAACCACCATGGCCCGCACCATGCTCAGCACTCTCAGAACCCACAGGCCCCCTTTACGGCTGCTGCTGCGTCTGCGGCAACGGCTGCTGCTGCTGCTGCTGTGGCGGCGACGGCTATTGCTGCTGCTTCTGTAGCTGCTTCCCCTCCTCCTCCATACCTGCCCTTCTGCCAGTGTCTGGTGCCTCGCCTGCGCTCCCACCGTCCTCCGCTGCTGATGTACCATGAGCACGGGGGCGCCTCGAGCGCCTAGCAGGGCGGCCGGGCGCAGTGGCCGTCGCAGCGGTCTCAGCGATTGAGGCGGAGACACCACGGACATGGTTCTGGGGCAAAGGGTAGCCCTGAAAGATAGGGGCTGCTACCGCGCCAGTGGTCTGGGCGATGGGGCGGAGGCGGGTCTCAATCTCCGTTAGGGATGTGGAGAAGAGGTCGAGAGTGAGGGCAGTGGGTTGCAGTGCGAGGTGAGCGTCGCACGCAGGGGCGAGGAGGTCAGGGAGGTGGGTGGTGAGGAGGTAAAGGGTGATGTACAGTAGGTGGGGGGGGGTGCTCGGTGAGCTCGGCCTCGGTGCAAGCCGCATTGAAGCCGACGTCGAGGGAGCGCAAGTGTGCGATGAGATCCGCGACTGTGGAGAAGGAGGCCAGGTCGGGGAAGAGGAATGAGAGGAGGAGGCGACCGAGAGGGGAGGAGGACGGGACCGAGTAGCGAGCGACGATCACGTCCCAGAGGGCCTGAACCATCTTCTGTGACTCGGAATGGGCGTGCTTGTCAATCGGTAGGCACTGGGTGATGGCCACCAGCGCATCAGCGTCACAAGAGTCCCAGATGGAGCGGGCGAACCGGGCAGCTGTGAACACCTCACGCTGCGCCGACGTCGACTCGAGGCCAAGGGGATCGAGAGGGGGCTGGGGGGGGAGGGGGGAGGGGGCGGGTAGCGAACCAGTCACGTGGGCCGCCAGCGACTCACTATCCACACGCTGGCTCATCAGCTGTGGGAGAGCAAGGAGCCATGCGATGAAGCCGACGGCGCGGCCTTTGGCGTCCAGCCGAAGGACAAACACCGACGCCGACGGGGCCGCCATGCCTGCAAGAGAAACAGGTGTCAGACATACCCGAACAGGGGCAGGGGCCGGCAGAGGACGGCGGCAACCCAACAGCAGCGACAGCGATAGAGCCGGCGGCAGGTCCAGTGGCAGGGCCGGTGGCTGGTGATGAGCGGCAAGCGGCGGCGCCTGGGACTGAGGCGCTAGTGGGCGCGGGTGGCTGCGGGTGCAGCGGCGGCGGCAGTGGCTGCAGGTGCAGCGGCGGCTGCGCTGGTGGCTGGCGGCTGGCGGCTGTGGCAGTGCTGGCAGCTGGCAGCTGCAGTGAGCGGGCGGCCAGCAGCGGCAGGCGGCCAGCGGGCGGCGAGCTGGCTGTGGGTGCTGCGGTGGCTGCAGCTGCGCTGGACATAGCAGCAGCGCAGCGAGCGGTTGCAGCTGGCTGGCGGCGCGTGAGCAGGCAGGCAGTGAGCGGGGAGCAGCGGGCGGCGAGCTGGCTGGCAGTGTGTGAGCGGGCAGGCAGCTGGCAGCGGGCTGCAGGTGGCGAGCGGGCAGGCTGCGGGCATGCGGGCAGGCAGAGGGCAGCGAGCTGCAAGAGGTGAGCTGCTGGCGGAGAGCTGGCGGCGGGAGCTGGCGGCTGCGAGCTGCTGGCGGCGAGCGGGCAGGCAGCGGGCAGCGAGCTGACAGCGGAGAGCTGCTCGCGGCGAGCGGGCAGGCAGCGGGCAGCGAGCTGGCAGCGGCGAGCTGGCCAGCAGCGGGCATGCAGGCAGGCAGCGGGCGGGGGCAGCGGGCAGCGAGCAACGGGCAGCGCACAGCGGGCGGCATGCTAAGCAAGCAGCAGGCAGCGCGCAAGGCGAGCAGTGGGTGGCAGCGGGCAGCGCAAGCAGTGGTCAGCGCGGGCAGTAGTGGGCAACGCAAGGAGCAAGCTAGGACTAGAGATGCGGCTAGGGTGGCAGGCTAGGAACGAACCTAGTCTAGGAGCGCAGGCTAGGGCGGGAGGTGAGCAGGGAGCACCTAGGGCGGAAGCGTGGAGGCTAGGACCTAACCTAGCAATGATGATACCATATCAAACTCAGAGAATGAATTGAGGAGGGCATGCAGGACAGAGTTCCTATATTTGTATTGTACCCTCTATAGTCTGCACCTAGTTAGCCTACAGTACATGCAAATATGTACACTAACAGTGCTGACGTGGGCCGAGTCGACGAAATGGGCGAAACAACTAGTAATCAGGCATGGCTAATGACTGAAATAACTTGTCCAATGTTGTAGAAGACTAAGTAATAAGTATCAATTATATCACAACAATGACAACGGTAGTAGTATGTGCTAGTCAGTGCCTATTTTTCACGAGTAAATTACTCTGATTCTCTGATTTTCAGAGTTGATTTTGTGTACCACCCTTACGCCACTGGGTAAATTTTTGAGATTATACGTTTTCTCTGATAAGCCAGGGTTTTCTTTTGTACCACCCTGAGGGGTTTACTGTAAGGGGGATACCCCTGGATTTTCTTGTACCCCCCTGTCCATACATGCCCCCTTGTTTACTCGGACCGCCGAGCTGGCCCACGTCATATACCCCCGGATTTTCGTGTACCCCCCTGTCTACAGATGTGGCCCCATATCCCCGCCGTATTCACGCGGATCGCCCAGCTGGCCCACGTCACATGATGGCTGTCTCGCCCTTGCTGGCAGATTCCATGATCCCTATTGGCATGTTTTCCTCATGCCTCCCTTTTTCCAAGCCCTCTCTAGCCCCACCCCCCCACTTAAGCCTCTTTCACAGCATTCGCGTTTCTTCGTTCCTCCCCTTCGTCGTTTTTTCAGCAAACGCCCTCTCTCATTACCAGGGTCCGCCATGCCTAGCGCGGCTGATCCCGATGACGGCGTCAGTGGTGGGAAGAATCCAGGCCCCTGGCGCTCGCTAAGTGCCATGCCCTAACAATCCTGCTAGCATACTAGCATAGCATACCACACCACATCACATGCTACGAGTAGCCGCCATTTCCGCCACTGCTGCCGCTACTATGAGTGACGCCAATTCTGTTGGCTGCAGCCGTGCATGGGACGATCGCCGCTGCTACTGCTGTGCATAGTGGGATCGTAGCTGCTGCTGCTAAGTGACGGAATTTCCGCGTAAACTGCTGGTGTTAGTTGCGGGTGCCGCGATTTTCACTCATGTTGCTACATGTGACGAGATGAGATTGCCGTCACTGCTAACGAAACCAGTGACACGATTGTTGCTCACGTTGCTTATGTGTGTGTGATAGGATCGCCACCACCGCTGATGCTGCTGTGGGTAACGAGTTCCTGCTGCTTGCTGCGGCGGCAGCGCAGGGTGAGATTGCATCAGTTACTACTACAGGTGACAAGTTTTTGCAGCTGCCGCGGTTAGGAATGTCAATTTTTTTAGTTGCCTGCTGCTAGTAGTGTGTATGGCATGATGCTGATGATGCTGATGAGTGAATGAAGGAATATAATGCTATATTTTATTGCAAGAGCACCTGCCCCCCTAGATCCATGGTCTCAAATATTACACACTATTAAGAGGGTGAAATTAAGGCACCCTGACTTGTCAGAGTAAAAAACTCCAAAACGTAGGGTTACCCTGATGCCTCAGGGTAAATGTGGAGGACCACTCTGGTTTTCAGAGTAGTGGGGAAAGTAACTTCCAAATTTCCGAGTAGTGAAAATCCAAAGATCAGCACTGGTGCTAGTGCGCGGGGTGCACTGAAAGGAAACGCGTTTCCTTGCACTGGGAAAGGTTGCTATAGTGAACCATTTGTAAGAAGTTGACCTAAATTTGAGCACATCTAAAGCTTGAATGGATTGAGAACATTCTTTGAGAACACATCAGGTCAGGTCGGGTGGACACAAAAAGATGCAGCGAGGGCCTTTGGATTGTTCGACTTGTTTGTGTTCGAATGCGAGCTAACAAGTAATGAAGAAGGCCGCCATGAAATGGCGGCCGGGGTTTAGCTAGGGAAGAAGAAAAGTGTCGAGAGAGAAGTGGGATAGACTAGAAGAGAATGAACTAAAAGAAGGGGGTTGTCCCCCCTACAGTAGGATGCAGTTAGTAGCATAACTACCAAGCCTACAATTATATAAAATATCATTTTAACACACCCCCTAGGCTTGGTAGTGGCACGCCCACCCAACCCACACACACACCCCCTAACCCCGGACACCCTCATGCTCGTGAGCAGCCGGGAATCGACCCCTCGTGCTAGGCGATGACACCCCCGGACGAGAGGCAGCGGGCCGCATCTGGACGGCCTCAATGACAACAGCGGCGGAGCTCGTGCTCAAGGCGGCTGTGTCGATGAGGACAGGCGGCGACTGCGGCGGCTGAGGGCTCTCGGCGGTGTGGCACGGGCTGGCGACGACCGAGCCGAAGACAGCAGCTACGGCAGGAGCAGGAGGAGATGCAGGGGAGGGAGAGGTGGTGGGGCTGCAGGACTTCAGCGCGGTGTCATAGGCGCGGCGCTTACTGGCGGGCGGACGCGCTGCACGTCCAGCAGCTGCGGAGGTGAAACTCGGCGGCTGCAGCTCGACGACACCGCCGCGGCACCAGAATGACGCCGCAGCAGAATGGCGTCGGAGCCGCAGCTGCTCGTCGAAGTTGGGACGGCAGCATCAAGTGGCCGCCACCACATCTTGATGCCACGGCGGCAGGCAGGCAGAAAGCCGCAAAAGGCGGCGAACGGAGCAGGAGTGCGCAGCGGAAACGTAGTGAGCAGGCCCGGGACGGACGGCCTGCTCTGATACCATGTTCGAATGCGAGCTAACAAGTAATGAAGAAGGCCGCCATGAAATGGCGGCCGGGGTTTAGCTAGGGAAGAAGAAAAGTGTCGAGAGAGAAGAGGGATATGTCAAACATGTCTATTTGTTATGTTTGTATAGACTGTATAGGGTAGCCTCACAATACTTAGCTATATTGTGTGTACTCTCCCTCTATCACAATCATTCAATTTTCTGTTATGGTATCACGCGTAGGTAGGATCCCCCCCCCCCCCCCCCCACCTACCGCTTCCGCTCATGCCCCCTAGCGCCCCTCCTGGGCCCCGTCGCGCTCCTCCCAGGCCCCATCGCGCTCCTCCTAGGCCTCGTAGCGCCCCTCCTGGGCCCCGTCGCGCCCCTCCCAGGCCCCGTCGCGCCCCTCCCAGGCCCTCTAGCGCCCCTCCTGGGCCCCGTCGCGCTCCTCCCAGGCTCCGTAGCGCCCCGTCGCGCCCCTCCTGGGCCCCGTAGCGCCCCTCCTGGGCCTCGTCGCGCCCCTCCTGGGCTTCGTAGCGCCCCTCCTAGGCCCTGTAACGCCCCTCCCAGGCCCCGTCGCGCCCCTCCCAGGCCCCGTCGCGCTCCTCCCAGGCCCCCTAGCGCCCCTCCTGGGCCCCGTCGCGCTCCTCCCAGGCCCCGTAGCGCCCCGTCGCGCCCCTCCTGGGCCCCGTAGCGCCCCTCCTGGGCCTCGTCGCGCCCCTCCTGGGCTTCGTAGCGCCCCTCCTGGGCCCTGTAACGCCCTCCCAGGCCCCGTCGCGCCCCTCCCAGGCCCCCTAGCGCCCCTCCTGGGCCCCGTCGCGCTCCTCCCAGGCCTCGTCGCGCCCCTCCTGGGCTCTGTCGCGCCCCTCCTGGGCCCCGTCGCGCTCCTTCCAGGCCCCGTAGCGCCCCTCCTGGGCTCTGTTGCGCCCCTCCTGGGCTCCGTAGCGCCCCTCCTGGGCCCCGTTGCGCCCCTCCTGTGCCCCGTAGCGCCCCTCCTGGGCCCCGTTGCGCCCTCCTTGGGCCCTGTAGCGCCCCTCCTGGGCCCCGTCGCGCCCCTCCCAGGCCCCGTCGCGCCCCTCCCGGGCCCCGTAGCGCACCTCCTGGGCCTCGTCGCGCCTCTCCTGGGCCCCCCGTCGTGCCCCTCCTGGGCCCCGTAGCGCCCCTCCTGGGCCGCGTCGTACCCGTCGCCGCCGCCCGGCCCCGTCGTGCCCGCCCGGCGCCATCGCCGCCGCCCGGCCCCGTCGCGCCCGCCCGGCGCAGTCGCTGCCGCCCGGCCCCGTCGCGCCCGCCCGGCGCCGTCGCACCCTGCCCGGCCCGTCGCGCTCGCCCGGCCCCGTCGCAGCCGCCCGGCCCCGTCGCAGCCGCCCGGCCCCGTCGCACCCTGCCCGGCCTCGTCACAGCCGCCCGGCCCCGTCGCACCAGCCCGGCCGCCGTCCCGCTCGCCCGGCCCCGTCGCACCGGGCCGGCCCTGCCGCACTCGCCCGGCCCCGTCGCCCCAGCCCGGCCCCGTCGCGCCCGCTCGGCCCCGTCGCCCTGTCCCGGCCCTGTCGCATCAGCCCGGCCCCGTCGCGCCCGCCCGGCCCCGTCGGGCCAGCCCCGGCCTCGTCCTCCTCACTGGTACGGTTCCCCCCCCCCCCCCCCCCCCCCGCCCTGCTCCGTGCCGCCCTGCACCGCACTGCACCGCACTGCACCGCACTGTACCGTACAGTACCGCACTGCACCGCACTGTACCGCACAGTACCGCACTGCACCGCACTGCACCGCACTGTACCGCACTGTACCGCACTGCACCGCACTGCACCGCACTGTATCGCACTGCACCGCACTGCACCGCACTGCACCGCCCTGCACAGCACTGGACTGTTCCTGATGGCGGCGGAGCTTCGCTTCGATGCTGAAGGTCAGCCCCTAGAGTTCGAGGCGTGGCTTGCCGACCTCCGCCGCCAACTCACTGGCCAGCGGCAGGATGGTGAACCGCTTTCCGCACACCTTGACGGTACGCTCCCCTGCCCAGACCCTCCTGCTATTCTGCCCGCTGACCCCACACCCACTGAGCGTGAGTCTACTGCTGCCACTGCCCGTGCGCGCTCTGTCTGGCTTTCTCGCGATGCTGTCGCCCAGCTTGCCATTAGCAACGCCCTCCCCCCGTCCGAGCGTCCTCGCTTTCGGTCCCTCACTACTGCTCAGGCATACTTAGATGCTGTCATCAAGCGCTATTCCACCCCTCCGGCTGCCTCGGTGGGTCGCCTGATCCTCCCGCTGCTCTTTCCTGACCTTGCTTCGTTCCCCACTGTCTCTGACCTCGCCGCCCACCTGCGCTCGATAGAGGAGACCTGGCGCGCCGTTTGCACTGACGCACAGCTTAGAGCCCACCAGCCGCCCATTACCTCTACCCTCTACCTGCTTGCCACCCGCCTCCCTGACTACCTTGCTGTCGCCCGCGACCGCTTCCTTAGTGTTCACCCCGCAGACCTCACCCTCACTGACTTTGTCGACACCCTGACTGTGATAGAGACCCCTCACCGCTCCATCGCCCAGGCGAGCGGTGTCGTGCCGGTCCCTATCTTTCAGGGTTGTGCCCCTGCTCAGTGTACCTTCTCCGACGGCTCTGCCGCAGTGGCTGAGACTGCTGCTGCAGCGCAGGCCCGTTCGGGGAAGGGCCGCCGCCCCAAGGCTGGGCGCGGCGGAGGGGGCGGCGGGGGTGCGAGCGGGGGTAGTGGTGGGGTCGGGTCGTCTGGTGCTGGAGCGGACGAGGGGACCCTGCCCAGTCCAGCTGAGTCGCCGCCCCTGCAGTTGCAGCAGCCGCAGCAGCCGCCGCAGTCGCAGCCTTCGCAGCAGCCGCAGCAGCCGTCGCAGACGCGGCAGACGAGTGTTCTCCCGCCAGGGTGGCCCGGCGCTGGCGGTGGACGGGCGCGTGGTGGTGTGCCGCGAGGTGGCTCTTCCGGCGGGCGTTGTCAGTACCAGATCCAGACCGGTCCTCGCCGCGGTTTTGTTTGCGGTAAGATCGGTCACTCCACTCCCCGCTGCTTTCGTCGCCTGGACGACCTCTTTCGTCAGCGTTTCGGCCCGTCGCCAGACCTCCCGGACTGGCACAGTTTGCTTAGTCGTCAGATTCAGATCTTTGATATGGACATGGATGCCATTGTTTCTGCTCTGCATGTGATGTATGCTGATGACTCTAGTGTGCTTCCGACTTATTACTCACTGTTGCCTAGTGTCGGTGTGCCTAGCTTAGCCCCCCCTGCTGCGTCAGGCGTAGGATCCCCTGCTTTGTGTAGTCTTGGTGCTTCTGCCGTCGTTCCATCGCCAGACCCCTCGGCTTCGCTTTCCTTCACCTTGGACTCTGGCGCCTCTCGGTGTTTCTTCCGCGACTCCACCACCCTGACGCCGCTTCCTGTTCCTGCTGCCGTTTCTCTTGCTGACCCCTCCGGCGGTCCGGTAGTCGCCCGCAGTTCCACCACCCTTCCCTGTCCGGCGGTTCCTTCGGGCTCTCTTACAGGTCTGCATATCCCCTCGTTCTCCAGGAACCTAGTTGGTGTCGGCTGCCTCCAGGACCTTGGCGTCACCACTACGTTCCCTGGTCACGAGCGGTATGCTGTCTGTACCGAGGCCGCCACTGGTGCCCCCCTGTCCACGTTCCCCCGGGACCCGGTGTCCGGCCTGTTCACTCTAGACACCGTGCCCCCCCCCGGCTGGAGCGCCCCCTCAGGTGGCTGTGTCTACCCAGGTTGCTGCTGCGTGCTCCTGTCGCTCCCTCACTCACCCGACCCTCCTGTGGCACCACCGCCTAGGTCACCCTGCGCTCCCGCGTCTGCGTCACATGTCCCAGCACGGTCTTGTACTTGGTCTCCCAGGTTCACTCCCCGCGTTTCCCTCCTCCCCAGCTCCACCTTGCACGCCTTGTGTCGAGGGTCGGCTTCGCCGTGCCCCTCACTCCTCCTCGTTCCCCCCTACCGTCGCGCCGCTGCAGACCCTGCACCTGGACGTCTGGGGCCCCGCCCCCGTCCCTGGGCCGCGTCGCGAGCGCTACTTCCTTGTGCTTGTCGACGACTTCACTCGTTACACCACAGTCTTTCCCCTGGAGTGCAAGGCCGACGTGCCTGGCGCCCTCATCCCCTGGCTTGTCTCTGCGCGTGTCCACCGCGGTCTCCCTGTCTTGCGTCTTCACTCAGACCGTGGTGGCGAGTTTGCCTCCGGTGTCCTTGGTCGCTTTTGTCGTGCGGAGGGCATCACCCAGACGTTCACCCTACCGGACTCCCCACAGCAGAATGGGGTCGCGGAGCGATGCATCGGCTTGGTCATGGAGGTCGCTCGCACCTCCATGGTCCATGCCGGTGCACCCCATTTTCTGTGGCCGTTCGCTGTGCGCTACGCTTCTCACCAGCTTAACCTGTGGCCGCACCCTCAGCAGCCGCAGGTTTCGCCGACCCGTCTGTGGACTGGGTCTCCTGGTGACGCGTCTGCGTTCCACGTCTGGGGCTGCCTTGCTCACGTCCGTGCCTCCGGCACGGACAAGCTCACTGCCCGCACCCTTCCTTGCGTCTTCCTCGGTTTTCCCCTTGACGCGTCCGACTGGCACTTTTACCACCCGCCGTCTCACCGCTTCTTTCACTCTCGTGACGTCACCTTTGACGAGTCCGTCTCCTACTACCGCCGCTTCCCCCACCGTGGTCCCCCGGTTACCCCCCCCTGTTCCTGGTCACCCCTTCCCCGGTAGTCCCTGCCCCTCCTCCTCCTCCTCCCCGTCCCGCCCCCTCTGGTGTCTCCCATGTCACCCCCCTTCCGTTCGTGGACCCGGTTGAGGAGTCTTCTGACTCTGGTGGCCCTCCGGTGCAGTCCTCGCCGGCCGCCCCTCCCCAGGTGTCCCCTCCCCAGTCCCCTCCTCCGCCGTCCCTGCCGCCACTGCAGCCGTCGCCGTCGTCGCCGCCGCCGCAGTCGCAACCCCCGTTCGCTGACTCTGGGGGTGCTCGTCCCGGTCGCCCTGAGGGTGGTCCCTCTGGGGGTGCGGGTGTGGAGCGTGCCGGTGGTAGCCGAGGAGCAGCTTGCGGTCCAGGTGTCGCCGTTGTGCCGCCGCAGCAGCAGTCCCCGCCGGTGTCCGCCCTTCGCCTGCTCGGCCTTCCGTCCCCCGACCCTGCTTCGGTTCCTCCCCGACCGTCTCCTCCTCTTCCTGTCTACGGCCCTGTTTTCCCTCCGCCGGACTCGTCCCCGGCCCGTCTCCCCCCTCGTTCACCTCCTGTGTCCCCTCCCCTGTCTCCTGACCCGACTCCTCCATCGCACGTCTGGTCTCACCGTCCCTCCCGTGCTCGTCCTGCCTCGCCTGTCCTGCGCTCCCACCCTATGTTGCTTCGTTCACACGCGTCTCGTCCTCCCCTTCTGCCGTCGCCTCCTCCGTCCTCCCTTGTTGTTGACGCTCTTGTCGCTGCTGTCGCTGACTTCGCCTCTACCCGCCGCCTTGACTACGCCACCGCTCTGGTCTCTGACCCTGCCTGTCCTCCGTCTGTCGGGGGTGCTCCTGCCCTTGGCAGTGACGTCCTGGAGGACCGCCAGTTCGAGCTTGCTTTCCTGTCTGAGGCTGCTCCCCATCTCTGTTCCATGCTGCTAGTCCCTGAGGGTGACCCGGACGCTTTCGACATCCCGACCCCTCGCACTTACGCTGAGGCGACTTCGGGACCCTGGGCCTCGCAGTGGATAGCTGCCATGGAGCAGGAGATGGCATCTTGGAGATCCACCGGCACCTTCGTCGACGCAGTTCCCCCACCTGGGGTGAACGTAGTCGATGGCCGCTGGCTCTTCAAGGTGAAGCGCCCTCCTGGAGAGCCGCCTGTCTTCAAGGCGCGCTATGTGGCTAGAGGCTTCAATCAGCGCGAGGGGGTGGACTTCTTCCAGACTTTCGCTCCGACCCCAAAGATGACTACTCTTCGGGTTCTGTTACACCTAGCTGCTCAGCGTGACTACGAGCTTCACTCTCTCGACTTCTCCACTGCCTTCCTTCAGGGCAGCCTACACGAGCAGGTCTACCTGCGCCGCCCTCCGGGCTTTACTGGCACCTTCCCTCCTGGGACCCAGTGGCTCCTGCGGCGCCCCGTCTACGGCCTGCGCCAGGCTCCCCGTGAGTGGCACGACACTCTGCGTACTACGCTTGCTGACCTGCAGTTCTTTCCGTCTTCTGCAGACCCTTCACTCTTCGTTCGTGCTGGCCAGACTCCGTTCTACATCCTCGTCTACGTCGACGACCTGGTCTTTGCCACAGCAGACAGGGACGCGCTGGCCTCCGTGAAGGCAGAGCTGCTGAAGAGACACACCTGCACTGACCTTGGAGAACTTCGCCGTTACCTTGGCTTGCAGATCTCCAGGGACAGAGCAGCGCGCACCATCACCCTGACTCAGTCACACTTGGTGCGCCAGGTCCTTCAGAGGTTCAGCCTTCAGTTCTCCTCTGCACAGCCCACCCCTCTGCCTGTAGACCACAGGCTCTCCGCTCCAGTGCCTGAGGAGTTGGTAGAGCCCTGCGGCCCCTACGCAGAGCTGGTGGGTTGCCTCATGTACCTGATGACTTGCACTCGCCCAGATCTCGCATACCCTCTCAGCATCCTGGCTCGCTTTGTGGCCACAGGCAGACACCGACCGCAGCACTGGTCTGCCGCTAAGAGGGTTCTGCGTTATCTTGCTAGTAGATCGGGCATGGGGTTAGTGCTAGGAGGACGCAGGCCAGCGGTCCTTACTGGGCACACAGACGCTTCGTGGGCAGACGACGCTGAGACACTCCGGTCTACCCAGGGCTACTGCTTCAGCCTTAGCTCAGGTGCCGTCTCGTGGAGAGCTACTCGCTCCTCGTCTGTTGCACAGTCCAGCTGTGAGGCTGAGATCTACGCCGGTGCCATGGCGGCACAGGAGCTCCGCTGGCTGACCTTCTTGCTCACTGACTTAGGTGAGCGACCTAGCTCTGCCCCGGTCCTGTTCGCTGACAACAGGGCCATGATCCTCCTGTGTCAGGAGCCTCGACTCGAGGGCAGAGCGAAGCACATTCAGCTGCGGTACTTCCTCCTGCGTGAGCTACAGCAGCGACGTCAGGCTCGCGTAGTACACTTGGCCTCGGGTGCCAACACGGCTGATATCTTTACGAAGGCGCTTGCGCCTAAAGATCATCAGCGGCACTGTGTACAGCTTGGTCTAGTTCCTGTAGCCTCGCACTTGCTAGGACCTTGACTTTGTACTGTCCTTTATATGTATACTCAGACTGGACTTGTGTCCTCTCCCAGTGGCTGGACTCGTAGTGCCGCCCTGCTCTTTGCTTGCCTTGTCTGTACTCCTTCTGACTGGTCGCTCAGACCCTTGTCTCAGAGGTTGGACTAGTAGTGCCGCCCTGCGCTGTTTGTTTATGACTTTCCCCTATGCAGTCTAGGGGGTGTGTCAAACATGTCTATTTGTTATGTTTGTATAGACTGTATAGGGTAGCCTCTTAGAGGGTACAACACTTAGCTATATTGTGTGTACTCTCCCTCTATCACAATCATTCAATTTTCTGTTAGGATAGACTTGAAGAGAATGAACTACAAGAAGGGGGTTGTCCCCCCTACAGTAGGATGCAGTCAGTTGCATAACTACCAAGCCTACAATTATATAAAATATCATTTTAACAGTTTGTTGTGGCTCCAATACTCAGCGAAACATTACTGTGACAAACCACTGCAAATCAAGGGTATCCAGGGAGGAGTGCATGTTCCTGGTAGTTTACATACAACAGGTGTTTTTCACAAAAGCACAGCAGTGAGCGAATGCCAGCATGCATCTTTTATTGGCACAAGCATCCGTCCGTCATCCCTTAGCTCTGTCTTGAGAAGTTTTTCCCCCACTTCCTTTTCTCGTCCCCTCTACTCTTGGAGCCACGTTGGCTCTGGCTCCCTCCTTCCCACTAGTTCCCATCACCTTGCTCCCCTCCCTCTTCCCATCCCCTCCTCCTCCATGTCCTCCCCTTCCCAGTCCACCCCTCCTCTGCTCCATTCTCTTGCCATTCCCCTTCCCTTCGTCAACACCAGCAGCAGCAGCAGCAGCACCCCCTCCCCCTCCCCCACCACCAAGCCCACCCTGCTCTCCTACCATCTTCCCTGGCTTCTGCCCCTGGGGTTGTGTAGGCGACACACCTGCTGCTCCCACTGCTGATGGTAACAAGGAAGGCACGGCGGAATCCCCTGCAGCAGGGCTTGGGGCAGGGGCCGACGCGTTGCCGCGTTCGGGCAGGCGAAGAAAGTCGGCAGGCTGGTTGGCCGGGCAGATGTAAGTTTCGCAAAGCCCTTGCTTCCACCACTCGCGGAGACTGCAGGTGGGTAGGGACGTATGGCAGGGGGAGCAAGTGGGGAGATCAGGGGGTTCATGGAGAAGGTGATGGATGGGAGTCGGAAGGATATGGGTGGGAGGGATAGAGGTGGGTTGGATGGAGAGACCAACGGCTACGATGCAGGCCAAGAGAGTGCACACACGCAGTGAGGTGGTAAGTGAGGTGAGGAGCAAAAAACCTTGGTGGTGCAATCCCAATGCCTGCATTCAATCACCATCATGCCATTCCCAGCAGACATAGCAGCACGCACGGCAGCACAGCCACAACCACGCCCCTCCCTCCCCCCCCCGTCGCTGGAAAAGGTAGACCACACGGTGCCATAGAACTGCAGGTCCAGCGCGCACACTGCCTTGTCTAGGAATGACACCAGTGACTACCCCTCTGGTGCCCATAGAGGTGTCCGAAGCAGCAAGTTGACGCGCGCTAAGCTTAGCGGACGTAAACTCGTCCCCAAAACTTGACGTCCCGTGTCGACGTCAAAACAGCTGCACACTCCTACTCTGGAAACGTGCACTCCGTGAGTGGCTGCCCAAACTAAAATGTCCCACCTGTGCTACTTCAGACACGCTATTATCACCATCACACACACACTTTCACCATCGCCACCATCGTCACATGGCTGCACACCCATGCACGTGCAGAACAATAGAACGCCCATCAGAACGCCCACTGGCACACCCATCAGCACACCCATCAGCACAGCCACGACAGTGCCCCTGCCCCTCCTGACCGCATGATGTCGCTGGAGAAGGTGGAGCCCGCGGTGCCGTAGAACTGCAGCGCCAGCGCGCACACCGCCTTGTCCAAGAACGACACCACCTCGCTGCGCCCCGCCACACCCCCCCGCTCCAACGGCTCCGCCCACGCCTCGCCAACAAGGGACACCGGCAGGGACACCAGCGCATGGGGGGAGCCCTGTGAGGGGGAAGAGGGAATGGGAGGGTTGAGGGTGGTGGGGTGGAGAGGAGGAAGGGGTGGGGGTGCAACATCAAGGGAGTACGGGGTTTATGTGAAGAAGATGAGCGAGTTTAAAGCCCGAGTCTTACATTTACAATCGATGGGGGGAGTTACCTGTCTTTTGCTAGGCGAACCCATCCAAAAAGGTTAGCGACAGGCCCTCTCACAAGCCCCCTCCGAAATGTAAAGCAGATGTGGGAAATGGGAGACTCTCAGAACTGTTGGAATTGAAAGAAGGATTGAAACTGAGGGCGTGTTTTCTGAGTGACATAGATTCAGACGTGGCCTGGTGAAATCACCCTCAGTTTCGTGGTTGGATTGGAGTTTGACCGCAAACTCTTTGCGTTTGATAAAGCTTTTCCCAAACTTCGCCACTTGCGCACCAGTCATATCTTTCCACCCATAGCAACTGCTTTACGTTTATTAAACATGAGACTCAGGCTTTAAGGGAGGAGGACAGCAGCACGGTTGGTGGCACGGTTGGTGGCACGGTTGGTGGCAAGGTTGGTGGCAAGGTTGGTCGTGACAGCAATCAAAAGAAAATCTGGCGCGAAGGGTGTTGAGGGGAGATGATAGTTACAGTAACAGTACAACGCTGACGTGAGGCAAGGTGCGGCTCTCACTGCATTCCTCTCCCTGCCATCCACCACACTCCCTGCCGTTTGCTGTGTTGCCCTCACCACGCACACCAGTCTCACACCATGACAATCCACCTTGCCTTCCTTCCCCTCACCCCCGTAACTCCAATTGCGTGCGCCACAACAGCCGCCCCCCCCACCCCATGGCCCCTACCTTTCCCCCCCACCAGCGCAGTCAGAATCCCTCTGAGCATCCGTGTGTCCATCTCATCCGCACCACACTCCACACACCACACACCACACACCACACACCACACACCACACTCCACACACCACGCACCGCACACCACACACCACACCACACACCTCCCATCACCCTCCCCCCCACCCACCAGCGCCGTCAGTGTCTCTCGGAGCACGCGTCGCTCCGTGGCATCGGCATTGCTGGCCAGGAACACCATGCGGACCCCCGGCAGGCGCTGCAGGCGCTGGTGCAGGCACGCCGCCACCTGCGCCAGCGGCTGGTAGCACGGCGTGGGGCGCAGCCGCCCGTTGCCGTGGATGCAGTGCTGAAAGAAGTCTCCCCGCCGCAGGTGCACCGCCGCGTAGCTGGGGCCTAGGTAAGTATTCACAAACCCCACTGCAGCTTGCTGTTGGAGATGGGGGAGCGGGGGAGGGGGGCAGGACAGGGATGGACAGCACGTTGAGGAGCCTCAGGATAGGAATCGCAGGTGCATTGCCGCGTACCTGGGACCTAAATACATGTTCACAGAACGTTGGTTGAGTTAAGCCCCACCTACCACCTCCCTCCCGCCCACCTGCCCGCGTGCGTGCGTACACACGCACACTGAACCCCCACCTGGATCGCAGGGCTGGGCTGCAGCAGGCCCCGGCACTCCGGCCTGACCACCAGCGGCGCCGCCCCTTGGAACCTGAGCTCTCTCCCGCCCACGCCGAACATATTGCCAAAGGCGATGACGTGGTGGTCACTGTTGAACTTGCGCAGGAAGTCCCCCGCCGGGTACTTGAACCACGGCCCCGGTGTGCGGCGCCGCGCGATCTCGCGCTTGGCGAAGTTGATGCGGAGGGTGGTGGTGTAGCGGCGCTGCAGGTCGTCACAGGCCGACTCCGTCTGGGGGAGCGGAGGGAGGTATGAGGGAGCGAGGAGGAGGGGGGGGAGGGGAAGGGAGGGAAGGAGAGAGAGGGAGGAAAGGAGGGGGAGGGAGGGAAGGGATAATAAGGTGGTTAACGAGGGGGAGAGAAGGGAAGGGAAGCAAATGCAGTGAGTGAAGAGGGTGGCGGGGAAGGGTCAGAGAAGGAAGCATGGATGGGAGGGGAGAAGGAGGGGAGAAGGAGGGGAGAAGGAGGGGAGAAGGAGGGGAGAAGGAGGGGAGAAGGAGGGGAGAAGGAGGGGAGAAGGAGGGGAGAAGGAGGGGAGAAGGAGGGGAGAAGGAGGGAAGAAGGAGGGGAGAAGCGGGGGAGAAGGAGGGGTGAGGAGGGTTGAGGAAGTTAAGCCGAAAAACACAGGAATGCGACATGTTTATCTACAATCAACGAGGTAGGTGAGAGGTAGGGGGGGGAGGAGGATAAGGGGGGGGAAGTCGGGTTCGGACAAATGAAGCTGGAACCTGGGACTTGCATGACAGGAAGGCACACAAGGCAGCGTGTGGTGTGTAAACACACATGTGCATGTATGCATGAAATGGCTGCTGGGAGGAGTTAAGAAGGGGGGTTCTGGGTGGGTGGGAGGAGTGTGCGCACCTGGTACACATGCACGTGGCAGATGAACCGCCCCACGCGCACCCTGCCCTTGACTGACTCGTTATAAGCAGTAAACGACACCACTCTGTTGGGCCCGAAGCACTCCTCAAACGCGCCCATGTCTGTAGCAGGGAAGGGGGATGGGGGGGATGGGGGGGATGGGGGGGATGGGGGGGATGGGGGGGATGGGGGGATTGGGGGGGATTGGGGGGAATTGGGAGGCACGCAGATGAGTTGCGATGGTGCGAGGCACATGCACGTGGGTGGGAGAGGACGAAAGGGAGAAAAAGGGGTGGGAAGGCATGGGGTGGGAAGGCATGGGGTGGGAAGGCATGGGGTGGGAAGGCATGGGGTGGGAAGGCATGGGGTGGGAAGGCATGGGGTGGGGAAGGCATGGGGTGGGGAAGGCATGGGGTGGGAAGGCATGGGGTGGGAAGGCATGGGGTGGGAAGGCATGGGGTGGGAAGGCATGGGGTGGGAAGGCATGGGGTGGGAAGGCATGGGGTGGGAAGGCATGGGGTGGGAAGGCATGGGGTGGGAAGGCTGTTAGACTATTCTCCCTTCATTCTATTAGCCTACATCGTTTCATTGTCTTAGGAACTTATAAGCACCCCACTATGGTGTATACACCCAAGTTGGGGGTTGGGTTCCCAACCTTGTTGGGTTCCCAAATTGGTTGGGCTCCCAATTATTGGAACCCCCAATAATCCCAACCAAGATTATTGGACCCACCAATAATCTTGGCTAGGATTATTGGACCCCCAAAAAGTTGGCCAACTCAACTTATTGGGGTCACCAATAATCGTGGTCACCTCCCAACCAAAACCCCCCCCCCCCTCCCTCCTACTCCTCACCTATGTATACCCACTCCTTTCCTAATACAATCATCACTTCAGATTCTCACATGGTTTCAGAGCTTATGGCTCACGCCTCTCCGTCGTTCGATCCCTAGCCACCTCGCGCCCAACGCGCCCCTCCCCGCGCCCTTAAGCGCCCCTCTCCGCGCCTTTAAGCGCCCCTCCCCGCGCCCTTCAGCGTCCTTCTCTGCGCCTTTAGGCGCCACTCCCCGCGCCCATAAGCGCCCCTCCCCGCGCCCATAAGGGCCCCTCCCCGCGCCCACAAGCGCCCCTCCCCGCGCCCTTAAGCGCCTCTCCTCGCGCCCTTAAGCGCTGCATTTTCGCGCGCCGCTCCGGCCGCATTTCGACGCGGTGCTCGGCCGCATTTCAGCGCGGCGCTCGGCCGCATTTCGGCGCGGCGCTCCGGCCGCATTTCGACGCGGCGCTCGGCCGCATTTCGGCGCGGCGCTCGGCCGCATTTCGGCGCGGCGCTCGGCCGCATTTCGGCGCGGCGCTCCGGCCGCATTTCGGCGCGGCGCTCCGGCCGCATTTCGGCACGGCGCTCGGCCGCATTTCGGCGCGGCGCTCGGCCGCATTTCGGCGCGGCGCTCGTCCGCATTTCGGCGCGGCGCTCGGCCGCATTTCGGCGCAGCGCTCGGCCGCATTTCGGCGCGGCGCTCGGCCGCATTTCGGCGCGGCGCCCGGCCGCATTTCGGTGCGGCGCTCGGCCGCATTTCGGCGCGGCGCTCGTCTGCATTTCGGCGTCCGGTCCTCACCATCTGCGCCGGCCGTCGCCTTTCGCATCGGCGCCCGAAGAAGGCTTCGCGTCGCGCAGCTCGTCTTCTTCCTCCCCCCCCCCCCCCTTCCTCCCTCCCCTCCTCCCCTCCCTCTCTCCCCCCCCCCCCCCCCCCCCCCCCCCCCCCCCCTCCCCTCTCCTCCTCTCCTCCTTCCCCACGAACAGCAGCAGCCGCATCCTTCCTCAATCAAACGCAGCAGCCGCATCAGCAACCGCAACCGCACCCTCCACCGGCCTTCACCTCCTCCCCACTCCCTTCATCAGCCGCAGCAGCCACATCTCCCCCCTCCACCTCCCCCTACTCCCCTTCCTCCCCCCACCAGCTGCAGCAACCGCCTCATCTCCAGCAGCCGCACCATCAGCAGCAGCAGCCGTATTCCCCCCCCCTCCCCTCCCTCCTCCTTCTCCCTCTCCACTCATCCCCAGCAGCAACAGCAGCAGCATCCGCAATCGCACCATGACCACCGAAACACTCGCCGTCGACATCTCCACCATCGACGTCCTCGAGCTCATCGACGACGCCGTCCCTGTCAACTGGGCTACCTTTGCCCAGAGCCTTACCAATGTCCTCGGATCCGCTATCATCAACGACTACTGCCTCCTTGACATTCTCCTTGGCAATGACGCAGGGCAGCCTCCCGAATGTCCCGCTGATGTCTCCCCTGCACCTCCTGCCCCACCCCCGGCCCCCTCGGGACCGGCCCCCACCAAGCCCTCTCCACTGGTCTACACCGACGACCCTGATCGCTGGGCTCGCGTGCAACACCAATATGACAAGGACTTTGCGGAGTACACTCTCCTCCATCACGCGTATGACGCAGAGCAAGCTGCGCACGACGCCGCCAACACACTCCTCCAACAGCACAAGGACGCCACGGCTAAGTATGCTGACGACTTTCGTGAGTACCGTCGTCGCCACTCTGCCTGGAACGTTGCCAACCGCAAATGTCTCGCTATCCTGTCTGCATGCGTTCCTTCCTCCCTCAAACGCGAAATTACCCCCTCCTCCGCTCCCGAGTTCTGGAAAGAGCTATGTGCCACCTATGACCTCCATGACACCAACTCTCTCCTAGCGCTCCACCGCGCCTTCCTCGACATCAACCTTGACTCCTGCCCCAACGCCCTCTCCTTCACGCGCCGCCTCCTCACCACTGCCAAACGCCTTGCCGATCGTCGCTCTCCCCTTCCCGACTCCCTCATCGTTTGCCGCCTCCTCGACGGCCTCACCCCCTTGTATGAGGCCCGTCGCGTGGCGTTCAATGAGGTCCACGCCAGCTTCCCACCCGACTCCGCCTATGTAGCCGCATGGATTCTGAAAACTGAAGCGGAGCTCCTCCGCCAGTCTCCTCCAACGGCTCATGTTGCCCAAGCAAAAGGAGGACGTGGTGCTGGTCGTGGCGGTACTTCGGCGGGACGATCGGGTGGTGGACGTGGCGGGGGGCGCAGTGGAGGACGCGGGGGTAGCAGTGGTTCCAACAGCACCGGCGGCTTCTCCCCGTGTCAGTATCTCATCCGCAACGGCCCCAACAAGGGTAAGCGCTGCCTCCAAACCACCCATGCCACCACCACATGTTTCAAGGCCCTCACTGATGAGTGGCTTGATCGAGGCAACACGGGCACGCCCCTTCGCTGGTCCGCTATCACTCCACCTCCCACTCCCTTTGATGTTCGTACCCTCCCCGCCTATCAGCCCTCCTCTACCTCTCTCCACCACATCCTTGCACAGCACCTCCCTCCACAGATCCTCCAGCAGGTCACGCCCCTCCTTCCGTCCCCACAGCCGCAGCAGACTCAGCAGCCGCAACAGAACCAGCAGCCGCAGCAGAACCAGCAGCCGCAGCAGTCCCAGCAGCAGCCGCAGCAGCTCCTGCAGCAGCTCCTCCAGCAGCTGCAACAGTCTCAGCAGCACCAGCAGTCTCAGCAGCAGCCCTCCCCTCCCTCCGCCTGGAGCTCTGGCCTGTCTGCTCCTGCTCCTCCTGCGCAGGCCCCCACCGGATCTCCTGGCTTTACCCCATTTCCCTCACCTGGCTTCATCAACCATGTTAGCCATGCCTCTCCTGCTATTCCTCCAATGTATCCCGAGTCTATTAATGAAACCTCCTTCCAGTACTCCGTGTCTCACCCCACCCCTCCTTCCATTGAGTTTGTCATTGACAGAGGCGCCAGTGTCACAGTCCTTCGTGATGCTGGTGCCCTCACCCCCCTCCCTAACCCCTCCACCATCATTGGAGCCGATTCTACTTTCTCGGTCACCTCCCGCCATACCTCCACCCTTCCCTGCCCCCTCTTCCCCTCAGGTTCAGTAACTGGCTTCCATGTCCCCTCCCTTCGCACTAACCTCGTCTCCCAAGGTGCACTTCAACGGGCCGGGGTCACAACAATCTACCCCGGCCACGCCACCCACTGCGACTTGTTTCACTCATCCACGGGCCATTTCATCGTCCGTGTTCCCATGTGTCCTCGCACTCGCATGTACACCCTTCACACTCCCCGTCCGTCAGCCTGTCACACTGCCTCCACCATCCCTCCCCTCCCCCCTCCCCTCTTTCCTCCGCAACCTCCCTCCACCTCCCCTCCCGCCCCTCCTGCTCCCCCCCATCTCAGTGCCACTGTCGTGATCTTACACATCCTGCCATCCTCCTCCACCACCGCCTAGGTCACCCCAACTTTGCCACCCTCCACAAGGCCGTTGCCTCCGGGCTCCTCAATGGCCTTCCTCTCACTCTCCCCCCACTCCCTCCCTCCCCCGCCCCACCTTGCACCATCTGTGTCCAAAGCAAGCTCAAGCAGCTTTCTCATAAAAGTCACCCTTCTTGCGCCCCAGAGCTCCTGGATCTTGTCCACATGGATCTCTGGGGCCCCAACCCCTCCCCCACCCGTCAAGGGCACCGCTACCTCCTCGTCCTAGTTGATGACCGCTCACGATACACCTCGGTCTCCCTCCTTCGCACGAAGGCCGAAGCATCGGCCTTTATCATCGCCTGGGCCGAGCAGGCGCGCACCCACTTCGGTCGTCCCGTTCGCCGCTTCCATTCCGATGGCGGCGGTGAATTCCTCAATCACCATCTCTCTTCCTATTTCTCCACCCATGGTATTCACCACACTTACACCCTCCCTCACTCCCCTCAGCAGAATGGCGTGGCAGAAGCTCGTGTTCGAGAAGTTACAAAGACCGCCAGGTGTCTTCTCGTTCACGCCTCCTGCCCGCCTTCTCTCTGGGGTTATGCTCTTCTCCACGCCGTCCTCCTCACTAACCTGTATCCCCACCCTCTCCTCCCCTCCACCACCCCCACCGAGCTGTGGACGTCAACTAAACCCGACGTCTCCCCCCTGCGCGTCTGGGGTTCCAGGGCGTATGTTCTCATACACCCAGCCGACCGCTCACGCACAGCAGGGAAGCTCGCCTCCAAGAGTCTACCCTGTGTATTCCTTGGTCACAACACCTCCTCCCCTGACTACCTCTTCCTTCATCCCCCCTCAGGTCGCCTCATTCGTAGTCGGGACGTCATCTTTGACGAATCCTCCCCGTACTACACCTCTCCTGCCTCACCTGACCCACTCACCATTCCTCCTCGTCCCTTCATCCCCTCTGACACTGTCACCCCCCCCCTCCTCCCCCCTCTCCCTCTTATTCCCCCACCCCCAACACCTCCTCCTCCCGAATCTGCTCCCTCCTCATCTTCCTCAGGTGACATCCTTGACCCAGTACTCCCCCCCTCTCCCTCTCACTCCGCTTCCGCTCCATCCTCCCCCTTCTCCCCACCTCCCCCCCCTCCACCTCCTTCCCCCCCTCCTCCCCCACCTCCCCCACCTCCTCCTCCACCCCCCCAGGTGTCTTCTCCCCTTGTCCTTCACCACCGCCCTCATACTCGGTCCATGGATCCCCTCTTTGGTCCGCCCTTAGCCCCTCCCTCCCCTCAGGCAACGGCACCCGCTCCAGCACCCTCTGCTTCCACCTCCGCACCCGCCGCAGCAGCTCCCGCCGCCGCACCAGTGCCTGCCCCGGTCGCCGCACCCGCAGCGTCAGGATCCGCCGCAGCAGTTGCCCCGGTCAAGCAGCCGTGCAGCCGAGTCGCAGAGTCGCAGTATCGCAGCCTCCCCCCTCAGCAGCGCAGCAGACTTGCAACACCACCCTCCCTTCCTCCTTTCTCTCCCCTCCTCATCGAAGACTCCCATGGTGAATTTCTTCGCCTCCACCTCTTCTCCAACACCCAAGCAGTCGCCTTCAGCATGACCGGCGCTCCGGTACTGGTCTTCTCCGGTGCGCCCATCATCTTCGAGCCGGGAGATTATCACGAAGCTATGACATGCCCCGACCACCCTCATTGGGGCAAGGCAGTCCTCAAAGAGAACGAGGCCTTTGTCCGCAACGGCACCTTCATCGACGTACCCCGCCCTCTCAACCACAACGTGGTCAAAGGCAAATGGGTATTTCGGGTCAAGCTCCTCCCTGGCGACGACCCGGTCTATAAGGCCCGCTACTGCGCCAAAGGATTTACGCAGCGGTACGGCCATGACTTCCTTGACACGTACTCGCCGACCGCCACTCCCCCTGTCGTCCGCGTGTTCTTGGACTTCGTTGGCCGGCGCGGCATGATCCTGCACTCGATGGATGTCACCACGGCATTTCTCCAAGGTGAACTCCATGAGCGCATCTTCATGGAGCGTCCCGAGGGCTGGCACCTCCCTTTCCCTCCCAACACCGTTTGGGAACTTCGCCGCCCGGTCTACGGCCTCAAGCAAGCTCCTCGGGAATGGCATGCCAAGCTCTCGAGCACTCTCCGTGCTCTTGGTTTTCGCCCTTCCCAGGCTTCCTCCTGCCTCTTCCTGCGCACCTCCCCCTCCCCCTTCTATATCCTCGTCTACCTCGACGACATGCTTCTTGCTGCTGACAACGAAGCAGACCTACAACAGGTCAAGGATGAGCTGCAGAAGCGCCTCCTCTGCAAGGACCTGGGGGAGGTCCGCAACTACCTCGGGATGGAAATTTCTCGCGATCGTACGGCCAGGACCATCTCCCTCTCTCAGGCATTCTACCTCGAGAAGGTCCTTGAACGCTTCGAGATGGCCACGGCCAAACCCGTCTCCACACCCCTCCAAGTCGGCCACCAGCTCTCGCCGACAACCACCCGCAGTTCCTCCACCAGTCCTTACGCTGAGCTGGTCGGGTCCCTGATGTACGCCATGATGTGCACTCGCCCCGACCTCGCCTACCCTATCAGTGTCCTGGCGCGCTTTGTCGGCGCTGGCAAACACACTCCCGAGCACTGGCAAGCGGCCAAGCGCGTTCTCCGCTACATCAAAGGCTCCAAGGACTATGTCCTCACCTTGGGCGGCCCCACCCCTCCTCAGCTCACTGGCTACAGCGACTCCTCTTGGGCAGATTCTCAGCCCGATCGTCGCAGCTCACAGGGGTATGGTTTCTCCCTCGGGAGCGGCCTCATTTCCTGGCGCTCCACCCGCTCCTCCTCGATCGCTCTCTCCTCCTCCGAAGCAGAGCTCTACGCCATCACCATGGCGGCCCAGGAGGCGCGGTGGCTCAGCTTCCTCCTCGCTGAGCTGGATGCTCCCCAGCCCTGTCCCACCATCTGGTGCGACAATGCCAGTACTATCCACCTCACAAAGGAAGTCGTTTTCCATGGTCGCTCCAAACACATCGAGCTCCGACACTACTTCGTTCGTGAGCTCGTCCAGGCTGGACACCTCACCGTGCGCAAGATTGACTCTTCAGCCAACCTTGCCGACATCTTCACCAAGGCCCTCCCTCGTCGTCCCCATGCGGCTCTCCTTCGCCTTCTGGGTCTTGCCCCTCCCTCACAGGGGACTACCTGATTCAGGGGTTGCTTCTCTTCCCCTTCCCAAGACTTATGGCACTCTGTAGGCTAAGGGGTTGTGTTAGACTATTCTCCCTTCATTCTATTAGCCTACATCGTTTCATTGTCTTAGGAACTTATAAGCACCCCACTAGGGTGTATACACCCAAGTTGGGGGTTGGGTTCCCAACCTTGTTGGGTTCCCAAATTGGTTGGGCTCCCAATTATTGGAACCCCCAATAATCCCAACCAAGATTATTGGACCCACCAATAATCTTGGCTAGGATTATTGGACACCCAAAAAGTTGGCCAACTCAACTTATCGGGGTCACCAATAATCGTGGTCACCTCCCAACCAAAACCCCCCCCCCCTCCCTCCTACTCCTCACCTATGTATACCCACTCCTTTCCTAATACAATCATCACTTCAGATTCTCACAAAGGCATGGGGTGGGGAAGGCATGGGGTGGGAAGGCATGGGGTGGGAAGGCATGGGGTGGGAAGGCATGGGGTGGGGAAGGCATGGGGTGGGAAGGCATGGGGTGGGGAAGGCATGGGGTGGGAAGGCATGGGGTGGGGAAGGCATGGGGTGGGAAGGCATGGGGTGGGAAGGCATGGGGTGGGAAGGCATGGGGTGGGAAGGCATGGGGTGGGAAGGCATGGGGTGGGAAGGCATGGGGTGGGAAGGCATGGGGTGGGAAGGCATGGGGTGGGAAGGCATGGGGTGGGAAGGCATGGGGTGGGAAGGCACATGGGGTGGGAAGGCATGGGGTGGGAAGGCATGGGGTGGGGAAGGCATGGGGTGGGAAGGCATGGGGTGGGAAGGCATGGGGTGGGAAGGCATGGGGTGGGAAGGCATGGGGTGGGAAGGCATGGGGTGGGAAGGCATGGGGTGGGGAAGGCATGGGGTGGGAAGGCATGGGGTGGGGAAGGCATGGGGTGGGAAGGCATGGGGTGGGAAGGCATGGGGTGGGAAGGCATGGGGTGGGAAGGCATGGGGTGGGGAAGGCATGGGGTGGGAAGGCATGGGGTGGGAAGGCATGGGGTGGGAAGGCATGGGGTGGGGAAGGCATGGGGTGGGAAGGCATGGGGTGGGAAGGCATGGGGTGGGAAGGCATGGGGTGGGGAAGGCATGGGGTGGGAAGGCATGGGGTGGGAAGGCATGGGGTGGGAAGGCATGGGGTGGGAAGGCATGGGGTGGGAAGGCATGGGGTGGGAAGGCATGGGGTGGGAAGGCATGGGGTGGGAAGGCATGGGGTGGGGAAGGCATGGGGTGGGAAGGCATGGGGTGGGAAGGCATGGGGTGGGAAGGCATGGGGTGGGGAAGGCATGGGGTGGGGAAGGCATGGGGTGGGGAAGGCATGGGGTGGGGAAGGCATGGGGTGGGAAGGCATGGGGTGGGGAAGGCATGGGGTGGGAAGGCATGGGGTGGGGAAGGCATGGGGTGGGGAAGGCATGGGGTGGGAAGGCATGGGGTGGGAAGGCATGGGGTGGGAAGGCATGGGGTGGGAAGGCCTGGGGTGGGAAGGCATGGGGTGGGAAGGCATGGGGTGGGAAGGCATGGGGTGGGGAAGGCATGGGGTGGGAAGGCATGGGGTGGGAAGGCATGGGGTGGGGAAGGCATGGGGTGGGAAGGCATGGGGTGGGAAGGCATGGGGTGGGAAGGCATGGGGTGGGAAGGCATGGGGTGGGAAGGCATGGGGTGGGAAGGCATGGGGTGGGAAGGCATGGGGTGGGAAGGCATGGGGTGGGAAGGCATGGGGTGGGAAGGCATGGGGTGGGAAGGCATGGGGTGGGAAGGCATGGGGTGGGGAAGGCATGGGGTGGGGAAGGCATGGGGTGGGAAGGCATGGGGTGGGAAGGCATGGGGTGGGAAGGCATGGGGTGGGAAGGCATGGGGTGGGAAGGCATGGGGTGGGGAAGGCATGGGGTGGGAAGGCATGGGGTGGGGAAGGCATGGGGTGGGAAGGCATGGGGTGGGGAAGGCATGGGGTGGGAAGGCATGGGGTGGGAAGGCATGGGGTGGGAAGGCATGGGGTGGGAAGGCATGGGGTGGGAAGGCATGGGGTGGGAAGGCATGGGGTGGGAAGGCATGGGGTGGGGAAGGCATGGGGTGGGGAAGGCATGGGGTGGGGAAGGCATGGGGTGGGGAAGGCATGGGGTGGGAAGGCATGGGGTGGGGAAGGCATGGGGTGGGAAGGCATGGGGTGGGAAGGCATGGGGTGGGAAGGCATGGGGTGGGAAGGCATGGGGTGGGAAGGCCTGGGGTGGGAAGGCATGGGGTGGAAGGCCTGGGGTGGGAAGGCATGGGGTGGGAAGGCATGGGGTGGGGAAGGCATGGGGTGGGAAGGCATGGGGTGGGGAAGGCATGGGGTGGGGAAGGCATGGGGTGGGGAAGGCATGGGGTGGGAAGGCATGGGGTGGGAAGGCATGGGGTGGGAAGGCATGGGGTGGGAAGGCATGGGGTGGGAAGGCATGGGGTGGGGAAGACATGGGGTGGGGAAGGCATGGGGTGGGAAGGCATGGGGTGGGAAGGCATGGGGTGGGAAGGCATGGGGTGGGAAGGCATGGGGTGGGAAGGCATGGGGTGGGAAGGCATGGGGTGGGAAGGCATGGGGTGGGAAGGCATGGGGTGGGAAGGCATGGGGTGGGGAAGGCATGGGGTGGGAAGGCATGGGGTGGGGAAGGCATGGGGTGGGGAAGGCATGGGGTGGGGAAGGCATGGGGTGGGAAGGCATGGGGTGGGAAGGCATGGGGTGGGAAGGCATGGGGTGGGAAGGCATGGGGTGGTGGGAAGGCATGGGGTGGGAAGGCATGGGGTGGGAAGGCATGGGGTGGGAAGGCATGGGGTGGGAAGGCATGGGGTGGGAAGGCATGGGGTGGGAAGGCATGGGGTGGGGAAGGCATGAGGTGGGGAAGGCATGGGGTGGGAAGGCATGGGGTGGGGAAGGCATGGGGTGGGAAGGCATGGGGTGGGAAGGCATGGGGTGGGAAGGCATGGGGTGGGAAGGGTTTAAATAGGGGGAGTGTTGAGTAGCTACTGAGTGAGTGGTTAGGAGTGTGGGGCGGGCGTGAGGAGCGTTTTAAGCGGGTGGAAAGGAAAGCTGAGAGTGAAGGTGGGATGGCAACAGATGACATTGTGCAAGGGAGCAAACACATGACACCTGTATCCCTCACAACTGCTTTTCCCTTAACTTCATCCCTCGCAGCAGCCAAACGCTGCAGCCTCCAGTCAGCAGCAGCATTGCCAAGAAAGAAGAATTCCAGCCAACCTAGAATTCACTCACACTCTCCCACCCACTCTCCCACCCACTTCCCTACCTCCTCCCGCACCCCCTCCCTCCCCCACGCCCCTAGCAGCGCCCCATAGTCATAGTCGATGCCATGAGTGGCAAAGACGAGCGTCCACTGTCCAGCATGCTTGTCAACGTGCCAAACCAGGCAGCACTGTCACACCACACCACACCACACCACACCACACTACACCGTACCACACCCCCCACCACGAATGCACACACCTAGCAGCGCCTCATAGTCGTAGTCGATGCCCTGGGTGGGGAAAACGAGGGTGCGGTTCATGAGAGCTGCGTCCAGCATGCTCTGCCGCACACACGCCAGCCGGTTGCTCAGCTGCCCCCCCGAACACATGGCGATCAGGTACCTGCACGAGATGGGTGGGTGGGTGGGTGGGATGTGGAAGGGGAGAGGTGACTCTTGAGTCAGCTCAAAAGGCACACCCCAGCCTGTGGCTCAGCTGGCCCTTCACACACACATGGCTATCAGGCACCTGCATGTGTGGAGGGTGAGGTATGGTGAGGTGCGGTTTGGTGGGGTGGGGTGTGGTCTGGTGCAGTGCGGTGTGGTGTGGTGGGGGGGGGGGGGGGGAGGAATGAAACTTTTGAGTCGACTCACGCCAGCCGGTTGTTCAGCTGGTCCCCGGAACAGATGGCAATCAGGTACCTGCGTGTGTGTGGTGGGTGAGGTGACGTGGTGTGGTGTGGAGGGAGGGGAGTGGAACGAGGGGATGATGGGGGTGCGTGTGTGTGAAGGGGTGGCGGTGCACTGGGCGGAAGGAATTTTTTACTTTTGAGTCGACTCAAAAGTCACCTCGTTACAATGTCACACAACACTGGGCGGAAGGAATTTTTGCGCACACGAATGAGAGAGCGAGGGGAAGAGAGAGGGAGATACCGGATTCTGGGAGACAAGGGCGGCATATGGGTAAACAAGACGGATACTTGGTGTCCCTGGGCTGGCACCTAGGATCAACCCCGCTCTCCCTATGGACCTCCCCCCACACTCGCCATGGACTTCCACACACGCCATGGACTTCCACACACGCCATGGACTTCCACACTCGCCATGGACTTCCACACTCGCCATGGACTTCCACACACGCCATGGACTTCCACACTCGCCATGGACTTCCACACACGCCATGGACTTCCACACCTAATGCGCTCACCAGTGCACGCACGTCGCCCTCACCTCTGCGGCTTGGGGTTCCACTCCAGAGTGCCGTTCTTGCGCGCCATGTCCCGCACACACGGCGCCTCGCCTGATGGCTCAGCATTACACAGCATGGCGTAGGATGGGGATGGGATGGGATGGGATGGGATTGGATGGGATTGGATGGGATGGGATTGGGATGGATGGGATGGTACGAGATGGGATGGGCTGACATGGCATGGCCTGACGTGGGATGGGAATCTCGAGTGGGCATGAACGAGAAGGTGAAAGTGAGGCTGCAGGGAGTAGTGGTACACGTGCAAGAGTACGTGTCAAAGGCCAGGCACGCGCTGTCGGACCAATGCTGTAGGGGACAGGTGAGAGCGACAGCAGGCATGCAGGGCAGGGCAGTGAGGGATGCAGCAAGGGCGTGATGGAGAGAGAGCATCCAGCACGCAGCAGCAGGATCAGCAGCAGAAGCAGCAGGAGGAGCAGCAGCAGGAGCAGCAGCAGCAAGCCACCCAGCGCCTAAGCAGAGCAAAGCGAATGAGCAGTACTGGCACAGAAGGCACCACAAGTCCCCCATTGCACCTGCATCCGCCTCCCACCGAGAGCCCCTGGCACCACCACCACCGTCCACGAGCTCGCCCCTCAGCCGCCTCATCTCCTCCTCCTGCTGCTGCATCGCCCCCACTATCGCCTCCTGCTGCCTCTGCACCGCCTCCACTGACAGGTTACACGCGCTCTCCCCCCGCGCCCCCCCTGCGCCGCCCCCTGCGCCTGCGCTGTCCGCGGAGCCCCCCTCGCCCGCCGACGCCAGGCCCCAGTCCCCCAGCGAGCGCACAGCGCGGTGGCAAGGCGGGGAGGCGCAGGGGGGGTCGCGGGGGAGGGGGAGGTGGGGGAGGGAGAAGGGGGAGGGGTCGTGCTGGTGCTGCGCGTGCTGTTGGGAGAGGAGGAAGGAGGTGGAGATCCATCCCAGCTGGAACCCTATGATGAGGTACAGGCACGAGTTGGTGTTCGGCCGGTGGAAGAACCGGCGCAACATTGGGGGGGTTAGGGCTAGGGTTAGGCGTCAGGGTTAGTGGGCGGTGGGCGGGGTTAGAGGTCAAGGGGGGGAGAGAGGAATGCGGAGAGAGGGGAGAAGGCGGGGGGGGGGGGGGAGTGGGGAGCGGGAGGAGGAATGAGGGGGAGGTAGTGAGGGGTAGGGGCACTGGGACGCGTCGAGGGTCTGATGGGGTGGACGAACGGCGAGAAAACAGACGAATGGAAATCGTACAGTGCCAGACACGCAGTACTCTGGCTGCTACTCAGAGTCCGCTGCTGCTGCTGCTATCCCGGCTGGCCCTGCCGCCTCCCCCGCGACAGCCGGCGCTGCTGTGGCCAGAGCTGGTTCGCGCTACAGCTGCCCACCCGCTAATGTAACCGTTTTTCTTCGTACTTGAGCTATTTCCGTGATCGCAGCCTCGACGTCAGGCGACCAGGCGCGAATATGCGACCGAGCGACTATGAGACTGCGACTATGCGGCTATGCGTGCTGTGATTGCTACAGACGACGAGAGACGACGGATGCCTGCCTTGCTTGGCTTGTGCTTTGCAGCTGCACGTTAAGCTTCGCGTGCGAGCCACCCGCTGCCCTGATTGACCCACGACTCTCGCTGGGAGGGAGCTGTCGCACCGTGCGTGCGCGGCAGGTCATTGACAGTGGTACGCCGCCGCTCCCTGCACCACTCCCTGCGTCGCACTCTGCGCCGCACCCTGCGCTTTCACAGGCATGCACACGCTACGCGCATTCGATCCGCACTCTGCGGCGCGGACTGCGGCCTTCTTCCGCCCCAGGGCAACGGCGAGCGCGCCATGCGGCGTTGAGCGCGTTGCGCTAGTAGTACGGCACGGGCACGGGGACGGGCAGATAGACTACTGTAGTGGATAAGGCACGGCAGACCGGCGAATGAATCGGCTATGGATGCGCCACCAGTTTGCGGACCAGGAAATCGACGTGGCAGGGGCAATCAACCAATTCTTAGGGGTCAGGACTCAGGAAGGAGGAGGCCACAATTCATCTCCAGATTAGGGAGCGGCCTGTCGAGGTGTGTTGTTGTGTCCACACAGGGTAAACTTCCTACCCATCAGCCAACATCGTTACGCCTACAAGTCCTTTTGTTTCGTGTTGTTTTTCAAGGGAATATTTCCAGAAGTCAATTCACAATGTTGGAAGCACCCCATTCCTAGACTCCCCATGCTGTTGCTCCTCTTTGATATTTTCGACCTTGAGCAGCCGAGAAATTTCATCAGATAATGATTCATTCCTGACATAAATATTGGGTAAAATGAATAGAGTTTTATAAATTCCTTCAAATTCGAGTTCCTCGCCCAAAACCGTATCCAAACGTGTCAGGGCAGGCCTGGGAACCTCATCAAACAAGTCCAGTCCTGCAGTTGTGTTTCGGGAATCGGGAATCGGGATATTGTTTTGTTTTGTCGCCAGGCAGACAGTTCCGCCCCTCGACGACTTGAGCACAAAGCATTTCCTGGTGCGGCGTCATCTGCGCGAAGAGGGCACACCGTTTCTGCACTGTTCTACTATCACCCTATTAGCATCCTGGCTAGTGCCTGAAGCCTTGAATGTTTGAAATGTATGAATGCTGGATAGAAAATGGTACATTATACGATACACCAGTATGCAAGTTTTATTCAACTTTATCATCCAATAACTGATATAATTTACAATATATCGTGTTTTTTTTTCATTTTATGTAATCATAAAAATCGTCTCATAGCATAATACGCATGCATGCGCATGCACGTACAGACACAAACAAAGACGCATGTAATAATTAGCTTGAAATCAAAGTCAAAGAATAGCTTCAAGACTTCAAGTGGTCCTTTGAAATGGAGTGGAACGGAACGGAACGGAATCGAATGGAATAGAGATGCATAATGGTCCTATGTCTATTTCATCTTTATGGAACTTCACTTTCCGATAGCGTCACAAGTCACTTACAATCAGCTTCAGCCACTCATCGATGCCACGTGAGCAACCCTCTGATTTGTATCGGATGGGAGCTTCACCACCTCAGACGTTTGCCACGCTAGCAGCATCTGGGGACAGGCACCTCTGCTATGGCCTTTTACCGGAGCCCCGTGCCACGTGAGAAGCGTCTGCCACCTTGCGTTCGGATGTGGTAGTGTTGCCTCGCAATTGTGGATGGCGGGGCTCCTCCGCAAGCAGCGGCGTCGCGCAGGCTTGTGCGGGGTGAAGACAAAGCGCGGAATTTTCTGCGCGCAGAGAGCTTCGCGGAACGGATGGGGTGGGGCGCACGGTTGGACAATGGACACTCCGTGGTGCAGAATGGGCACTGCATGCTTGGGGGGCAAGAGTGGTTGGGGAGAAGACAAGCAGCGAGAAGCGAGCACCTACATCAGTTGAACCAACAGGAAATCCAGGTAATCTTTGAGAACTGGACTCTCAAGGCTAGTCTCTTGCCAGACGTCTCCTACACCTTTACTTCACTCTCTCTAAACAAGCAGAGCAGCCATGGCCGCTGCTACTCTCTCAGCTGGCAAGAGCCTCGTCGCCGCCCAGTCCTCAGGGCTCATGGGCACCAAGGTCCAGAAGGTGTCCAACGTTAAGGTCGCTGCCGCTCCCGCCAGGTAGACACTCGAGCTTCCTCCAGGCGTCTGTTCCCTTCGCTCAGGCAGTAGAGGCCATTCGGAAAGTTATTTATCGTTGTCCGTCACGAGTAAAGTATGTCTACCGTGTTGCTTGGTCCGATTTGCAGGCGGTACCCTAATGTTGTGGCCACCTCACGTGTGGACCAGTTCAGCAAGTCCGACATCATCGTCTCCCCTTCCATCCTGTCCGCTAACTTCGCCAAGCTTGGCG
>BQMB01000403.1:97500-170527 GCA_027943415.1 Closterium sp. NIES-67 | reverse complement strand
ATAATCACAATAGGCTCAGATGTGCCTAAAATGAGAGAAAATGTGCACAGTCAGAATTCCGTCAGCCAGCTTCAAATATTGATGCCGATCTGATGTGTGCCTCAAACGGTGATCTGTAAATTGGATCTGGAGCGCGTTGGTGTCGCCTATCAGCAGCAAGTTGAATCATAAAATTCCATCGAGATTTGACGACGCTATGGCGGTTTGACTGGCAGGAGGTACAGCAGCCACTATAGTGTTAGGAGTACAAAAAACTTAGGAAGAAGAATTTGAGAGGGAGATGGTTCCCAGCCTCTACATACCCCAAGAGCCGAGGTCCAGGTTGGTGGTACACCACCACAGAGTCCCCAACCACGAAGAGTCTCAAACAAACCCTCCAAGGGGCTACACCAAGTGAAATGTAACACTACACGAAGTAGCGTTACTATTTTCACTATTTAATATTTATCCGCGTCCCTTGGGCTTGAAATCTTGAGCTCTTGGTCTTGGTTCTTCAAGATAAATTCTTCTTGAGTTGATGGGGGCTTGCTGCACACACCTGCGACGCGATGGACACTTCACACTTGACAAAATAGAAAAACACATGCGACACGCAAACGACGACTTGACATGCGAGTTGTAAAAACTCACTAATGTCTTGACCGACACACACCACATTGTGAGACACCATTCAAACACACACACAAGCACTAGATAGCAATGACATAGACTCACAATCATTCCATGCCATGCATGCACACACACAAACACGGACGACAAGCCGAGTGCAAGCCATAGGGTTGCACCAACAAACTCCCCCTCGGATTGTTGGCCTTAGAATCTGCTCCCCTTAGTTCAGAGCCATCCCAGCAAGCTTGCAACACTTCCAATGCTGCTGCTCAACCAGCCTCTTGGTCATCATATCAGCCGGCTGCGCCGTCGTCTTCACGTAGTGCAACTCCACTTCACCCGCGGTTACCATGCTCCTCACCCAATGCCACTTCACCTTCATGTGCTTGGTAAGGCCATGAAGAACGGGGTTCTTAGCCAATGCAATAGCACCCTGGCTATCACAGTAGAGGGGGTAGGTCCTTGCTGCTCCTCCCCCAATTCAGCTAGCAAACGCCGCTGCCACACAACCTCTCTTATGGCACGGAAGAGTGCCATGTACTCGGACTCCACCGAGCTCAATGCTTGGTCCACTTGTTTCTTGCTCTCCCAAGCTGTTGGTCCTCCACCAACACAGCAGATGAAGCCTCCCACACTTGTCATGTCCTCTGGTTCTGATGCCCAAGATGCATCAGAGAAGGCGGTGAGAAAGAGCCTCCCGGGTTCGACTCCATCCGCACCCTTTTGACGCCTTTGTGCCGCCGCGGAGTATTGCAGTCCAACAGTTGCTGTTTGGCCAAGGTACTTGGCCACCCTCTCTCCAGCTGCTACCTGCTCTTCATTAGGGCATTGGACAACCCTAGCTAGCTGTCCGGTAGCAAAGGCTGCATCCGGCCTTGTGTGAACGGCCGCATACATGAGGCTGCCCACCAAGGAATGAAAACGGCGCCTCTCCTCTTCACCAACACTTTCCTCTGCTGGTCCTTTCACACACTTGAACCCTGAGGGAAGAGGAGTAGCCACATGACCTTCACTCTTTCCAAAGTTTGCAGCCAAGGCCTCCAAGTACTTCTTTTGATGCACTCGCATCCACCGCTTCTCCACATCTCGCTCAATGTGAAGCCCAAGGTAGTAGTTGACGTCACCAAGGGTCTTGCACTTGAACTTGTCTTGAAGCTTCAGCATCACCTCCTTCACAAGGTCAGAGGAGGGTGAGAATATGAGGATGTCATCCACATAAACCACCATGAAGCTCCTCTGCTCCCCCTCGCCAAGCATGAACAATGATTGATCGGCCGTTGAGGGAGTGAAACCGATCGCCTCCAAGACTTCCCGCAGCTTGATGTACCATTGCCTAGGGGCTTGCTTGAGGCCATAGAGTGCTTTCTTCAGCTTCCACACTCTGCCACTCCCATCATTGTACCCCTCTGGCTGCTCCATGTAGGTCTCTTCCTCCAAAACTCCGTTGAGGAAGGCCGTTACGATATCCATTTGCTTCACCACCCATCCTTTGATGGCCGCCGCGGCGAAGAGGGTTCGAAGGGTTGTACCCTTTACCACAGGAGCATATACTTCATTGTAGTCCTTCTTCTCCTGCTGCTGGTACCCCTTGGCTACAAGTCTGCTCTTGTAGCGCTCAATGTTGCCGTCGGCGTCGGTCTTGCGCTTGAAGAGCCACTTGGAAGAGATCGCCTTACGCCCCGGGGGTAGGTTCACCAAGTCAAACGTGTCGTTCTCGATGATGCTCCCCATCTCTTCATCTGAGGCCTTCTTCCACTCCTTCCCATTGGGGCCCTCCCAAGCCTCCTTGGGATTTGTAGGCTCCCCCGGTATCTCCACCGGAGAGAAGAAGGCAAAAGCGCACTCCTCGCTTTCATCTTCCGCTTCATCGCCTAGCATGAGAGCCGAACCGGTCAAGGTTGAGTTGGCTGCTCCTCCAAGCCGTTCATAGCTCAACCTATTGGGGGCTGAGTCCTCCTTCTCCCCCTTCCTTCCTCCTCTACTGCAGGGACTTGGATGCTCTCATGGCGTTGCTGCAAATCTGCTCGGTTCCCGCGAGCACTTGTAGCACGAGGCGGAAGTGACGGTGTACGCTCATCACCTTGCTGCACCTCCTCCTCCTCTTCTCCCCATTCATTTGAGGAGATTGCCTTGTGATAGTGCTGCTGCTACTCAGCTCCAAGGGCAGCTCCACATGCTCCAAGCCGGTACTCTTCACCTCTCCAAGCCGCACACCAATCTTCGCTTGGTTCTCCGCCTTCCACTCCTTGTACGGTAAGTTCTCCATGAACTTGCAATCTCTGCTCACCAGGAACTTCTTGGTAAATGGGTCCCAAAGAAGCCATCCCTTGCTGTTTTGAGCCATGCCCAAGTGCACGGCCCATGTTGCCTTGGCATCAAGCTTGTTGTGCCGAAGTTTCTTAGGCACAAGTGCCATGCACATGCACCCGAACACCCGAAGCATATCCACCTTCGGCTTCCTTCCAATCCACTCCACATAGGGCACCCATTTGTCTTCTCCCACGTGAGTCAAGGCTCTGTTCTTGGCCACACAAGCATGCCGCACCGCATCCGGCCAAAAGTAATTGGGAAGACCGGCTTCAATGAGAAGTCCCCGAGCCGTCTCCGTGAGTGTCCGATTCGCACGCTCGGCAATGCCGTTCATTGCAGGAGAGTAGGGCATGGTAAGAGAGTGCCTTATGCCCTGCTTCTTCAGCCAAGTTGAGAAGTTCTTGCTCAGGAACTCTCCCCCACGGTCAGTGCGAATCGCCTTCACAAGTCGGTCTTGTTGCCGCTCCACCATCGGCAACCAATCGGTCTTCACCGTTTCAGCCACGTCACTCTTCTTGGGCAGCACATATACCCAAGTCATGCGAGTGTAGACGTCCACAATGGTGAGGAAGTACTCAGCTCCAGCAGCTCCAAGCTTCAAGGGACCCACCACATCCATCACCACCTCATCAAGTGGTGCCTTCGCCGTTGTCTCCGAGCTATGGAACGGGTAGCGGGTGAACTTGGCTTGCATGCATGTTGGACAGCCAAGCACCTCATTGGGCTCCCCCTTGACACGTATCCCACTGACCATGTCTTGCTTGACTATCTGCTGCAAAATGGGCAATGCCACATGCCCCATTCGCCGATGCAAGGTCAGCCAATCACACTCTCCCGTAGCGGAGGTCGGGTTGGAGAAAGCGGCACTCGCAATTGTGCCCCACAAGCTCTCTCCTTTCTCCTTCGCCGCTGCTGTTTTGCTGATCTTATGATTCTCCTCCTCATTTCCACCACCTTTGGCTGCTGCACCACTCTCCTTGGATTCACATGCCTTGCTGGTCTCTCCAAGATTGCACTCGTTCGAGTCACTCTTGGTGTCACTTTGCTTTCCGTGATCACCGCCACCAACCGCTTCACTCTTGGTGCTGATGCTTGCTGCCACTTGCCTCTCCTTAGGCATGGGGACCACTGGGATTTGCCACATTTCATTGTAGATGTCCCTGTCCTCATGAAGGTCCCAAAGCTTCCGCTCACCAAGCCGCGCGGTATAAGTTTTGGATCCCTTGGAAGATGTGTCCATGCCGGCCTTTTGCAAATGCCGCACAGAAATCAGGTTGGCTGCAAGGTTGGGCACCCAAAGCACGTTCTTGAGGCCCACCATCTTCCCATCAGCACCCTTGAACATGGCCTTGCCCATGCCTTTCACCTCTGCTCGCTGCCCCAAAGCCGATGTGACATGCTTGACCGGCGACGGTTCGAGTTCGGTGAGCAAGTCCGCACGAGGTGTCATGCTATAGGTGGCGCCGCTATCGATCACCCAAAAGTCCAGAGAGTGAAGGGTGACCTTTCCCACAGTAGCTGGCTCCTCAAAGCCTTCCACACCTCCTGCTGCAGCTGCCGCTTGCGTGGAGACAAAGAAGAATTGGCCTGGGTATCGATCTTCACTCGGGCCCGTCTCGTAGTCTCCACCTTTCATGCATGCCGCTTCGCTTCCACGACCACCACGGCCTCCACGACCTCTGCCTCTTCCTCCCCTTGCTCCTCTGCCCTCTTGGCCTTGAGAAGGGGTCCATCCATCAGGCAATCTGTAGCAATCTCTCCACATGTGGCCGGTCTTGTGGCAAAAGTGGCATTCGCCATCAAATCGACCGCGCCCACGCCCGTAGCCATTGTTGTTGTTGTTGCTGCCATATCCTCCATTACCACGGCCTCCATTGAAGTTGCTGCTGCCAAATCTTCCTCCTCGCCCTCTGCCCCTTCCACGGCCGTGCCCACGGCCCATGCTTGCAACTCCGGCACCATCGGTACCCGCCAATTCACGACGACGGAAATCTTCTTGTAAGATTTCCCGCTTCACATCTTCGAGCGAGAGGCGGGGCAGATCTCGATTTAGGTTGATGATGAGCGAGGACCATGAGTCCGGAAGCAAGGCCAGCAGCTTGGTCTTCTTTTGAAGGTCACTGTAGTTCAGGTCAGCTCCTTCAAGCCGTGTCAACAAGTCGAAGAATTTCTGCACTCCGTCCTCCACCGGTTCGCCTTCGTCAATTCGAAGGGCCGCCATTTGCCGCTCCAAAACCACAGCCACCGCCGCTGTTGCAGGAGCGTGTACACCCTTGAGAGCAGCCCATGCCTTTGGTCCCTTTGCTGGTTCACGCTGAAAAGGCTTGATGTGACGGATTTGGCTGCTCCCCAACGCTTGCCCAAGTAGAAGATAGCCTTGTGCGCTCTTCCGCACCCACGGGCTCTTCTCCGGGTCGTTCTCGGGGCGCTTCTCCGTTCCTTCCATCACCTCCAGCAGATCATAGTGGTCAAAGATGTTCTCCATCTTGAAGGACCACTCAGCAAAGTTGTCACCGTTGAACTTGTCAAGGCCAAACACTCTAGGCTCATCCCTAGAGGGGCCAAGGCTAGGTTGCACGGGAGCCATGGGTGGATCTTGGTGTTGACCTTGTGCTTGGGCGTCTTCTCTGCCTCCAGCACCTCTGCCACCCCCTTCCTCAGGTCTAGGCATGGTCGAGACAGCTCCAAGGGGCTCTGATACCACTTGTTATAATCACAATAGGCTCAGATGTGCCTAAAATGAGAGAAAATGTGCACAGTCAGAATTCCGTCAGCCAGCTTCAAATATTGATGCCGATCTGATGTGTGCCTCAAACGGTGATCTGTAAATTGGATCTGGAGCGCGTTGGTGTCGCCTATCAGCAGCAAGTTGAATCATAAAATTCCATCGAGATTTGACGACGCTATGGCGGTTTGACTGGCAGGAGGTACAGCAGCCACTATAGTGTTAGGAGTACAAAAAACTTAGGAAGAAGAATTTGAGAGGGAGATGGTTCCCAGCCTCTACATACCCCAAGAGCCGAGGTCCAGGTTGGTGGTACACCACCACAGAGTCCCCAACCACGAAGAGTCTCAAAACAAACCCTCCAAGGGGCTACACCAAGTGAAATGTAACACTACACGAAGTAGCGTTACTATTTTCACTATTTAATATTTATCCGCGTCCCTTGGGCTTGAAATCTTGAGCTCTTGGTCTTGGTTCTTCAAGATAAATTCTTCTTGAGTTGATGGGGGCTTGCTGCACACACCTGCGACGCGATGGACACTTCACACTTGACAAAATAGAAAAACACATGCGACACGCAAACGACGACTTGACATGCGAGTTGTAAAAACTCACTAATGTCTTGACCGACACACACCACATTGTGAGACACCATTCAAACACACACACAAGCACTAGATAGCAATGACATAGACTCACAAGTCATTCCATGCCATGCATGCACACACACAAACACGGACGACAAGCCGAGTGCAAGCCATAGGGTTGCACCAACAGAAGTGAAGCCAAGCCAAGCAAAGCTAAGCAAAGCCAAGCGAAGCAAAGTGAAGCGAAGCAAAGAAAAGCAAATCCAAGCCAAGCCTAGCCAAGCCAAGCAAAGCAATGCCAAGCAAAGCGAAGTGAATCCATGCGAAGCCAAGCAAAGTGAAGCGAAGCCAAGCGTAACGAAGCGAAGCCAAGCGATGCCAAGCGAAGCCAAGCAAAGCGAAGCCAGGCCAAGCGAATCCAAGCGAATCCAAGCCAAGCGAAGCCAAGCTAAGCCAAGCAAAGTGAAGCCAAGGAAAGCCAAGCAAAGCGAAGCCAAGCAAAGCGAAGCCAAGCGAAGTAAAGCGAAGGGAAGCAAAGCGAAATGAAGTCAAGCGAAGCCAAGCAAAGCCAAGCGAAGCCAAGCGAAGCCAAGCGAAGCCAAGCGAAGCAAAGCCAAGCGAATCCAAGCAAATCCAAGAGAAGCCAAGCGAAGCCAAGCAAAGCCAAGCGATGCAATTCGAATTGAAGCGAAGCCAAGCGAAGCCAAGAAAACTCAAGCAAAGCTAAGCAAAGCGAAGCGAGGCGAAGACAAGCGAGTCCAAGCAAAGCCAAGCAAAGCCAAGCGAATCAAAGCCAAGCGAAGCCAAGCCAAGCAAAGAGAAGCGAAGCTATGCGAAGCCAAATGAAGCCAAGCGAATCCAAGCAAAGCCAAGCGAAGCCAAGCAAAGCAAAGCCAAGTGAAGCCAAGCAAAGCCAAGCGAAGGGAAGCGAAGCCAAGCAATGCGAAGCAAAGCCAAGCGAAGCCAAGCAGAGTGAAGCGAAGCCAAGCGAAGCGAAGCGAAGCCAATCGAAGCCAAGCAAAACGAAGCCAATCGAAGCGAAGCAAAGCAAAGCGAAGCCAAGCCAAGCCAAGCGAAGCCAAGCAAAGCCAAGCAAAGCCAAGCGAAGCCAAGCGATGCCAAGCGAAGTGAAGCCAAGCGAAGCCAAGCAAAGCCAAGTGAAGCCAAGCAAAGCCAAGCGATGCCAAGCGAAGCTAAGCGAAGCCAAGCAAAGCCAAGCAAAGCAAAGCCAAGCAAAGTGAAGCAAAGCCAAGTGAAGCCAAGCAAAGCGAAGCGAAGCCAAGCGTAGTGAAGCGAAGCCAAGCCAAGCCAAGCCAAGCCAAGCCAAGCAAAGCCAAGCGAACCCAAGCGAACCCAAGCGAACCCAAGCGAACCCAAGCAAACCCAAGCGAAGCCAAGCGAAGCCTAGCAAAGTCTAGTTAAGGGAAGCCAAGCGAAGCCAAGCGAAGCCAAGCGAAGCGAAGCGAAGCGAAGCGAAGCGAAGCGAAGCGAAGCAAAGCAATGCGAAGCAAAGCCAAGGGAAACCAAGCGAAGCCAAGCAAAGCCAAGCGAAGCCAAGCAAAGCCAAGCGAAGTGAAGCGAAGCCAAGCGAAGCGCAGCCAAGCACAGCGAAGCGAAGCGAAGCCAAGCAAAGCGAAGCGAAGCCATGCAAAGCCAAGCGAAGCCAAGAAAAGCCAAGCGAAGCCAAGCGAGGCCAAGTGAAGCCAAGCGAATCCAAGCGAAGCCAAGTGAAGCCAAGCGAAGCCAAGCGAAGTGAAGCGAAGCCAAGCGAAGCCCACGGTCCACCCCACGGTCCACTGTCCACTGGCCACCGCCCACCGGCCACCGCCCACTGCCCACCGCCCACCGCCCTCCGCCCTGGCCCACCGCCCACCGTCCACCGCCCACCGCCCACCGTACACCGCCCACTGCCCACCGTCCACCGCCCACTGCCCACGGTCCACAACACCCACCGCCCACCGCCCACCGCCCACCGCCAACCGCCAACCGCCCACCGCCCACCGAACACCGACCACCCTCCACCGCCCACCGTCCAGCGCCCACCGTCCAGTGCCCACTGTACAGCGTCCAACGCCAACCGTCCACCGGACACCGTGCACCGCCCACCGGCAACCACCCACCGCCGCCCACCCTCTGCCCACCGCCCAGCGCCCACTACCCACCGCCCACGGTCCACCGCCCACGGTCCACGGTCCACCGCCCACCGCCCACCGCCCACCGCCCACCGCCCACCGCCCACTGCACACCGCCCTCAGCCTTTTGCCCACCGCCCACCGCCCACCGCCCACAGCCCACCGCCCACTGCCCACCGCCCACCGCCCACCGCCCACCACCCACCGCCCACCGCCCACCACCCACTGCCCACTGCCCTCAGCCTTTTGCCCACTGCCCACCGCCCACCGCGCACCGCCCACCGCCCACCGCCCAATGCCCACCGCCCACTGCCCACCGCCCAGCGCCCAGCGCCCACCGCCCACGGTCCACCGCCCACGGTCCACCGTCCACTGCCCACCGGCCACCGGCCACCGCCCACCGCCCACTGCACACCGCCCTCAGCCTTTTGCCAACCGCCCACCGCCCACCGCCCACAGCCCACCGCCCACTGCCCACCGCCCACCGCCCACCGCCCACCGCCCACCGCCCACCGCCCACCGCCCACTGCCCACTGCCCTCAGCCTTTTGCCCACTGCCCACCGCCCACCGCCCACCGCCCAATGCCCACCGCCCACTGCCCACGGTCCACCGCCCACCGCCCACCGCCCACCGCCCACAGCCCACCGCCCACGGTACACCGTCCACCGCCCACCGCCCACAGTCCACTGCCCACCGCCCTGGCCCACCGCCCACGAGCCACCGCCCTGTTGTGTGATGTCATCATATGCTATCACATTCTGTCTGCCTCCCATCCCATGTTTTCAACTTGCATGTGTGGTTTGAATGTGCAAGCATTTGTGTGGTGTGTGTTCTGGAGTTTGGGAATGTGTTCTGTATTATTTTTGTTTGAGCAGGTATTTGTGATGATAGATCTTGAGAAGATCTTTCCGACGCAACAAGAATCGCTTCAATCGGAGCAAGAACGCGAAAGCTATGAAGATTCAAAGTTCATGAGCTTGCGTTACAATTGCGGCGGTTACTAAGTGAAGTTGTGGGGTGACTTTATATGGAGTTGGGACCTTTGGGGTTGGGGAAACTTGTCACTCTACTGTAACAGCTGCAAATAGGTTGGGAACAACCAAGCTAGGTTGGCAAGGGTGGCCAACTTGGATGGATTGGTTGGGAAGGGACAAAGGTCAAAGTTGAGGTTCCTATAGGGAGGGAATCTTTGTGCTTATGGGGTTTCCTTGGTTGGGGACTCTCTTGGGACCTTCCCTCTCATCCCTCTCTTCCTATCCCAACCTTTCTCTTGCTCCTTCTAATTCCTTGTGAGATTCTTGAACTTTGATTGAACCTTTGAGATTGAGTTAAGTTCTCCTCCTACAGCTTACCCCCTAGTGCGTCGAAAGCCATAGCGTCGCGAATACTTTATCAATCAACATGATTCAAATTGGGAACGGTAGCTGAGATTAAGAGCTACAACATATCCAAGTTTCGCGACATTCCAACGGCTAGTTGTTTGTCGACGTCGTTTCTTGTGAAGACGACTTTTCTGTCCAGAATTTCGGATTTATATTTTGAGTAATTCTAGCTCCTAAGTTCACCTAGACTCCGTCCTTAATCCTAACAAGTGGTATCAGAGCTGTATTAAGGACGTTGAGAGGAGTCTACAGAAGTGTGAAGACCCTTCTAGACCCACCATGGCCTGTGGGTGTGCCTAAGTGGTGTTCTAAAGGTTGGATGTGTCTTCCGCTAAGGGAAACTCTGCCGAAATTTCGTGGACGCCGACACTTGTGAAAATATCGAGGGAGCTGAGTGTGGACAGCAAAGGGGGGCTGAAATTCGTCATTTCTCAAGGAGAAGATGAATGAGAGAGGAGGAGATGCTAATGGAAGAGGAGCTGTAGCTGAGAAGACAAGTGAGCCGCCGCCATCAAAAGTTGAAGCTTTGGATGGCTCCAACTATGAGGAATGGAGCGGACGGATGAGAAGTGCCTTCAAACGCTACAAGCTACTGAAGATTGCTGTTGGGGAAGAGAAGATGCCGGAAGAAGGCGAAGCACGTGAACGGTGGATTGAGAAAAGCACGGTGCTTTTCGACCTCATCCTTCAATCGGTCAACAAGGAGATGTTCGAGCACATCAAGGATCTTGTGGAAGCGGATGATTCGGGTCCAAGGGCGTGGAAACTACTACGCGATGTGATTCAGCCCAACACTCTCCTGATGGTGATCGTGCTCGAGAAGGAACTTGCTGCCATCTCCATGCGACCAGGGGACGATGTGAAGCCGGTCCTTGACAAGATCAAGGACACCTATGCAAGGATGGCAGCAGCGGGCAGCAGTGTATCTCAGCTGCAGCAGTGCACCAAGATCATCTCGGTGTTGGACAACTCGTGGGATAACCTCATCCCCACCCTCAACTCTCAGCAAGATCAATGGACACCTGAGTGGCTAAGGCAGCAGATTCTGCAGGAGGACTTCCGCAGACGCCATGTGGGAGGCGGTGCTGCCACTAAGACTGCTGAGGGGTATGGAGCTGCAGGGCGCGGCAGAGGAAGAGGGGGTTGGAGAGGCCGAGGCCGTGGGAGGAGCTTTGGCAGAGGTAGAGGCCGAGGTGACTATAATGAGGGGCATGGGAGCTCCAGTGGCAGGGGGAGTACCAGAATGGAGGGCACCTGCTGGTACTGCAAGAAGGTCGGGCATCCTTGGTTCAAGTGCTTCAGCAGGCCGGAGGGATGGGCACCTCCAGGCATGAAGCCGCCCAGTGGTGAACGCGCACAAGGTGGCGCTGTGCAAGGCTCAGGTGCACAAGGTGAAGGTGCACAAGGTAATGCCTATCCTGGTTTGTTTCTTATGGTTGAGGATGTGCATGGGCATGAGGGTGATGTGGGATCTGTGGGAAAGGTTGTGATGCACCCTCTCACGCACTGGGTGATTGATTCGGGTTGCACCAGTCACATGACCCCACGGGCAGATTTGCTTGATGAGGTAAAACCCCCTGGGAAGATCAAGTATGTGGCAGCAGCGTCAGGTGCTTTGCTCCCTGTCATTGGTGTTGGAAATGCCAAGGTTAAGGGAGCTAATGGGGAGCTTGTGGGGCTTGGGAATGTTCTGCTGGTTAAAGGCTTGTCTGCTAACCTTCTCTCTGTGCGACGACTGCAGAAGAGCAAGGCCGAAGTGACCTTTGGACCAACCAGCTGCCGTGCTAAGCTTGGGAAGAAGGTGCTATGGAGTCTGGAAGAGGAGACCAGTTGCATCAAGAACCTGTGGCAGCTGCCCATCATCCCATGGAATGGGAAGACTCCAACAGCAGCAACGGCAGCAGCGGCAAAGGCAACAGCAGGAGGAGATGCAACTGCACCAACTGATGGGGTCCTGGAAGCAGTCAAGAAAGTGCAGCAGCAGCAGACACATGGCGAGGTGCTTGCTGGTGTGGATGCGAGTGCGGCATGGGCTAAGGCTTCATCAAGGAGTGGAGAGGCCGATTGGGAGACATGGCATGAGAGGCTGTGTCATGTGAACTTCCCTATGCTACAGAAGTTGGTGAAGGATGGGAGCCTGAAGGGCTTGGAGGTGAAAGGGGGAGTGAAGGAGATTGGGAGCTGCCCTACATGCTTGGAGACCAAGTTCTCCAAGTTCCCCTTCAACAGTGCAACAGGACCAGCCAAGACCCCACTTGCACTTGTGCACATGGATGTGGTGGGGCCCACAAGAGCCCCTTCCCTCTCAGGCAGCCGCTATTTCTTGACAATTGTGGATGACCACACTCGGGCAGTGTGGGTTTACCCTTTGAACAGCAAGGGGGAGGTGGCAGCGGCTGTCCTTAAGGAGTGGATGCCTAGAGCTCAGAGGGAATGCGGACACAAGGTGAAGGTGATCCGCAGTGACAATGGTGGGGAGTTCATTGGAGCTGATTTTGAGGGGGAGTTGAAGAGGAAGGGGATCCAGCATCAACTGACAGTGCCCTACAATCCGCAGCAGAATGGCGTGGCTGAGAGGTTCAACAGGACCCTGCAGGAGGGGGCACGCACTCTCCTTGGGCGTGCAGGGCTACCTGATCCGTTTTGGGTGTCTGCACTGAGGCAGGTCGCCCTTGTGAAGAACAGGGTGCTGGCTACAGTTGGAGATAAGGAGTGGATCCCATATATCAAGTGGTATGGGAGTGCTCCAGCTGTGAACATGCTGAGGGCATTTGGGTGCATGGTAGTGTTTCATGTGCCTAAGGAAAAAAGAGGGAAGTTGGAGGCTTCTGGAAGATGGGGTGTGCACTTGGGGATTGCAAAGGATCACAAGGGATGGCTGCTATGGGACTTGACCACCCAGAAGCTGACAGTGTCAAGGGATGTGAAGTTTCTTGAGTCCCTGTACTACAAGGAATGGAAGCAGCAGCAACAGAAGCTTCCATCTACACCGCTCATTGTGGAGGCAGATGAGGTGCAGCAGCCTTCAAGACAGGTGGAGGTTGCAGTGTCAGAGGAGGAGATGTCTGGGGTGACTGAGGAAGGGGGAGCAGCTGAAGTAGAGGAGCAGCAGCAGCAGCAACATGAGTCTCCACCTCGAGTTCCACACCCGCCTGAGCGACCTAGGAGGGATGTGCGCCCTCCGGTGAGGCTGACCTATGGGGGAAGAGGCAAGCCGAATGTGGTGCAGGCTGGGAGTGTGGTTGAGCAGATTGAGGAAGATGAGATTGCATTGTGCTATTGGGCTGCAATTCCTCAGCCTAAGGTACTGACGCTAGCTTCAACTCAGTAAAAGCGGATGGCACCAGCATTGGGGGTTATGTGTGCTTGCTAGGAGGTGGTGCTGTGAGCTGGCGCAGCAAGAAGCAGAATGAGGTGGGATTGTCTTCATATGAGACTGAGTACATGGCCTTACACCATGGGGCCAAGGAAGTAGTGTGGCTAAGGCGTTTGTTGGAGGAGTTGGGAGTTGGTCAGGAGGAGCCGACAGTTGTGTTCTGTGACAATGAGTCTGCTGTGAAGCTCGCCAAGAATGCTTGTCTGCATGGGCTGACAAAACACATAAGGCCTAAGTGGCACTGGGTGAGGAGACTCCTTGATAAGGAGGTGCGGCTGGAGATAGTGAAGACCCATCAGCAGGCAGCAGATATTTTCACCAAGCGTCTGGCGGAGGCGGATCATTGGAAGGGCATGAAGCTTGCTGGGATGAGTGTGCATTGAGTATGCATGCTTGAGATGTGGTATGGTGGATGATGGTTGGCAGCCAGAGGGGGAGATTGTTGTGTGATGTCATCATATGCTATCACATTCTGTCTGCCTCCCATCCCATGTTTTCAACTTGCATGTGTGGTTTGAATGTGCAAGCATTTGTGTGGTGTGTGTTCTGGAGTTTGGGAATGTGTTCTGTATTATTTTTGTTTGAGCAGGTATTTGTGATGATAGATCTTGAGAAGATCTTTCCGACGCAACAAGAATCGCTTCAATCGGAGCAAGAACGCGAAAGCTATGAAGATTCAAAGTTCATGAGCTTGCGTTACAATTGCGGCGGTTACTAAGTGAAGTTGTGGGGTGACTTTATATGGAGTTGGGACCTTTGGGGTTGGGGAAACTTGTCACTCTACTGTAACAGCTGCAAATAGGTTGGGAACAACCAAGCTAGGTTGGCAAGGGTGGCCAACTTGGATGGATTGGTTGGGAAGGGACAAAGGTCAAAGTTGAGGTTCCTATAGGGAGGGAATCTTTGTGCTTATGGGGTTTCCTTGGTTGGGGACTCTCTTGGGACCTTCCCTCTCATCCCTCTCTTCCTATCCCAACCTTTCTCTTGCTCCTTCTAATTCCTTGTGAGATTCTTGAACTTTGATTGAACCTTTGAGATTGAGTTAAGTTCTCCTCCTACAGCTTACCCCCTAGTGCGTCGAAAGCCATAGCGTCGCGAATACTTTATCAATCAACATGATTCAAATTGGGAACGGTAGCTGAGATTAAGAGCTACAACATATCCAAGTTTCGCGACATTCCAACGGCTAGTTGTTTGTCGACGTCGTTTCTTGTGAAGACGACTTTTCTGTCCAGAATTTCGGATATATATTTTGAGTAATTCTAGCTCCTAAGTTCACCTAGACTCCGTCCTTAATCCTAACACGCCCATCGTCCACCGCCCTCCGCCCACCGTCCTCTGCCCACCGCCCACCGTTCACCGCCAACCAGCCACCGGCCATCGCCCACAGTCCACCACCCACCGCCCACCGCCCACCACCCACCCTCCACCGGCCATCGCCCACCCTCCACCGCCAACCGCCCGTCGTCCACCGCCCTCCGCCCACCGTCCTCTGCCCACCGCCCACCGTTCACCGCCAACCGGCCACCGCCCACCGCCCACCGCACACCGCCCACGGCCCACCGCCGACCGAACACCGCCCACCGCCCACCGCCCACGGCCCACCGCCCACCACCCACCGCCCACCGCCCACAGTCGACTGCCCAACGCCCACCGTCCACCGCCCACCGCCCACGGTCCACCGCCCACCGCCCACGGGCCACGGCCCACCGACCACCGCCCACCGCCCACCGCCCACCGCCCACCACCCACCGCCCACAGCCCACCGCCCACCGCCCACCGCACACCGCCCACCGCACACCGCCCACCGCACACCGCCCACCGCCCACCGCACACCGCACCCCGCCCACCGCCCACCACCCACCGGCCACCGCCCACCGCCCACCCTCCAACCCCCACCGGCCACCGTCCACCCTCCACCGCCCACCGCCCACAGCCCACCCTCCACCGGCCATCGCCCACCCTCCAGCGCCCACCTCCCGTCGTCCCCCGCCCTCTGCCCACCGTCCTCTGCCCACCGCCCACCGTTCACCGCCGACCGGCCACCGCCCACCGGCCACCGCCCACGGTCCACCGCCCACCGCCCACCGCACACCGCCCACCGCCCACCGCCCACAGCCCACCGCCCACCACCCACTGCCCACCTCCCACAGTCGACCGCCCACCGCCCACCGTCCACCGCCCACCGCCCACGGTCCACCGCCCACCGCCCACGGGCCACGGCCCACCGACCACCGCCCACCGCCCACCGCCCACCGCCCACCGCCCATCGCCCATCGCCCACCGCCCACCACCCACCGCCCACAGCCCACCGCCCACCGCCCACAGCACACCGCCCACCGCACACAGCCCACCACACACCGCACACCGCCCACCGCCCACCGCACACCGCCCACCGCCCACCACCCACCGGCCACCGCCCACCGCCCACCCTCCAACCCCCACCGGCCACCGTCCACCCTCCACCGCCCACCGCCCTCCGCCCACCGTCCTCCGCCCACCGCCCACCGTTCACCGCCCACCGGCCACCGCCCACCGGCCACCTGCTACCGGCCACCGCCCACGGTACACTGCCCACCGCCCACCGCCCACCGCCCACCGTCCACCGCCCACCGCCCACCGCCCACCGCCCACCGCCCACGGCCCACCGAACACCGCCCGCCGCCCACGGCCCACCGCCCACTGCCCACGGCCCACCGCCCACGGCCCACCGCCCACCGTCCACCGCCCACCACCCACCGTCCACCGCCCACCACCCACCGCCCAAGGTCCACACCACCCAACGAACACCGCCCACCGCCCACCGCCCACGGCCCACCACCCACTGCCCACCGCCCACAGCCCACCGCCCACCGCACACTGCCCAACGCACACCGCCCACCGCACACCGCCCACCGCACACCGCACACCAGCCACCGCCCACCGCACACCGCACACCGCCCACCGCCCACCGCTCACCGCCCACCAGCCACCGCCCACCGCCCACCCTCCACCGCCCAGGGGCCACCGCCCACATTGGTATGGTATAGGTATGGTGTGGTATAGGTGCAGGTATGGCGGCATTCCCCACATTCCCCTCCTCTTCCTCCCTGCCTCCCCCAGCAGCTTCTCACCCCTTGGTGCCCTGGAGCAAGTTGAGGAGCAGAGGAGGCTTGCTCACACCCCCTCCTCTTTCTCCCCAGCAGCCTCCCACCCTTTGGTGCCCTGGAGAAAGAAGGGGAGCAGAGGAAAGTCGCTCACACCCCCCACCCCCCTCCCTTCCCCCAGCAGCTTCGCATCCCTTGGCTGTGCATGGCGGTGGCAAGTGAGGTAAGCTGAAGGCGTGGGGGAGGGGATGGAGGTGGGTGGGTGGGGCAGGGTGGGCAGGGTGGGGGATGGCATGCGGTGCAGGCTTCTGGTGGCGGCACCTTCAGTACTATACGCAATGGGGGTTGGGTGAGGCAGTGCAAGCACACGTGTCAAGCACTCTGTGTCCAATCGCAATACCCGCGCGTTAATGCATAATGGGCCCATGGCAGAACCATTGCGGCCGAATGGTTCTGTCTCGTGCCAGCTCTTGCCACGCCGGTGAGGGGTAATTGGATCTTGGGCTTACCGTGTGCTTGCCTCCTGCCTCACTTGGCGCCTCAACGCAATGGGTACTGCCGGTGCTGCTTCTAAGGGGTCTGTGCTGCATGCTGCTCCTGCTGCTTGCGGGCGAGGGGATGGTGGGTGGGGCGAGGTGGGTGTGGTCGTGCTGGTGCTACTGGTGGCGTGGAGGGGTGGGGGTGAGAAGGGGTGGAGCTGGTGGTGGGTTGGAGGTGAGAAGGGGTGGTGCTGGTGATGGCGTGGAGAGGTGCTGGTGAGAAGGGGTGGTGCTGGTGGTGGTGGCGTGGAGGGGTGGTGGTGGTGGTGGCGTTCAAGGGTGGTGGTGAGAAGGGGTGGTGCTTGTGGTGGCGTGGAGGGGTGGTGGTGAGAAGGGGTGGTGCTGGTGGTGGCGTGGAGGGGTGGTGGTGAGAAGGGGTGGTGCTGGTGGTGGCTTGGAGGGGTGGTGGTGAGTAGGGGTGGTGCTGGTGGTTACGTGGAGGGGTGCTGGTGAGAAGGGGTGGTGGTGGTGTGGCGTGGAGGGGTGGTGGTGAGAAGGGGTGGTGCTGGTGGTGCGGAGGGGTGGTGTCGGTGCTGGTGAGAAGGGGTGGTGGTAGTGCGGGTGAGAAGGGGTCGTGCTGGTGCTGGTGGTGGTGGTGGTGGTGTGGAGGGGTAGTGTTGGTGCTGGTGGGAAGGAATCATGACGCGATGGGGTGGTGGTGGTGTGTTGGGGCTGGTGGTGATGGTGGAGGGAAGAGGTGATGGGCAGTGAAAGAGGGGGTTGTGGTGGTGCTGGGATTTGGCAGAGGGGTGGTGAGAGCCCCCTGGCTATGTTGAGAGCCAGGCAGGGGAAGGGGGTTGGAGCACCCTGGGTAAGGCAAGCGAGGGGCAGGGGGGGGGAGGGGGGTTGGAACCCTCTGGTCAATGCGAGCATGGGGCAGGGGAATCCCCCTCCTCTGCCTTAGGCTCGCCTTAACCTGGGGTTCTCAACCCCTCTCTCTTGCCTCTCACTTGCCTTGCTCTGGTATTGTGAACCTCCTTCCCCTGCCTGGGTCTCAGCTTACCCAGGGGGTTCTCACCTTCTCTGTTCCGGATCACACTACCATCTCTACCTTTCAATTTGACCGCCCATCACCACTCCCCACCAGCACCACCCCCATCACCACTCCTCATCTGCCAGTGATACGGTGCAGTGGTGGGAGGCTGGGCTCATCCTTTCACACGGCGCCACTCACCCATCTCATGCACCCACACACCCACTTGAGGTGGACTGGGATGGGGCAGTAGGGCGTGGTTGTGGTGAGAGGTGGTGATGATGGTGGTATGGAGGGGAGGTGGTGATGGACGGTGGTGGTGGGGAAGTGGTGATGGACGGTGGTGGTGGGGGAGTGGTGATGCACGGTGGTGGCGGGGAGTGGTGATGGAAGGTGGCGGTGGGAAGTGGTGATGGAAGGTGGTGGTGGGGAGTTGTGTTGGTGGTGTTGCAATGTGGCAGGGGAGTGCTGAACTGAGACTCCAGCCTGGGGGGTTCCGCCCTCATTGGTTGGTGATGGACGGTGGGTTTCAGCTTACCCCCCGCTGGGTAAGCCGAGACCCAGGCAGGGGGTTTCCGCCCGCTCTCTGATATACCGCCCCTCCACCGCCACTACTTTCGACCTTCACTGGTGACCGTGATGGTGCTTGTTCTGTAGGGTGTATCATCCCATGGTGAACCGTGTGCCCCATGGGTGTGTCATCCCTTGGTGCATCATCCCATGGTGTGCCATGTGAGGGGGTGGTTGAGCCTAGAGAGCCCTGCCAAGAGGGTGGTGGGTGGGTGTGGAGGCTCATGGTGGTGATCATGAGATGTGGGCCGCATGCCTCTTGTTGCTTGCAGCCCAGCCACGGGTGCGGGCATGGTTGCATGCATGCCTGCACACATGGTGCTGATGGGATCAATCTGCAAGGTGCACAAGGTAGGGGCATGGGTGTGTTGCGCCCCTCCTGCTTCTTGCAGCAGAACCATCTGCTCGGCAATGGATGGCCCTGGATTGGCCAATGTGCGTCAAGGCCTGCACCAGGATGTGGTAGCCCGCCCGGCAACATGCAAGATTACGTCTTGTAATGAAGAAAATACCAGAAAGAATAAATGAACTAGAATGTGTGAGTACAAGGGTATATAGACAAGGGTGTTGTACTCTCTAAGGCACAATCCAGTATTGTCTACAGTAACGACCTAAGTTACATTTGACACACCCCTTTGACTATATAGGGGCTGTGCCTAACAGGGAAAGAAGCAGCTCAGGGCGGCACTACTAGTCCTGCCTCTGAGACAAGGGTCTAAAGACCAGTCAAAGGAGTATAGACAAGACAAGAGCAAGACCAGGGCGGCACTACTAGTCCAGCCACTGGGAGAGGCCACAAGGCCAATCAGGGTAAAATATATATATAAAGGACAGTACAAAGTCAAGGCCCTAGCAAGTGAGAGGCTACAGGAACGATACCTAGCTGTACACAGTGCCGCTGATGATCTTTAGGCGCAAGCGCCTTCGTAAAGATATCAGCTGTGTTGGCACCGGAGGCCAAGTGTACTACGCGCGCCTGGCGGCGCTGCTGGAGCTCACGCAGGAGGAAGTACCGCAGCTGGATGTGCTTCGCTCTGCCCTCGAGCCGAGGCTCCTGGCACAGGAGGATCATGGCTTTGTTGTCAGCGTACAGGACCGGGGCAGAGCTAGGCCGCTCACCTAAGTCAGCGAGCAAGAAGGTCAGCCAGCGGAGCTCCTGTGCCGCCATGGCACCAGCGCACCACATGCACTCCATGCACCCATGCATCCCGTCCACACCTGCACCCCATTCAGACATGCACCCAATGCAACCCATAAACCCATGCTCCCATGTACCCCATGCACCCCATGCACCCGATGCACTCCATGCACGACATGCACCCATGCGCACCATGCACCCCGTACACCCCATACACCCCATGCACTCCATGCACACCATTCAACCAATGCACCCCATGCACCTTATCCACCCATGCTCCCCTGTACCTCATGCACCCCAGGCACCCATGCACCCCACGCACTCCATGCACCCGATGCACCACATGCACCCATGCACCCCATGCACCCCATGCACCCCATGCACTCCATGCACACCATGCACCCATGCAACCGATGCACCCATGCACCCCATGCACCCATGCACCCCATGCACCCCATGCACGCACGCACCCTGTGTAGCCCATGCACCCATTCATCATGCACCCCATGCACTCCATGCACCCATGCACCCCATCCACCCCTGCACCGCATGCAGACATGCACCCAAGAAATCCCATCCACCATGCACCCATGCACCCCATGCACCCCGTGAACCCCATGCACTGCATGCACGAGATTCAACAATGCACCCCATGCACCCATGCACCCATGCACCCCATGCACCCCATCTACGCCATGCACCCAATGCACCCCATACACCCATACACCCATGCACCCCATGCACCCATGCACCCCATGCACCCCATTCACCCCATGCACTCCACGCACCCATGCACCCCATGCACCCATGCACCCCATGCACCCATGCCCCCCATGCACCCATGCACACCATGCACCCCATGCACCCCATGCACCCCATGCGCCCCATGCACCCCATGCACCCATGCACCCATGCACCCATGCACCCATGCACCAATGCACCCCATGCACCCCATGCACCCCATGCACCCCATGCGCCACATGCACCCCATGCACCCATGCACCCATGCACCCATGCACCAATGCACCCCATTCACCCATGCACCCATACACCCCTTGCACCCCATGCACCCATGCACCCCATGCACCCGTGCACCACATGGACCCATGCACCCCATGCACCCACGCACCCCATGCACCCCATGCACCCATGCACCCCATGCACCCATGCACCTATGCATCCCATGCTCCCCATGCTCCCATGCACCCATGCACCCCATGCATCCGGTAAACCCATGCACCCCATGTACCCATGCAGCCATGCAGCCATGCAGCCATGCACCCCATGCACCCATGCACCCCATGCACCCCATCCACACCATGCACCCAATGCACCCCATACACCCATACACCCATGCACCCCATGCACCCATGCACCCATGCACCCCATGCACCCCATTCACCCCATGCACTCCACGCACCCATGCACCCCATGCACCCATGCACCCCATGCACCCATGCCCCCCATGCACCCATGCACACCATGCACCCCATGCACCCCATGCACCCCATGCGCCCCGTGCACCCCATGCACCCATGCACCCATGCACCCGATGCACCCATGCACCCCATGCACTCATGCACCCCGTGCACCCATGCACCCCTGCACCCCATGCACCCCATGCACCCCATGCACCCCATGCAACCATGCACCCATGCACCCATGCACCCATACACCGCTTGCACCCCATGCACCCATGCACCCCATGCACCCATGCACTCCATGCACCCATGCACCCCATGGACCCATGCACCCCATGCACCCACGCAGCCCATGCACCCCATGCACCCATGCACCCCATGCACCCATGCACCTATGCATCCCATGCACCCCATGCACCCATCCACCCATGCACCCCATGCATCCAGTAAACCCATGCACCCCATGCACCCATGCAGCCATGCAGCCATGCAGCCATACACCCCATGCACCCATGCACCCCATGCACCCCATCCACACCATGCACCCAATGCAACCCATACAACCATCCACCCCATGCACAGCATGCACCCCATGCACCCCGTCAACCCCTGAACCACATGCAGACATGCACCCAAGGCACCCCATAAACCCATGCTCCCATGTACCCCATGCACCCCATGCACCCCATGCACTCCATGCACGACATGCACCCATGCACACCATGCACCCCGTGTACCCCATGCACCCCATGCACTCCATGCACACCATGCACCCATGCACCCATGCACCCCATGCACCCGATCCACCCATGTTCCCATGTACCCCATGCACCCCATGCACCCCATGCACCCCATGCACCCCATGCACCCCATGCACCCCATGCACCCCTGCACCAATGCACCCCATGCACCCATGCACCCATGTACCCCATGCACCCCATGCACCCAATGCACCCCATGCACCCCATGCACCCCATGCACCCCATGCACCCATGCACCCATGCACCCATGAACCCCATCCACCCATGCACCCACCCATGCACCCCATGCACCCATCCACCCATGCACCCATGCACCCCATGAACCCATGCACTCCATGCACCACATGCACCCCTGCACACCATGCACCCCATGCACCCATCCACCCATGCACCCATGCACCCCATGAACCCATGCACTCCATGCACCACATGCACCCCTGCACACCATGCACCCCATGCACCCATGCACCCCATGCACCCATGCACCCCATGCACCCCATGCACCCCATGCACGCGTGCACCCCGTGCAGCCAATGCACCCATTCACCCATGCACCCCATGCACCCGTGCACCCCATGCACTCCATGCACCCATGCACCCCGTCCACCCCTGTACCCCATGCAGACATGCACCCAATGCACCCCATAAACCCATGCTCCCATGTACCCCATGCACCTCATGCACCCCATGCACTCCATGCAAGACATGCACCCATGCACACCATGCCACCCCGTGTACCCCATGCACCCCATGCACTCCATGCACACCATGCACCCATGCACCCCATGCACCCGATCCACCCATGCTCCCATGTACCCCATGCACCCCATATCAGAAATTGAAGAAGTGTTTGATAGAGTGAGAGTACACACAAATATACGTAAGCGTTGTACCCTCTAAGAGGCTACCCTATACAGTCTATACAAACATAACAAATACACATGTTTGACACACCCCCTAGACTGCATAGGGGAGTGTCCTAAACAAACAGCTCAGGGCGGCACTACTAGTCCAACCTCTGAGACAAGGGTCTGAGAGACCAGTCAGAAGGAGCACAGACAAGGCAAGAACAAGAGCAGGGCGACACTACTAGTCCAGCCACTGGGAGAGGACACAAGTCCAGTCTGAGTATACATATAAAGGACAGTACAAAGTCAAGGTCCTAGCAAGTGAGAGGCTACAGGAACTAGACCAAGCTGTACACAGTGCCGCTGATGATCTTTAGGCGCAAGCGCCTTCGTAAAGATATCAGCCGTGTTGGCACCTGAGGCCAAGTGTACTACGCGAGCCTGACGACGCTGCTGTAGCTCACGCAGGAGGAAGTACCGCAGCTGAATGTGCTTCGCTCTGCCCTCGAGTCGAGGCTCCTGGCACAGGAGGATCATGGCCCTGTTGTCAGCGAACAGGACCCGGGCAGAGCTAGGCCGCTCACCTAAGTCAGTGAGCAAGAAGGTCAGCCAGCGGAGCTCCTGTGCCGCCATGGCATCAGCGTAGATCTCAGCCTCACAGCTGGACTGCGCAACAGACGAGGAGCGGGTAGCTCTCCACGAGACGGCACCTGAGCCAAGGCTGAAGCAGTAGCCCTGGGTAGACCGGAGTGTCTCAGCGTCGTCTGCCCACGAAGCGTCTATGTGTCCAGTAAGGACCACTGGTCTGCGTCCTCCTAGCACTAACCCCATGCCCGATGTACTAGCAAGATAACGCAGAACCCTCTTAGCGGCAGACCAGTGCTGCGGTCGGTGTCTGCCTGTGGCCACAAAGCGAGCCAGGATGCTGAGAGGGTATGCGAGATCTGGGCGAGTGCAAGTCATCAGGTACATGAGGCAACCCACCAGCTCTGCGTAGGGGCCGCTGGGCTCTACCAACTCCTCAGACACTGGAGCGAAGAGCCTGTGGTCTACAGGCAGAGGGGTGGGCTGTGCAGAGGAGAACTGAAGGCTGAACCTCTGAAGGACCTGGCGCACCAAGTGTGACTGGGTCAGGGTGATGGTGCGCGCAGCTCTGTCCCTGGAGATCTGCAAGCCAAGGTAACGGCGCAGTTCTCCAAGGTCAGTGCAGGTGTGTCTCTTCAGCAGCTCTGCCTTCACGGAGGCCAGTGCGTCCCTGTCTGCTGTGGCAAAGACCAGGTCGTCGACGTAAACAAGGATGTAGAACGGAGTCTGGCCAGCACGAACGAAGAGTGAAGGGCCTGCAGAAGACGGAAAGAACTGCAGGTCAGCACGCGTAGCACGGAGAGTGTCGTGCCACTCACGGGGAGCCTGGCGCAGGCCGTAGACGGGGCGCCGCAGGAGCCACTGGGTCCCAGGAGGGAAGGTGCCAGTAAAGCCCTGAGGGCGCCGCAGGTAGACCTGCTCGTGTAGGCTGCCCTGAAGGAAGGCAGTGGAGAAGTCGAGGGAGTGAAGCTCGTAGTCACGCTGAGCAGCTAGGTGTAACAGAACCCGAAGAGTAGTCATCTTCGGGGTCGGAGCGAAGGTCTAGAAGAAATCCACCCCCTCGCGCTGACTGAAGCCTCTAGCCACATAGCGCGCCTTGAACACAGGCGGCTCTCCAGGAGGGCGCTTCACCTTGAAGAGCCAGCGGCCATCGACTACGTTCACCCCAGGCGGGGGAACTGCGTCGACGAAGGTGCCGGTGGATCTCCAAGATGCCATCTCCTGCTCCATGGCAGCTATCCACTGCGAGGCCCAGGGTCCCGAAGTCGCCTCAGCGTAAGTGCGAGGGGTCGGGATGTCGAAAGCGTCTGGGTCACCCTCAGGGACTAGCAGCATGGAACAGAGATGGGGAGCAGCCTCGGAGAGGAAAGCAAGCTCGAACTGGCGGTCCTCCAGGACGTCACTGCCAAGGGCAGGAGCACCCCCGACAGACGGAGGACAGGCCGGGTCAGAGACCAGAGCAGAGGCGTAGTCAAGGCGGCGGGTAGAGGCGAAGTCAGCGACAGCAGCGACAAGGGCGTCAAGGCACGAGGCCGGAACAGACGGGTCGGTAACGAGAGAGGCAAGGACGCGAGGAACAAGAGGACGAGCGGCACGAAGGTAGTCAGACAGCGGGGGAGGTGCAACAACAAGGGAGGACGGAGGAGGCGACGGCAGAAGGGGAGGACGAGACGCGTGGGAACGAAGCAACATAGGGTGGGAGCGCAGGACAGGCGAGGCAGGACGAGCACGGGAGGGACGGTGAGACCAGACGTGCGACGGAGGAGTCGGGTCAGGAGACAGAGGAGGGGACACAGGAGGGGAACGATGGGGGAGACGGGCCGGGGACGAGTCCGGCGGAGGGAAAACAGGGCCGTAGACAGGAAGAGGAGGAGACGGTCGGGGAGGAACCGACGCAGGGTCGGGGGACGGCAGGCCGAGCAGGCGAAGGGCTGACACCGGCGGGGACTGCTGCTGCGGCGGCACAACAGCGACACCGGGACCGCAAGCTGCCCCTCGGCTACCCCCGGCACTCTCCACACCAGCACCCCCAGAGGGACCACCCCCAGGGCTACCGGGACGAGCACCCCCAGAGTCAGCGAACGGGTGCTGCGACGGCGGCGGCGGCGGCGGCGGCGACAACAACGGCTGCAGCGGCGGCAGAGGCGGTGGAGGAGGGGACTGGGGAGGGGACGCCAGGGAAGGGGTGGCTGGCGAGGACTGCACAGGAGGGCCACCAGAGTCAGAAGACTCCTCAACCGGGTCCACCGACGGAAGGGGGGTGACGTGGGACACACCAGAGGGGGCGGGACGGGGAGGAGGAGGAGGAGGGGCAGGGACTACCGGGGAAGGAGGGACCAGGAACAGGGGGGGGGTAACCGGGGGACCACGGTGGGGGAAGCGACGGTAGTAGGAGACGGACTCGTCAAAGGTGACGTCACGAGAGTGAAAGAAGCGGTGAGACGGCGGGTGGTAAAAGTGCCAGTCGGACGCGTCAAGGGGAAAACCGAGGAAGACGCAGGGAAGGGTGCGGGCAGTGAGCTTGTCTGTGCCGGAGGCACGAACGTGAGCAAGGCAGCCCCAGACGTGGAACGCAGACGCGTCACCAGGAGACCCAGTCCACAGACGGGTCGGCGAAACCTGCGGCTGCTGAGAGTGCGGCCACAGGTTAAGCTAGTGAGAAGCGTAGCGCACAGCGAACGGCCACAGAAAATGGGGTGCACCGGCATGGATCATGGAGGTGCGAGCCACCTCCATGACCAAACCGATGCGTCGCTCAGCGACCCCATTCTGCTGTGGGGAGTCCGGTAGGGTGAACGTCTGGGTGATGCCCTCCGCACGACAAAAGCGACCAAGGACACCTGAGGCAAACTCGCCACCACGGTCTGAGTGAAGACGCAAGACAGGGAGACCGCGGTGGACACGCGCAGAGACAAGCCAGGGGATGAGAGCGCCAGGCACGTCAGCCTTGCACTCCAGGGGAAAGACTGTGGTGTAGCGAGTGAAGTCGTCGACGAGCACAAGGAAGTAGCGCTCTCGACGCGGCCCAGGGACGGGGGCGGGGCCCCAGACGTCCAGGTGCAGGGTCTGCAGCGGCGCAGCGGCGGGCGACAGCAAGGCGGTCAGGGAGGCGGGTGGCAAGCAGGTAGAGGGTAGAGGTAATGGGCGGCTGGTGGGCGCTAAGCTGTGCGTCAGTGCAGGCGGCGCGCCAGGTCTCCTCTATCGAGCGCAGGTGGGCAGCGAGGTCAGAGACAGTGGGGAAAGAGGCAAGGTCATGAAAGAGCATCGGGAGGATCAGGCGACCCACCGAGGCAGCCGGAGGGGTGGAATAGCGCTTGATGACAGCATCTAAGTATGCCTGAGCAGTAGTGAGGGACCTAAAGCGAGGACGCTTGGACGGGGGGAGGGCGTTGCTAATGGCAAGCTGGGCGACAGCATCGCGAGAAAGCCAGACAGAGCGCGCACGGGCAGTGGCAGCAGTAGACTCACGCTCAGTGGGTGTGGGGTCAGCGGGCAGAATAGCAGGGGGGTCTGGGCAGGGAAGCGTACCGTCAAGATGTGCAGAAAGCGGTTCACCATCCTGCCGCTGGCCAGTGAGTTGGCGGCGGAGGTCGGCAAGCCACGCCTCGAACTCTAGGGGCTGACCTTCAGCGTCGAAGCGAAGCTCCGCCGCCATCAGGAACAGTCCAGTGCGGTGCAGGGCAGTGCAGCTAGGTGGAGTGCGGTGCAGTGCGGTACAGTGCGATGAAGGGCGGTGCAGTGCGGTGCAGTGCGATGCAGTGCGGTGCAATGCGGTGTAGTGCGGTGCAGGGCGGTGCAGTGCGGTGTAAGGCAGTACAGTGTGGTGCGGGGCAGTACGGCGCAGGGCAGTGCAGGGCGGGGTGGGGGGGGAACCGTACCAGTGAGGAGGACGGGGCCGGGGCAGCGGGGCCGGGCAGGTGCAACAGGGCCGGGCGAGGGCGACGGGGCCGGGCGGGCGCGACGGGGCCGGGCGGGCGCGACGGGGCCGGGCTGGTGCGACAGGGCCGGGCCGGGGTGTCGGGGCCGAGCGAGCGCGACGGGGCTGGGCAGGGGCGACGGGGCCGGGCGGGTGCGACAGGGCCGGGCCGCTGCGACGAGGCCGGGCGAGCGGAACGGCGGCCGGGCGGGTGCGACGGGGCCGGGCGGCTGCGACGGGGCCGGGCAGGGTGCGACGGGGCCGGGCAGGAGCGACTGGGCCGGGCGAGCGCGACGGGGCCTGAGGGCGGACGGGGCCCAGGAGGGGCGCTACGGGGCCCAGGAGGGGCACGACGGGGGGGGCCCAGGAGGGGCGCTACAGGGGCCCAGGAGGGGCGCGACGAGGCCCAGAAGGGGCGCTACAAAGCCCAGGAGGGGCGCGACGAGGCCCAGGAGGGGCGCTACGGGGCCTGGGAGGGGCGCGACGGGGCCCAGGAGGAGCGCTACAGGGCCTAGGGAGGGCGCGACGGGGCCCAGGAGGGGCGCTACGGGGCCCAGGAGGGGCGCGACGGGGCCCAGGAGGGGCGCTACGGAGCCCAGGAGGGGCGCGACGGGGCCTGGGAGGGGCGCGACGGGGCCCAGGAGGGGCGCTAGAGGGCCCAGGAAGGGCGCGACGGGGCCCAGGAGGGGCGCTACGGGGCCCAGGAGGGGCGCGACGGGGCCCAGGAGGGGCGCTACGGAGCCCAGGAGGGGCGCGACGGGGCCTGGGAGGGGCGCGACGGGGCCCAGGAGGGGCGCTAGAGGGCCCAGGAAGGGCGCGACGGGGCCCAGGAGGGGCGCTACGGGGCCCAGGAGGGGCGCTACAGGGCCCAGGGAGGGCGCGACGGGGCCCAGGAGGGGCGCTACAGGGGCGCTACGGGGCCCAGGAAGGGGCGCTACGGGGCTAGGAGGCGAGCGGAAGCGGGAGGTGGGGGGGGATCCTACCTACGCGTGATACCATATCAGAAATTGAAGAAGTGTTTGATAGAGTGAGAGTACACACAAATATACCTAAGCGTTGTACCCTCTAAGAGGCTACCCTATACAGTCTATACAAACATAACAAATACTCATGTTTGACACCCCAGGCACCCATGCACCCCACGCACTCCATGCACTGGATGCACCACATGCACCCATGCACCCCATGCACCCATGCACCCATGCACCCCATGCACCCCATGCACCCCATGCACCCCATGCACCCCATGCACCCAATGCACCCCATGCACCCCATGCACCCCATGCACCCCATGCACCCCATGCACCCCATGCACCCATGCACCAATGCACCCCATGCACCCATGCACCCATGCACCCCATGCACCCCATGCACCCCATGCACCCCATGCACCCAATGCACCCCATGCACCCCATGCACCCCATGCATGCATGCACCCCGTGCAGCCCATGCACCCATTCACCCATGCACCCCATGCACCCGTGCACCCCATGCACTCCATGCACCCATGCACCCTGTCCACCCCTGAACCCCATGCAGACATGCACCGAATGCACCCCATAAACCCATGCTCCCATGTACCCCATGCACCCCATGCACCCCATGCACCCCATGCACTCCATGCAAGACATGCACCCATGCACCCCATGTACCCCATGCACCCCATGCACTCCATGCACACCATGCACCCATGCACCCATGCACCCCATGCACCCGATCCACCCATGCTCCCATGTACCCCATGCACCCCAGGCACCCATGCACCCCACGCACTCCATGCACTGGATGCACCACATGCACCCATGCACCCCATGCACCCATGCACCCATGCACCCATGCACCCCATGCACCCATACACCCCATGTACCCAGAGAGCAGGCCTACCGGGTGAGGGCAAGAGAGGAGGCCTACCGAGCGAGAGAGAAGTCCTACTAGGCGAGAGAGGAGGACTACCGGGCTAGAGAGGAGGCCTACCGGGCGAGAGAGGAGGCCTACCGAGCGAGAGAGGATATCTATCGGGCGAGAGAAGAGGCCCACTGGCCGAGAGAGGAGGCCTACGGGGCGAGAGAGGAGGTGTACCTGGGGAAAGAGTAGGCCTATCGGGCGAGAGAAGAGGCTTACCAAGCGAGAGAGGGGGCCTACCTAGCGAGAGAGGAGGCCGACTGGTTGAGAGAGGAAGCCTACCTGGGCGAGAGAGGAGGCCTTCGGGGAGAGAGAGGAGACCTACCGGGTGAGTGAGGAGGCCTGCTGGCCTACCTGGCGAGAGAAGGCCTACCTGGCGAGAGAAGTGGCCTACAAGGTGAGAGAGGAGGCTTACCAGGATAGAGAGGAGGCCTACCAGGCGAGGGTGGAGGCGTACCGGGCGAAAGTGGAGGCCTACCGGGCGAGAGAAAACGCCTACCGGGCGAGAGAGGAGGCCTACCGGGCGAGAGAGGAGGCGTACCGGGCTAAAGTGGAAGCCTACCGGGCGAGAGAGGAGGCCTACCCGGTGAGAGAGGAGGGCTACTGGGCGAGAGAGGACGCCTACCGGGCGATGGAGCAGGCCTACAAGGCGAGAGAGGAGGCCTACCGGACGAGAGAGCAGGGCTACTGGGCGAGGGCAAGAGAGGAGGCCTACCGGGCGAGAGAGGAATCCTACCGGGCGAGAGAGGAGGCATACCGAGTGAAAGAGGAAGCCTACCGGGCGAGAGAGGAGGTGTACCAAGCGAGAGAGTATGCCTACCGGGCAATGGAGCAGGCCTACCGGGCAAGAGAGGAGGCCTACCGGGCGAGAGAGCAGGCCAACCGGGCGAGAGAGGAGGCCTACCAGGCGTGAGAGGAGTCCTACTGGGCGAGAGAGGAGGACTACCGGGCGAGAGAGGAGGCCTATCAGGCGAGGGAGGAGGCCTACCGGGCGAGAGAGGGGGCCTACTGGGCGAAAGAGGAGGCCTACCGGGTGAGAGAGGAGGCTTACGGGGCGAGAGAGGAAACCTACCGGGCGAGAGAGGAGGCCTACCGAGCAAGAGAGGAGGCCTACCAGGGGAGAGAGGAGATGTACCGGGCGAGTGAAGAGGCGTACCGAGCGAAAGAGGAGGCCTACCGAGAGAGACAGGAGGCCTACCGGGCGAGAGAGGAGGCCTACCGAGCGAGAGAGGAGACCTACTGGGGGAGAGAGGAGGCCTACCGGTTGAGAGAAGAGGCCTACCGGGCGAGAGAGGAGGCCTACCGGGAGAGAGAGGAGGCCTACTGGGCAAGAGAGGAGGCCTACCGGACAAGAGAGGATACCTACCGGGCTATGGAGGAGGCCTACCAGACGAGAGAGGAGGCCCATTGGGCGAGAGAGGAGGCGTACCTGGCAAGAGAGGAGACCTACCGGGCGAGAGAGGAGGCCTACTGGACGAGAGAGGAGGCCTACCCGGCGAGAGAAGAGGCCTACTGGGCGAGAGAGGAGGCCTACCGGGCAAGAGAGGAGGCCTACCGGGCGAGGGTGGAGGCGTATCGGGCGAAAGAGGAGGCCTACCGGGCGAGAGAGGAGGCCTACCGGGCGGGAGAGGAGGCCTACCGGGCAAGAGAGGAGGCCTGCCGAGCCTGGAGGAGGCCTACAGGCGAGAGAGCAGGCCTACCGGGCGAGGGCAAGAAAGGAGGCCTACTGGGCGAGAGAGAGGTCCTACCGGGCTAGAGAGGAGGACTACCTGGCGAGAGAGGAGGCGTACCAAGCGATAGAGGACGCCTACTGGGCGATGGAGCAGGCCTACCGGGCGAGAGCGGAGGCCTACTGGGCGAGAGAGCAGGCCTACCAGGCGAGAGAGGAGGACTACCAGGCGTGAGAGGAGTCCTACTAGGCAAGAGAGGACGACTACTGGGCGAGAGAGGAGGCCTATCAGGCGAGAGAGGAGGCCTATAAGGCGAGAGAGGAGGCCTACCGGGCGAGAGAGGGGGCCTACCGTGCGTAAAAGGTGGCCTACCGGGCGAGAGAGCAGGCCTACCGAGCGAGAGAGGAGGCCTACGGGGCGAGAGAGGAGGCCTACCAGGCGAGAGAGGAGGTCTACCGAGCGAGAGAGGAGGCCTACCCGGCGAGAGAGGAGGCCTACCGAGCGAGAGATGAGACCTACTGGGGGAGAGAGGAGGCCTACCGAGTGAGAGAAGAGGCCTACTGGGCGAGAGAGGAGGCCTACCGAGCGAGAGAGGAGGCCTACTCGGCAAGAGAAGAGGCCTACCGGCCGAGAGAAAAGACCTACTGGACGAGAGAGGAGGCCTGCTGCCCGAGAGAGGAGGCCTACCTCGCGAGAGAAGAGGCCTACTGGGCGAGAGAGGAGGCCTACCAGGCGAGAGAGGAGGCCTACCAGGCGAGGGTGGAGGCATACCGGGCAAAAGAGGGGGCCTACCGGGCTAGAGAGGAGGCCTAGCAGGCGAGAGAGGAGGCTTACCGAGTGAGAGAGGAGACCTACGGGGCGAGAGAAGATGCCTACCGAGAGGGAGAGAAGGCCTACTACGCGAGAGAGGATGCCTACCGGCGAGAGAGGAGGCCTACTAGGCTATGGAGGAGGCCTACCACACGAGAGAGGAGGCCTGCTGGGTGAGAGAGGAGGTGTACGTGGCGAGAGAGGAGGCCTACCCGGCGAGAGAAGAGGCCTACTGGGCGAGAGGGGAAGCCTACCGGGCAAGAGAGGAGGCCTACCGGGCGAGGGTGGAGGCATATCGGGCGAAAGAGGAGGCCTACCGGGCGAGAGAGGAGTTCTACCAGGCGGGAGAGGAGGCCTATCGGGCGAGAGAGGAGGCCTGCCGAGCCGGGAGGAGGCCTACAGGGCGAGAGACCAGGCCTACAGGCGAGAGAGCAGGCCTACCGGGCGAGGGCAAGAAAGGAGGCCTACTGGGCGAGAGAGGGGTCCTACTGGGCGAGAGATTAGGACTACCTGGCGAGAGAGGAGACCTACCGGGCGAGAGAGGAGGCCTACCAGACAAGAGAGGAGGACTACTGGGCGAGAGAGGAGGCCTACCGAGCGAGAGAGGACTACCGGGCGAGAGAGGAGGATTAACGGGCGAGAGAGGAGGCCTACCGGGAGATAGAGCAGTCCTACCGGGCGATAGAGGAGGCCTACCGTTTGAGTGAGGAGGCCTACCGGGTGAGAGAGGAGGCCTACCGGGCGAGAGAGGAGGCCTACCAGGCAAGAGAGGAGGCCTACTAGGGCGATAGAAAAGGCATACCGGGCGAGGGAGGAGGCCTACCGGGCAATGGAGGAGGCCTACTGGGCGGGAGAAGAGGCTTACTGGGCGATTGAGCAGGCCTACCAGGCGATTGAGCAGGCCTACCAGGCTATGGAGCAGGCCTACCGGGCGAGAGAGGAGGCCTACCGGGCGAGAGATGAGGCCTACCGGGTGTGAGAGGATGCCTACCAGGCGAGGGAGGAGGCCTACCAGGCCATGGAGCAGGCCTACCGGGCGAGGGTGGAGGTCTACCAGGAGAGAGAAGAGGGCTATTGGGCGACAGAGGAGGCCTACCGAGTGAGAGGAGAGGCCTATCGGGCAAGAGAGAACGCCTGCCGGACAAGAGAGGAGGCCTACCGGGCGATAGATGAGGCCTACCGGGCGAGAGAGGAGGCCTACCAGGCGGCAGAGGAGGCCTGCTGGGCGAGAGAGGAGGCCTACCGGGCGAGAGAGGAGGTCTACTGGGCGAGAGAGGAGGCCTACTGGCCGCGAGATGAGGCCTACCCGGTGAGAGAAGAGGCCTACAGGGTGAGAGAGGAGGCCTACCGGGCGAGAGAGGTGGCCTACCGGGGGAGGGTGCAGGAGCACCGGGCGAAAGAGGAGGCCTACCGGGCGAGAGAAGAGGCAACGCGAAGCGAAGCCAAGCGAAGCCAAGCGAAGCGAAGAGAAGCGAAGCGAAGCGAAGCAAAGCCAAGCAAAGCGAAGCAAAGCCACGCAAAGCCAAGCGAAGCCAAGCAAAGGGAAGCGAAGCCAAGCAAAGGGAAGTGAAGCCAAGCAAAGCCAAGCGAAGCCAAGCAAAGCCAAGTGAAGCCAAGCGAAGCCAAACGAAGGGAAGCAAAGCCAAGCAAAACGAAGCAAAGCCAAGCAAAGCGAAGCGAAGCCAAGCAAAATGAAGCGAAGCCAAGCGAAGCCAAGCAAAGCGAAGCCAATCAAAGCGAAGCGAAGCAAAGCGAAGCCAAGCGAAGCAAAGCGAAGCCAAGCGAAGCAAAGTGAAGCCAAGAGAAGCAAAGCAAAGCCAAGCGAAGCCAAGCAAAGCGAAGCAAAGCCAAGCAAAGCCAAGCGAAGCGAAGCCAATCAAAGCCAAGCGAAGCCAAGCCAAGTCAAGCCAAGCGAAGCGAAGCAAATCGAAGCGAAGCCAAGCGAAGCTAAGCGAACCCAAGCAAAGCGAAGCCAAGCGAAGCCAAGCCAAGCGAAGCCAAGCAAAGCCAAGCGAAGCGAAGCCGAGCAAAGCCAAGCAAAGCAAAGCCAAGCCAAGGGAAGCAAAGCGAAGCCAAGTGAAGCCAAGCGAAGAGAAGCGAAGCGAAGAAAAGCGAAGCGAAGCGAAGCGAAGCGAAGCGAAGCGAAGCAAAACAAAGCCAAGCCAAGCCAAGCCAAGCAAATCCAAGGAAATCCAAGCGAAGCCAAGCAAAGCGAAGCAAAGCGAAGCAAAAGCCAAGTGATGCCAAGCGAATCGAAGCGAAGCCAAGCGAAGCCAAGTGAAGCCAAGCGAAAACATGCGAAGCCAAGCAAAGCCAAGCAAAGCCAAGCGATGCCAAGCGAAGCCAAGCGAAGCCAAGCGAAGCGAAGCCAAGCCATGCAAAGTGAAGCGAAGCAAAGCCAAGTGAAGCGAAGCAAAGCCAAGCGAAGGGAAGCGAAGCCAAGCGAAGCAAAGCGAAGCAAAGTGAAGCAAAGTGAAGCCAAGCGAAGCCAAGCGAAGCAAAGCGAAGCCAAGCGAAGCAAAGCGAAGCCAAGCAAAGCCAAGCGAAGCAAAGCAAAGCCAAGCAAAGCCAAGCCAAGCCAAGCCAAGCCAAGCGAAGCCAAGCCAAGCCAAGCGAAGCGAAGCCAAGCCAAGCCAAGCGAAGCGAAGCGAAGACAAGTGAAGCGAAACAAAGCCAAGCCAAGCGAACAAAGCAAAGCCAAGTAAAGCGAAGCAAAGCCAAGCGAAGTGAAGCGAAGCCAAGTGAAGCCAAGCGAAGCCAAGCGAAGCGACGCCAAGCCAAGCGAAGCCAAGCGAAGCCAAGCAAAGCCAAGTAAAGCAAAGCAAAGCCAAGCCAAGCCAAGCGAATCCAAGCAAAGCCAAGCCAAGCCATGCGAAACGAAGCCAAGCGAAGCCAAGCGAAGCCAAGCGAAGCAAAGCGAAGCAAAGTGAAGCCAAGCGAAGCCAAGCGAAGCAAAGCGAAGCCAAGCAAAGCCAAGCAAAGCAAAGCAAAGCCAAGCAAAGCCAAGCGAAGCGAAGCCAATCAAAGCCAAGCGAAGCCAAGCCAAGTCAAGCCAAGCGAAGCGAAGCGAAGCAAATCGAAGCGAAGCCAAGCGAACCCAAGCGAACCCAAGCGAACCCAAGCGAAGCGAAGCCAAGCCAAGCGAAGCGAAGCGAAGCGAAGCGAAGCGAAGCCAAACGAAGCGAAGCCAAGCAAAGCCAAGAAAAGCAAATCCCAGCCAAGCGAAGCGAAGCGAAGCCAAGAGAAGCCAAGCAAAGAGAAGCGAAGCGAAGCAAAACGAAGCCAGGCCAAGCGAAGCCAAGCGAAGCCAAGCAAAGCCCAGTGAAGCAAAGCGAAGCGAAGCCAAGCGAAGCCAAGCGAATCCAAGGAAATCCAAGCCAAGCCAAGCGAAGCCAAGAAAAGCCAAGCGATGCCAAGCAAATCGAAGCGAAGCCAAGCGAATGCTAGCAAAGCGAAGTGAAGCAAAGCGAAGCTAAGCGAATCCAAGCAAAGCCAAGCCAAGCGAAGCGAAGCAAAGCGAAGCCAAGCGAAGTGAAGCCAAGCGAAGTAAAGCGAAGCAAAGCAAAAGTGAAGCAAAGCCGAGCGATGCCAAGCGAACCCAAGCGAACCCAAGCGAACCGAAGCGAAGCGAAGCCAAGCAAAGCCAAGCAAAACGAAGTGAAGCCAAGCGAAGCAAAGCGAAGCCAAGCAAAGCAAGGTGAAGCCAAGCAAAGCCAAGCAAAGCCAAGCGAAGCGAAGCAAAGCCAAGCGAAGTGAAGCCAAGCCAAGCGAAGCCAAGCCAAGTGAAGCCAAGCAAAGCCAAGCTAAGCCAAGCGATGCCAAGCGAAGCCAAGCGAATCCAAGTGAAGCGAAGCGTAGCCATGCGAAGCCAAGAGAAGCGAAGACAAGCCAAGCCAAGCGAAGCAAAGCAAAGCCAAGCTAAGCAAAGCCAAGCCAAGTGAAGCGAAGCCAAGCGAAGCCCAGCCAAGCCAAACGAAGCCAAGCAAAGCCAAGCGATGCCAAGCGAAGCCAAGCAAAGCCAAGCGCAGCCAAGCAAAGCCAAGCCAAGCCAAGCGAATCGAAGCAAAGCGAAGCCAAGCAAAACAAAGTGAAGCCAAGCAAAGCAAGGCAAACCCAAGCAAAGCCAAGCGAAGCGAAGCGAAGCCAAGCGAAGCGAAGCGAAGCCAAGCAAAACGAAGCCAAGCCAAGCCAAGCCAAGCTAAGCCAAGCCAAGCGAAGCCAATCGAAGCCAAGCTAAGCCAAGCGATGCCAAGCAAAGCAAAGTGAAGCCATGCGAAGCCAAGCGAAGCGAAGCCAAGCAAAGAAAAGCAAAGCCAAGCTAAGCGAAGCCAGGCCAAGCAAAGCAAAGCCAAGCCAAGCCAAGCCAAGCCAAGCGAAGCCAAGCAAAGCCAAGCAAAGCCAAGCGATGCCAAGCAAAGCCAAGCAAAGCTAAGCACAGCCAAGCGAGGCCAAGCGAACCGAAGGGAAGCCAACAATGCGAAGCGAAGCCAAGCGAAATGACGCAAAGCGAAGCCAAACAAAGCCAAGCAAAGCCAAGCAAAGCCAAGCAAAGCAAAGCAAAGCCAAGCAAAGCCAAGTGATGTGAAGCGAAGCCACGCGATAGCGAAGCCAAGCGAAGCCAAGCAAAGCCAAGCGAAGCCAAGTGAAGCCTAGCGAAGCCAAGCAATGCCAAGCAAGGCCATGCGAAGCACAGCGAAGCCAAGCGAAGACAAGCGAAGCAAAGCAAGCCATGCCAACGGAAGCAAAGCCAAGCCAAGCGAAGCCGAGCAAAGCCAAGCCAAGCAAAGCGAAGCCAAGCAAACCCAAGCAAACCCAAGCAAAGCAAAGCAAAGCCAAGCGAAGCGAAGCCAAGCGAAGCCAAGCAAAGCCAAGCCAAGCCAAGCAAAGCCAAACGAAGCCAAGCCAAGCAAAGCGAAGCCAAGCCAAGCGAAGCAAAGCGCAGCCAAGCGAAACGAATCAAAGCGAATCGAAGCGAAGCCAAGCGAAGTCAAGCGAAGCGAAGCGAAGCCAAGCAAAGCCAAGCCAAGCCAAGCAAAGCCAAGCAAAGCCAAGCGAAGCCAAGCGAAGCCAAGTGAAGAGAAGCGAAGCCATGCGAAGAGAAGTGAAGCCAAGCGAAGCCAAGCCAAGTGAAGCCAAGCGAAGCGAAGCCAAGCGATGCCAAGCGAAGCTAAGCCAAGCAAAGCCAAGCGAAGCCAAGCGAAGCCAAGCCAAGGGAAGCGAAGCCAAGCGAATCCAAGCAAAGCCAAGCGAAGCAAAGCCAAGCGAAGCCAAGCGAATACAAGCAAAGCAAGGCGAATCTAAGCGAAGCAAAGCGAAGCCAAGTATAGCAAAGCGAAGCAAAGCAAAGCCAACCGAAGCAGAGCAAAGCCAAGTGAAGCCAAGTGAAGCGAAGCGAAGTCAAGCGAAGCCAAGCGAAGCGAAGCCAAGTGAACCCAAGCAAAGCCAAGCAAAGCCAAGCGAAGCCAAGCCAAGCGAAGCAAAGACAAGCGAAGTCAAGCGAAGCGAAGCGAAGCGAAGCGAAGCAAAGCAAAGCGAAGCGAAGACAAGCGAAGTGAAACGAAGCCAAGCGAAGCCAAGCAAAGCCAATCGAAGCCAAGCGTAGCCAAGCGAAGCCAAGCAAAGCAAAGCGAAGCCAAGCAAAGCCAAGCAAAGCGAAGCTAAGCCAAGCAAAGCGAAGCGAAGCCAAGCGAAGCGAAGCAAAGCCAAGCAAAGCCAAGCGGAGCCAAGCAAAGCGAAGCGAACAAAGCGATCCAAACAAAGCAAAGCGAAGCCAAGCATAGCGAAGCGAAGCCAAGCAAAGTCAAGCGAAGCGAAGCGAAGCCAAGCGAAGCAAAGCGAAGTTAAGCCAGGCCAAGCCAAGCCAAGCGATGCCAAGCGAAGTGATGCGAAGCCAAGCAAAGCCAAGCCAAGCGAAGCCAAGCAAAGCGAAGCCAAGCGAAGCGAAGCCAAGCGAAGCCAAGCAAAGCAAAGCCAAGCGAAGCCAAGCGAAGCAAAGCCAAGCGAAGCCAAGCGAAGCCAAGCAAAGCCAAGCGAAGCAAAGCAAAGAAAAGCCAATCAAATCCAAGCGAAGCCACGCAAATCCAAGCGAAGCCAAGGAAAGCCAAGTGAACCCATGCGAATCGAAGCGAAGTCAAGCAAAGCCAGGCAAAGCCAAGCAAAGCGAAGCCAAGCCAAGCAAAGCCAGGCGAATCCAAGCGAAGCGAGCCAAGCAAAGCCAAGGTAAGCCAAGCGACGCAAAGCAAAGCCAATCAAAGCAAAACGAAGCCAAGCCAAGCCAAGCCTAGCAAGTCAAGCCAAGCCAAGCAATGCCAAGCGAAGCCATGCGAAGCGAAGCAAAGCCAAGCGAAGCGAAGCAAGGCGAAGCGAAGCGAAGCCAAGCCAAGCGAAGCCAAGCCAAGCAAAGCGAAGATTGGTGTTTGGCCAAGGTACTTGGCCACCCTCTCTCCAGCTGCTACCTGCTCTTCATTAGGGCGTTGGACAACTCTAGCCAGCTGCCGGGTAGCAAAGGCTGCATCCGGCCTTGTGTGAACGGCCGCATACATGAGGCTGCCCACCAAGGAATGAAAACGGCGCCTCTCCTCTTCACCAACACTTTCCTCCGCTGGTCCTTTCACACACTTGAACCCCGAGGGAAGAGGAGTAGCCACATGTCCTTCACTCTTCCCAAAGTTTGCAGCCAAGGCCTCCAAGTACTTCTTTTGATGCCCTCGCATCCACCGCTTCTCCACATCTCGCTCAATGTGAATCCCAAGGTAGTAGTTGACGTCACCAAGGGTCTTGCACTTGAACTTGTCTTGAAGCTTCAGCATCACCTCCTTCACAAGGTCAGAGGAGGGTGAGAATATGAGGATGTCATCCACATAAACCACCATGAAGCTTCTCTGCTCCACCTCGCCAAGCAAACTTGATGTACCATTGCCTAGGGGCTTGCTTGAGGCCATAGAGTGCTTTCTTCAGCTTCCACACTCTGCCACTCCCATCATTGTACCCCTCTGGCTGCTCCATGTAGGTCTCTTCCTCCAAAACTCCGTTGAAGAAGGCCGTTACAATATCCATTTGCTTCACCACCCATCCTTTGATGGCCGCCGCGGCGAAGAGGGTTCGAAGGGTTGTACCATTCACCACAGGGGCATACACTTCATTGTAGTCCTTCTTCTCTTGCTGCTGATACCCCTTGGCTACAAGTCTACTCTTGTAGCGCACAATGTTGCCGTTGGCGTCGGTCTTGCGCTTGAAGAGCCACTTGGAAGAGATCGCCTTCCGCCCCGGAGGAAGGTTCATCAAGTCAAATGTGTCGTTCTCTATGATGCTCCCCATTTCTTCATCTGAGGCCTTCTTTCACTCCTTCCCATTGGGGCCATCCCAAGCCTCCTTGGGATTTGTAGGCTCCCCCGGCATCTCCACTGGAGAGAAGAAGGCAAAAGCGCACTCCTCGCTTTCATCTTCCGCATCATCGCCGAGCATGAGAGCCGAACCGGTCAAGGTTGAGTTGGCTGGTCCTCCAAGCCGGGCATAGCTCAACCCATTGGGGGGCTGAGGTCTCCTTCTCCCCCTTCCTTCGTGCAGTGAAATGTAACACGCAAACGACGACTTGACATGCGAGTTGTAAAAACTCGCTAATGTCTTGACCGACACAAACAATATTGTGATACACCATTCAAACACACACACGAGCATTAGATAGCAATGACATAGACTCACAATTCATTCCATGCCATGCATGCACACACACAAGCAAGGACAACAAGCCGAGTGCAAGCCTTAGGCTTGCATCAACAAACTCCCCCTCGGATTGTTGGCTTTAGAATTTTCTCCCCTTAGTTCAGAGCCATCCCAGCAAGCTTGGAACACTTCCAATGCTGCTGCTCAACCAGCCTCTTGGTCATCATATCAGCTGGCTGCACCGTCGTCTTCACGTAGTGCAACTCCACTTCACCCGCGGTTACCATGCTCCTCACCCAATGCCACTTCACCTTCATGTGCTTGGTAAGACCATGAAGAGCGGGGTTCTTTGCCAATCGTTTTACTCTTGGTGGTGACGCTTAATGCCACTTGCCTCTCCTTAGGCATGGGTACCATTAGGATTTGCCACATCTCATTGTAGATGGCCCTGTCCTCATGAAGGTCCCAAAGCTTCCGCTCTCCAAGCCTCGCGGTATAGGTTTTGGATCCCTTGGAAGATGTGTCCATGCCGACCTTTTGCAAACACCGAACGAAAATCAGGTTGGCTGCTAGGTTGGGCACCAAAAGTACGTTCTTGAGGCCCACTATCTTCCCATCAGCACCCTTGAACATGGCCTTGCACATGCCTTTCACCTCTGCTCGCTGCCCCAAAGCCGATGTAACATGCTTGACCGGCGACGGTTCGAGTTCGGTGAGCAAGTCCGCACGAGGTGTCATGCTATAGGTGGCGCCGCTATCGATCACCCAAAAGTCCAGAGAGTGAAGGGTGACTTTTCCCACAGTAGCTGGCTCCTCAAAGCCTTCCACACCTCCTGCTGCAGCTGCCGCTTGCGTGGAGACAAAGAAGAACTGGCCCAGGTATTGATATTCACTCGAGTCCTTGTCGTAGTCTCCACCTTTCATGCTTGCCGCTTCGCTTCCACGACCACCATGGCATCCACGACCTCTGCCCTCTTGACCTTGAGAAGGGGTCCATCCATCAGGCAATCTGAAGCAATCTCTCCACATGTGGCCGATCTTGTGACAAAAGTGGCATTCGCCATCAAATCGACCGCGCCCACTCCCGTAGCCATTGTTGTTGTTGTTGCTGCCATATCCTCCACTACCACGGCCTCCATTGAAGTTACTGCTGTCAAATCTTCCTCCTCGCCCTCTGCCCCTTCCACGGCCATGCCCACGGCCCATGCTTGCAACTCCGGCACCATCGGGACCCGCCAATTCGCGACGGCGGAAATCTTCTTGTAAGATTTCCCGCTTCACATCTTCGAGTGAGAGACGGGGCAGATCTCGATTTAGGTTGATGATGAGCGAGGACCATGAGTCCGGAAGTAAGGCCAGCAGCTTGGTCTTCTTTTGAAGGTCACTGTTGTTCAGATCAGCTCCTTCGAGCCGTGTCAACAAGTCGAAGAATTTCTGCACTCCTTCCTCCACCGGTTCGCCTTCGTCAATTCGAAGTGCCGCCATTTGCCGCTCCAAAACCACAGCCACCGCCGCTGTTGCAGGAGCGTGTACACCCTTGAGAGCAGCCCATGCCTTTGGTCCCTTTGCTGGTTCACGCTGAAAAGGCTTGATGTGACGGATTTGGCTGCTCCCCAACGCTTGCCCAAGTAGAAGGTAGCCTTGTGCGCTCTTCCGCACCCACGGGCTCTTCTCCGGGTCGTTCTCGGGGCGCTTCTCCGTTCCTTCCATCACCTCCAGCAGATCATAGTGGTCAAAGATGTTCTCCATCTTGAAGGACCACTCAGCAAAGTTGTCACCGTTGAACTTGTCAAGGCCAAACACTCTAGGCTCATCCCTAGAGGGTCCAATGCTAGGTTGCACCGGAGCAACGGGTGGATCTTGGTGTTGACCTTATGCTTGGGCGTCTTCTCTGCCTCCAACACCTCTGCCACCCCCTTCCTCAGGCCTAGGCATGGTCGAGACGGCTCCAAGGGGCTCTGATACCACTTGTTATAACCACAATAGGCTCAGATGTGCCTATAATGAGAGAAATTGTGCACAGTCAAAATTCCGTCAGACAGCTTCAAATAATGATCCCGATCGGATGTGGGCCTTAAATGGTGATCTGTAAATTGTATCTAGAGCGTGTTGCTGTCACCTATCATCAGCAAGTTGAATCATAAAATTATATAAATATTTGACGACGCTATGGCGGTTTGACTGGCAGGAGGTACAGTAGCCACTATAGTCTTAGGACTACAAACTTAGCAAGAAGAGTTCGAGGTAGGGATGGTTCCCAGCCTCTACATACCCCAAGAGCCGAGGTCCAAGTTGGTGGTACACCACCACAGAGTCCCCAACCATGAGGAGACTCGAAACAAACCCAACAAGGGGCTACACCAAGTGAAATGTAACACTTCTTGAAGTAGCATTACTATTTTCACTATTTTAGTATTTGTCCACGTCCCTTGGGCTTGAAATCTTGAGCTCTTGGTCTTGGTTCGGTAAGATCGGTTCTTCTTGAGATGATGAGGGCTTGCTGCACACACCTGCGATGCGATGGACACTTCACACTTGACAAAATAGAAAAAACACATGCGACACGCAAACGACGACTGGACATGCGAGTTGTAAAAACTCGCTAATGTCTTGACCGACACAAACCACATTGTGATACACCATTCAAACACACACACATGAACTAGATAGCAATGACATAGGCTCACAATTCATTCCATGCCATGCATGCACACACAAAAACAAAGACGACAAGACGAGTGCAAGCCATAGGGTTGCACCAACATTGCCTTCGCTTGGCTTCACTTGGCTTGCTTAGCTTCGCTTGGCTTCGCTTGTCTTGGATTTGCTTGGCTTTGCTTGGCTTGGCTTTGGTTTGCTTGGCTTTGCTTAGCTTTCCATGGCTACGCTTGGCTTTTCTTGGATTCGCTTGGCTTCGCTTCGCTTCGCTTGGCTTTTCTTGGCTTCGCTTCGCTTGGCTTCGCTTGGTTTCGCTTGGCTTCGCTTCGCCTTGCTTGGCTTTGCTTCGCTTGGCTTTGCTTGGGTTTGCTTGGCTTCGCTTCGCTTGGCTTTGCTTTGCTTGGTTTCGCTTCGCTTCGCTTGGCTTCGCTTTGCTTGGCTTCGCTTCGCTTCACTTGGCTTCGCTTCACTCCCCTTTGCTTCGCTTGGCTTCGCTGGGCTTGGCTTCGCTTGGCTTCGCTTGCCATCGCTTGGCTTCGCGTCGCTTGGATTCGCTTGGCTTTGCTTGGCTTTGCTTGGCTTTGCTTGGTTTTGCTTGGATTCGCTTGGCTTGTCTTCGCTTGGCTTCGCTTGGCTTTTCTTGGCTTCGCTTTCATTCGCTTCGCTTTAGTTCGCTTCGCTTGGCTTCACTTGACTTTGCTTGGCTTCGCTTGGCTTTTCTTGGCTTGGCTTGGCTTTGCTTGGCTTCACTTTGCTTGGCTTGACTTCGCTTTGCTTCGCTTCTCTTAGCTTCGCTTCGCTTCCCTTGGCTTCGCTTCGCTTCGCTTCGCTTTGCTTTGCTTCGCTTGGCTTTGCTTTGCTTTGCTTGGCTTCGCTTGGCTTCGCTTGGCTTGGCTTCACTTGGCATCGCTTGGCTTCGCTTGGCTTTGCTTGACTTCGCGTGGCTTCGCTTTGCTTGGCTTCGCTTGGCTTTGCTTCACTTCGCTTGGCTTTGCTTGGCTCGCTTGGCTTCGCTTGGTTTTGCTTGGCTTCGCTTGGCTTCGCTTGGCTTGGCTTCGCTTGGCGTTACTTGGCTTCACTTGGCTTTGCTTGGCTTTGCTTGGCTTGGCGTCGCTTCACTTGGCTTCGCTTCGCATTGCTTCGCTTCGCTTGGCTACGCTTGGCTTCGCTTGGCTTGGCTTCGCTTTGCTTGGCTTGGCTTTGCTTGGCTTCTCTTTGCTTGGCTTTGCTTGGCTTCGCTTTGCTGTGCTTGAATTCGCTTCACTTTGCTTGGCTTCGCTTGGCTTCGATTCGCTTTGCTTGGATCCGCTTCCCTTCGCTTAAATTCGCTTTGCTTGGCTTCGCTTGGCTTGGCGTCGCTTCGCCTGCCTTCGCTTGGCTTTGCTTGGCTTCGCTTTGCTTGGCTTCGCTTAGCTTCGCTTGACATCACTTGGCTTCGCTTCGCTTCGCTTTGCTTGGAACCGCTTGGCTTTACTGGGCTTCGCTTGGCTTCGCTTGGCTTCGCTTGGCTTTGCTTGGCTTCGCTTGGCTTGGCTTCGCTTGGTTTTGCTTGGCTTCGCTTCGCTTTGCTTGGCTTCGCTTGGCTTTGCTTGGCTTCTCGTCGCTTCGATTGGCTTTGCTTGGCATTGCTTGGCTTTGCTTGGCTTCGCTTGGCTTCGCTTTGCCTTGCTTGGCTTCGCTTGGCGTCACTTGGCTTGGCTTCGCTTGGCATCGCTTGGCTTTGCTTGGCTTCGCTTGGCTTTGCTTGGCTTCCCTTTGCTTGGCTTCGCTTGGCTTTGCTTTGCTTCGCCTGGCTTTGCTTGGCTTTGCTTGGCTTCGCTTGGCTTCGCTTGGATTCCCTTGGCTTCGCTTGGCTTCGCTTTGCTTGGCTTCGCTTGGATTTTCTTGGCTTTGTTTGGCTTTGCTTGGCTTCTCTTGGCTTCGCTTCGCTTGGCATCACTTGGCTTCGCTTGGCATCGCTTGGCTTTGCTTGGCTTGGCTTCGCTTTGCTTGGCTTCGCTTGGCTACGCTTGGCTTCGCTTGGCCTCGCTTGGCTTGGCTTCGCTTGGCTTGGCTTTGCTTGGCTTCTCTTTGCTTGGCTTTGCTTGGCTTCGCTTTGCTTTGCTTGGCTTCGCTTTGCTTGCCTTCGCTTGGCTTCGCTTTGCTTTGCTTGGCTTCGATTCGCTTTGCTTGCCTTCGCTTGGCTTTGCTTGGCTTCGCTTGGCTTCACTTCGCTTGGCTTCGCTTGGCATCGCTTGGCTTCGCTTCGCTTGGCTTCGCTTCGCTTGGATTTGCTTGGCTTCGCTTCGCTTCGCTTGGCTTCGCTTCGCTTGGCTTCGCATGGCTTCGCTTGGCATCGCTTGGCTTCACTTCGCTTGGCTTTGCTTCGCTTGTCTTCACTTGGCATTGCTTCACTTCGCTTGGATTCGCTTCGCTTCTCTTCGCTCCGCTTGGCTTCGCTTTGCTTCGCTTGGCTTCGTTTCGCTTCACTTGGCTTCGCTTCGCTCCGCTTGGCTTCGCTTCGCTTCGCTCCGCTTGGCTTCGCTTCGCTTTGCTTGGCTTTGCTTCGCTTCGATTCGCTTCGCTTGGCTTCTCTTGGCTTCGCTTGGGTTTGCTTGGCTTGGCTTCGCTTCGCTTCGCATGGCTTGGCTTCGCTTTGCTTCGCTTGGCTTTGCCTCGCTTCGCTTTGCTTCGTTTGGCTTCGCATCGCTCTGCTTGGCTTCGCTTGGCTTCGCTTGGATTTATTTGGCTTCGCTCTGCTTCGCTTCGCTTCGCTTGGCTTGGCTTCGCTTGGCTTTGCTTGGCTTTGCTTGGCTTCCCTTGGCTTTGCTTGGCTTTCCTTGGCTCTGCTTGGCTTCGCATGGCTTCACTTCGCTTTGCTTGGCTTCGCTTCGCTTGGCTTCACTTCGCTCGGCTTCACTTCGCCTGGCTTCGCTTCCCTTTGCTTGGCTTCGCTTCGCTTGGATTTGCTTGGCTTCGCTTTGCTTGGCTTCTCTTGACTTCGCTTGGCTTCGCTTGGCTTTGCTTGGCTTCTCTTGGCATCGCTTCGCTTCGCTTCGCTTTGCTTCTCGTCGCTTCGCTTGGCTTCACTTCGCTTCTCTTGGCTTCGCGTAGATTCGCTTGGCTTTTCTTCGCTTCTCCTGGCTTCGCTTGGATTCGCTTGGCTTGACTACGCTTTGATTGGCTTTGCTTGGCTTTGCTTGGCTTCGCTTGGCTTTGCTTGGCTTTGCTTGGCCTTGCTTGGCTTCGCTTCGCTTGGCTTTCCTTTGCTTCGATTGGCTTTGGTTGGCTTCGCTTGGCTTCGCTTGGCTTTGCTTGGCTTCGCTTGGATTCGCTTCGCTTCGCTTTGCTTTGCTTGGCTTCGCTTCGCTTCGCTTGGCTTCGCCTGTCATCGCTTGGCTTTGCTTGCCTTTGCTTGGCTTCGCTTCGCTTTGCTTGGCTTGGCTTCGCTTGGCATCGCTTGGCTTTGCTTGGCTTCGCTTGCATCCGCTTGGCTTCGCTTGGCTTCGCTTGGATTCCCTTGGATTCGCTTGGCTTCGCTTGGCTTTGCTTCGCTTGGCTTTGCTTCGCTTGGCTTCACTTGGCTTCGCTTGGTTTGCTTGGCTTCGCTTGGCTTCATTTCGCTTCGCTTCGCATCGCTTGGCTTCGCTTGACTTCGCTTGGATTTGCTTGGCTTCCCTTTGCTTGGCTTTGCTTGGCTTTGCTTGGCTTCTCTTGGCTTGTCTTGGCTTCGCTTCGCTTGGCTTCGCTTGGCTTCACTTTGCTTTGCTTCGCTTGGCTTTGCTTGGCTTTGCTTCGCTTGGCTTCGCTTGGATTCGCTTGGCTTGGCGTCGCTTCGCTTGGCTTCGCTTGGCGTCGCTTCTCTTGGCTTCGCTTCGCTTCGCTTGGTCTCGCTTGGCTTCGCTAGGCATCGCTTGGCTTTACTTGGCTTTGCTTGGCTTCGCTTTGCTTGGTTTTGCTTGGCTTCGCTTGGCTTCACTTGGCTTCCCTTGGCTTCGCTTCGCTTCGCTTCGCTTTGCTTGGCTTCGCTTGGCTTCGCTTGGCATCGCTTGGCTTTGCTTAGCTTCGCTTGGCTTCGCTTTGCTTTGCTTGGCTTCGCTTTGCTTCGCTTGGTTTGGCTTCGCTTGGCATCGCTTGGCTTCGCTTTGCTTTGCTTGGCTTCGCTTGGCTTCGCTTTGCTTGGCTTCGCTTGGCTTTGTTTCGCTTCGGTTGGCTTCGCTTGGCTTCGCTTGGATTCCCTTGGCTTTGCTTGGCTTAGCTTCGCTCGGCTTCGCTTGGATTTGCTTGGCTTCGCTTGGCTTGGCTTCGCTTGGCGTCACTTGGCTTCACTAGGCTTCGCTTGGCTTTGCTTGGCTTGGCGTCGCTCCACTTGGCTTCGCTTCGCATTGCTTCGCTTCGCTTGGCTACGCTTGGCATCGTTGGCCTCGCTTGGCTTGGCTTTGCTTGGCTTGGCTTCGATTGGCTTCTCTTTGCTTGGCTTTTCGTGGCTTCGCTTTGCTGTGCTTGGCTTCGCTTGGCTTCGATTCGCTTTGCTTGGCTTCGCTTATATTCGCTTCGCTTGGTTTGGCGTCGCCTCGCTTCCCTTCGCTTGGCTTCGCTTGGCTTCGCTTTGCTTGGCTTCGCTAGGCTTCACTCGACATTGCTTAGCTTTGCTTGGCTTCGCTTCACTTCGCTTTGCTTGGATTCGCTTGGCTTCGCTTGGCTTTGCTTGGCTTCGCTTGGCTTCGCTTCGCTTGGTTTTGCTTGGCTTCGCTTGGCTTTGCTTGGCTTCGCTTGGCTTCACGTGGCTTCGCTTCGCTTTGCTTGGCTTCGCTTGGCTTTGCTTGGCTTCTCGTCGCTTCTCTTGGCTTTGCTTGGAATCGCTTGGCTTTACTTGGCTTCTCTTGGCTTTGCTTCGCTTCGCTTGGCTTCGCTTCGCTTCACTTGGCTTTGCATGGCATTGCTTGGCTTCGCTTGGCTTCCCTTGGCTTCGCTTGGATTCGCTTCGCTTCGCTTCGCTTCGCTTCACTTTGCTTGGCTTCTCTTCGCTTGGGTTTGCTTGGCTTCGCTTGGTTTTGCTTGGTTTCGCCTCGCTTGGCTTCGCTTGGATTCGCTTCGCTTCGCTTCGCTTGGCTTTGATTCGCTTGACTTTGCTTGGCTTCGCTTGGCTTTGCTTGGCTTCGATTGGCTTTGCTTGGCTTCGCTTGGATTCTTTTTGCTTCGCTTCCCTTCGCTTTGCTTCGCTTCGCTTTGCTTGGCTTCACTTCGCTTGGGTTCGCTTGGTTTTGCTTGGTTTCGCTTCGCGTGGCTTCGCTTGGATTCGCATCGTTTTGCTTCGCTTGGCTTCGCTTGGCTTTGCTTGGCTTCACTTCGCTTCGCTTAGCTTTGCTTTGCTTCGCTTGACTTGGCTTGGCTTCGCCTGGCTTCGCTTGGCTTGGCTTCGCTTTGCTTTGCTTCGCTTCTCTTGGCTTCGCTTCGCTTGGCTTTTCTTTGCTTGGGGTGCATGGGGTACATGGGAGCATGGGTTTATGGGTTGCATTGGGTGCATGTCTGAATGGGGTGCAGGTGTGGACGGGATGCATGGGTGCATGGAGTGCATGTGGTGCGCTGGTGCCATGGCGGCACAGGAGCTCCGCTGGCTGACCTTCTTGCTCGCTGACTTAGGTGAGCGGCCTAGCTCTGCCCCGGTCCTGTACGCTGACAACAGAGCCATGATCCTCCTGTGCCAGGAGCCTCGGCTCGAGGGCAGAGCGAAGCACATCCAGCTGCGGTACTTCCTCCTGCGTGAGCTCCAGCAGCGCCGCCAGGCGCGCGTAGTACACTTGGCCTCCGGTGCCAACACAGCTGATATCTTTACGAAGGCGCTTGCGCCTAAAGATCATCAGCGGCACTGTGTACAGCTAGGTATCGTTCCTGTAGCCTCTCACTTGCTAGGGCCTTGACTTTGTACTGTCCTTTATATATATATTTTACCCTGATTGGCCTTGTGGCCTCTCCCAGTGGCTGGACTAGTAGTGCCGCCCTGGTCTTGCTCTTGTCTTGTCTGTACTCCTTTGACTGGTCTTTAGACCCTTGTCTCAGAGGCAGGACTAGTAGTGCCTGTTAAAATTATATAAGTTATAATTTATATAGGCTTGGTAGGTTGTTACTGAACCTTTTCTGTAGAGGGTACAAACCCCTCCTTGTACTCCTCTTTCTTCCTAATCCAACTCTCTTTTCCTCTCCTCAACTTTCCTAGCACCTAAAACCTCTCGCCATTCTCATGGCTCCTCCTAGCTCCTAGCTAAACCTTGTGCCATTCTATGGCTTCCTAGCTAAGCTAGTCTTTTGACATGGTATCAGAGCAGTTCGTTCCGTGTGGGCCTGCTCCTCGCGTTTCCGCTGCGTGCTCGTTTCTCTCTCTATCTCGCGCTGCCATGGCGGCCGCGTCAAGCTGCTGTGGCCGCGTCGTCGTGCCGCGGCGCCGCTGTCGACGTCCATGGCGCCCGCGTCCAGCTGCTGTGGCCGCGCCGTCGTGCCGCAGCTCCGCCGTCGCGTCAAGATGCTGTCGCGACGTGACGGCGCCGTCACGCTGCCGCGGCGTCTACGCGACAGCGCGCAGTCGGCGTACCAGCGACGTCGTGCTGCCGTCGCAGCGTCGACGCCCCGCTGCGGCATCGACGCCGCTCCATGACGGCGTCGTCGGGCTGCAGCCGGCCGCGTGACGCTTGTGGCGCCGCTAGACCGGCCGCCCGCATGTCAGCCTGTGGCGCCGCCCCCCCCCCCACCCCCCCTCCTTCCCCTGCGCCCTCTTCCATTCCGCAGACGACGGCTGACTCCCGCCGGCCGTCCCACAGTCGCGGGGCCAGGCCACGTCACCGAGAGGTGCGGGTGCCGCCGCCGCTGCCGCTGTTGTCGAAGCCGCCGCCGCCACCGCTGTCGCCGCTTGCGTCGGGGCCACGCAGCCGCACGCCGCCGCCGCCGCCACTGTCGACACTGCCGCCGCTGCCGCCGTCGCCGCCGCAGCCCCTGCGGTCGACGTCGCCGCCTCACGCGCCGTGGGGTCGACCGACCTAGAGTCGCTGTCACTGTGGCTGGAATGGGGGTGCTAGATTAGGGGGTGTGGGTGTGTGTGGGTGTGTGACTACCAAGCCTAGGGGGTGTGTTAAAATTATATAAGTTATAATTTATATAGGCTTGGTAGGTTGTTACTGAACCTTTTCTGTAGAGGGTACAAACCCCTCCTTGTACTCCTCTCTCTTCCTAATCCAACTCTCTTTTCCTCTCCTCAACTTTCCTAGCACCTAAAACCTCTCGCCATTCTCATGGCTCCTCCTAGCTCCTAGCTAAACCTTGTGCCATTCTATGGCTTCCTAGCTAAGCTAGTCTTTTGACAGTGCCGCCCTGAGCTGCTTCTTTCCCTGTTAGGCACAGCCCCTATATAGTCAAAGGGGTGTGTCAAATGTAACTTAGGTCGTTACTGTAGACAATACTGGATTGTGCCTTAGAGAGTACAACACCCTTGTCTATATACCCTTGTACTCACACATTCTAGTTCATTTATTCTTTCTGGTATTTTCTTCATTACAAGACGTAATCTTGCATGTTGCCGGGCGGGCTACCACATCCTGGTGCAGGCCTTGACGCACATTGGCCAATCCAGGGCCATCCATTGCCGAGCAGATGGTTCTGCTGCAAGAAGCAGGAGGGGCGCAACACACCCATGCCCCTACCTTGTGCACCTTGCAGATTGATCCCATCAGCACCATGTGTGCAGGCATGCATGCAACCATGCCCGCACCCGTGGCTGGGCTGCAAGCAACAAGAGGCATGCGGCCCACATCTCATGATCACCACCATGAGCCTCCACACCCACCCACCACCCTCTTGGCAGGGCTCTCTAGGCTCAACCACCCCCTCACATGGCACACCATGGGATGATGCACCAAGGGATGACACACCCATGGGGCACACGGTTCACCATGGGATGATACACCCTACAGAACAAGCACCATCACGGTCACCAGTGAAGGTCGAAAGTAGTGGCGGTGGAGGGGCGGTATATCAGAGAGCGGGCGGAAACCCCCTGCCTGGGTCTCGGCTTACCCAGCGGGGGGTAAGCTGAAACCCACCGTCCATCACCAACCAATGAGGGCGGAACCCCCCAGGCTGGAGTCTCAGTTCAGCACTCCCCTGCCACATTGCAACACCACCAACACAACTCCCCACCACCACCTTCCATCACCACTTCCCACCGCCACCTTCCATCACCACTCCCCGCCACCACCGTGCATCACCACTCCCCCACCACCACCGTCCATCACCACTTCCCCACCACCACCGTCCATCACCACCTCCCCTCCATACCACCATCATCACCACCTCTCACCACAACCACGCCCTACTGCCCCATCCCAGTCCACCTCAAGTGGGTGTGTGGGTGCATGAGATGGGTGAGTGGCGCCGTGTGAAAGGATGAGCCCAGCCTCCCACCACTGCACCGTATCACTGGCAGATGAGGAGTGGTGATGGGGGTGGTGCTGGTGGGGAGTGGTGATGGGCGGTCAAATTGAAAGGTAGAGATGGTAGTGTGATCCGGAACAGAGAAGGTGAGAACCCCCTGGGTAAGCTGAGACCCAGGCAGGGGAAGGAGGTTCACAATACCAGAGCAAGGCAAGTGAGAGGCAAGAGAGAGGGGTTGAGAACCCCAGGTTAAGGCGAGCCTAAGGCAGAGGAGGGGGATTCCCCTGCCCCATGCTCGCATTGACCAGAGGGTTCCAACCCCCCTCCCCCCCCCTGCCCCTCGCTTGCCTTACCCAGGGTGCTCCAACCCCCTTCCCCTGCCTGGCTCTCAACATAGCCAGGGGGCTCTCACCACCCCTCTGCCAAATCCCAGCACCACCACAACCCCCTCTTTCACTGCCCATCACCTCTTCCCTCCACCATCACCACCAGCCCCAACACACCACCACCACCCCATCGCGTCATGATTCCTTCCCACCAGCACCAACACTACCCCTCCACACCACCACCACCACCACCAGCACCAGCACGACCCCTTCTCACCCGCACTACCACCACCCCTTCTCACCAGCACCGACACCACCCCTCCGCACCACCAGCACCACCCCTTCTCACCACCACCCCTCCACGCCACACCACCACCACCCCTTCTCACCAGCACCCCTCCACGTAACCACCAGCACCACCCCTACTCACCACCACCCCTCCAAGCCACCACCAGCACCACCCCTTCTCACCACCACCCCTCCACGCCACCACCAGCACCACCCCTTCTCACCACCACCCCTCCACGCCACCACAAGCACCACCCCTTCTCACCACCACCCTTGAACGCCATCACCACCACCACCCCTCCACGCCACCACCACCAGCACCACCCCTTCTCACCAGCACCTCTCCACGCCATCACCAGCACCACCCCTTCTCACCTCCAACCCACCACCAGCTCCACCCCTTCTCACCCCCACCCCTCCACGCCACCAGTAGCACCAGCACGACCACACCCACCTCGCCCCACCCACCATCCCCTCGCCCGCAAGCAGCAGGAGCAGCATGCAGCACAGACCCCTTAGAAGCAGCACCGGCAGTACCCATTGCGTTGAGGCGCCAAGTGAGGCAGGAGGCAAGCACACGGTAAGCCCAAGATCCAATTACCCCTCACCGGCGTGGCAAGAGCTGGCACGAGACAGAACCATTCGGCCGCAATGGTTCTGCCATGGGCCCATTATGCATTAACGCGCGGGTATTGCGATTGGACACAGAGTGCTTGACACGTGTGCTTGCACTGCCTCACCCAACCCCCATTGCGTATAGTACTGAAGGTGCCGCCACCAGAAGCCTGCACCGCATGCCATCCCCCACCCTGCCCACCCTGCCCCACCCACCCACCTCCATCCCCTCCCCCACGCCTTCAGCTTACCTCACTTGCCACCGCCATGCACAGCCAAGGGATGCGAAGCTGCTGGGGGAAGGGAGGGGGGTGGGGGGTGTGAGCGACTTTCCTCTGCTCCCCTTCTTTCTCCAGGGCACCAAAGGGTGGGAGGCTGCTGGGGAGAAAGAGGAGGGGGTGTGAGCAAGCCTCCTCTGCTCCTCAACTTGCTCCAGGGCACCAAGGGGTGAGAAGCTGCTGGGGGAGGCAGGGAGGAAGAGGAGGGGAATGTGGGGAATGCCGCAATACCTGCACCTATACCACACCATACCTATACCATACCAAAAGTACCTATACCATACCATACCATACCATACCTATACCATACCATATCATACCATACCTATACCATAACGTACCATACCTGTACTTCGCTCACACTTAAGGCCCTAGCCCGCCCTCTAACTGCCCTCGGCTATTGTGCTGCCCTGTGGCCCTGTGGCCCTGTATCCGCTGCTGCTGCTGCTGCTGCTGCTGCTGCTCAACTACAGACTCTGCTGCAGTCTTGCTTGCTGCTGCCAAGTTACCTGCCCGGAGGGGGGGGGTGGGGGGAATTGGGGGGTTGGTGGGGGGGGGAGTGAGTGGAAGGAAGCGAGCACCAACTGAGACAAAAACAGAGAGGAAAGACAAGAATTGCAGAGAGGCAAAAAACAAGAAGTGCAGCACATGGAGAGGGGCTTACCTATACGAGCCGAACCGAGCCCCGATACTCTCCCTCGCAGCACAATGCAGTGCTGCTGCTGCGCCGCCCTCAGCTACAGGCTCTGCTGCTGAATTGACTCGCTGCTGCCAGGTGACCTGCGAGGAGGGAAGGGAGGGGTTTTAAGGGGGTGGTGAGGAGGACGGGAGGAGAGAGAAGTGAGTGCAGGGAAGGGAGAGCCGACTGAAACAGAAAATGAAAGCGAAAGAGCAGCTACTGCAGCAGGGAGGACAGGGGCTTACCTTGAGAAGCCGAGAGGATGCACTACGGCTGTTGTTGCTGCTGCTGCTTTCTGCTGCGCCGCGCTCAGCTACAGGTTCTGCTGCAGAGATGGCTTTCTGTTGCCAGGTGACCTGACAGGAGGGAGGGGCGGGGGTGTAGGGGGGTGGTGAGGAGGAAGGGAGAAGAGAGAAGCGAGTGCGGGGTAGGCGTTTACAAAAAAACAGAAAGTGAGCGAGCAGGCATTACAGCAGGGAGGAGAGGGGCTTACCTTGAGCAGCCGAGCCCGCTCAAGGTACTCTCCCTTGCAACATGAGCAGCCGAGGTACTCTTCCTTGCAAACTGCTGCTGCTGCAGTTGCTGCTGCTGATGCACCGCGCTCAGCTACAGGCTCTGCTGCACCGCTCTCACTTGCTGCTGCCAGGTGACCTGCCAGGAGGGAGCGGAGGGGGTGTGGGGGGTGGTGAGGAGGAAGGGAGAAGAGAGAAGTGAGTGCAGTGAAGGGAGAGCCACTCGCAAAATTCATCCAGAAAGTGAACGAGCAGGCTTTGCAGTAGAAGGAAAGGGGCTTACCTTGAACAGCCGAGCCCACCCCAGAAACTCTCCCTTGCAGCACAAGGCAGCGGTCCTCCCAGGCCTCCCGTGTGCGTCCCTGCACGGCCACAGGGGAGGGGCGTGAGGGAGTGTCGGTGTTGACCCCACGCCCCTCCCCTCCACCTGCAATGCACACACACGGCAGTGGTCAGTGTGCATGGCATGGCAGCAGGCACAAGCCACGGCCTGGAAACTGCCGAGGCTGGAAGAACAAGGGAGAGGCCACGGGTGGAGCCACGGCCACAAGCCACAGACCCCAAGGGAACCTGCACCTGGGGGGGGGGGTATATGGACCTGAGGGGGGCTGAACCTGAGGGGGGCTGAACCTGAGGGGGGCTGAACCTGAGGGGGGCTGAACCTGAGGGGGGCTGGACCTGAGGGGGGCTGAACCTGAGGGGGGCTGGACCTGAGGGGGGCTGAACCTGAGGGGGTTACCTGAAGTAGGGGGTCTGTGGCATGTGCGGTGGGCCCAAGCAGTGGCATTGTTTTCAAGGGGAAGAATTTGAAAGCACATGCAAAGAAATTGAGAAAACTGAAACGAGCAGCAGTGGCATTGCAAGGGTGGATTCAGGGAGGGGGAAGCACTTACCGGGTTGGCTTGCTGCAGGTGACTGCAGGCAGGCTCGGAGCACATGGAGACAGCAGGCATGGCGTCTCAGCCGCACATCTGGCGGATGCCCCAGCAGCGCTGGCTGGCACTTGAGCTCCTGCAAGGGGGGGAAGGGGGGGGGGGGGGGGGGAGGAGAGGGGGAGGGGGGGGGGGGGGGGGGGAGGTGCAAGTGAGTGGGATGGCAACGCGAGTGTGGAAGGGGATGGGTGTGTATGCGAGCGGAAGGAGGGCCGCCGGTGGAGGCACAGCTGCAAGCCACAGACCCAAGGGAAGGTATACCTGCAGTGAGGGCTGTACCTGAAGGCTTAACCTGGGGGGGGCTTTACCGGCAGTAAGGGGGGTCTGTGGGTTGCACACTGCGCTCCCACCAGCCAGCGGCACCGTTTTGTGAGGAAAAGAAAACGATGGCGAGAATCCAAGGGCGTGCAAGGGTGGGTGACAGGAGGATCGAGCACTTAACTGATGCTGTGAGCGCGCGCACAAGGCAGGCGATGCAGCACGAGGTGCCTTCAGCTGCCGCCAGGTGGCTGACGCACACCCCCAGGTGCTTGCTTGCTGCCCCGCCTCCGTGCAAGGGTGACCTGCCAGGAGGGAGGGGAGGGGGTGTAGGGGGTGGTGAGGAGGACGGGAGAAGAGACAAGTGAGTGCAGGGAACGGTGAGCCCATTTAAAAAGAACCAGAAAGCTAGCAGGCATTGCAGCAGAAGGAAAGGGGCTTACCTTGAGCGGCCGAGCCCACCCCAGATACTCTCCCTTGCCGCAGAAAGCAGTACTCCTCCCAGACTTCCCGTGTGCGTCCCTGCACAGCCTCAGGGGAGGGGCGTGAGGGAGTGTTGATGTTGACCCTACGCCCGTCCCCTCCACCTGCAATGCACACAAGCAGCAGCAGTGAGCGCCATGGCATGGGTAGCAACCGAATAGAGGAGCTGCAAACACTGAAGAGGGAATGGAAGGGAGGGCCACTGGTGGAGGCATGGCCAGGCCACACGCCTCAGACCCCCAAGGGGACCTGCAATGGCTGAACCTGACGGGATACCTGAGGGGTTACCTGCACCTGAGGGGTTACCTGCACCTGAGGGGTTACCTGAGGTGGGGGGGGTCTGTGGCATGTGAGGCGGGTCTCAACCAGTGGCGTGGTTTGAAGGGCGAAGAAGCAACGAGTGAAAGGAACGAGCAGCAGCAGGGAATGCGACATAGAAGGCTTGGTATGGGTAGGGAGGTTTACTTAGCTGATGCTGTGAGCGCGCGCACAAGGCAAGCGAAGCAGCACGAGGTGACTCCAGCTGCCGCCAGGTAGCCGACGCACACCCCCAGGTGCTTGCTTGCTGCAGGTGAGTGCAGGCAGGGGCAGGCAGGCACGGAGCAGATGGAGGCAGCAGGCGTCCCAGCAGCACAGCAGGCGGACACCACAGCAGAGAGAGCAGATGGAGGCACGCACTTGAGCTCCTGCAAAGGGGGGAGGGGGGGAGGTGGGGAAGGGAAGAAGGGGGGGGGGAGGGGGAGCCTGGGAGGATGCAAGTGAGTGGGATGGAAACGCGGGCGTGGAAGGGGATGGGTGTATGCGAGCGCGGCGAGATGGAGGGCCGCCGGTGGAGGCACAGAGGCAAGCCACAGACCCAAGAGAAGGTATACCTGCAGTGAGGGCTGTACCTGAAGGCATTACCTGGGGGGGGGGCTTTACCGGCAGTAAGGGGGGTCTGTGGGTTGTTCACTGTGCTTCCACCAGCGGCACCGTTTTGTGCGGAAAAGGAAACGAGGGCGAAAATCCAAGGCGAGATGAAGCGTGCAAGGGTGGGTCATGGGAGGAGCGAGCACTTAGCTGATGCTGTGAGCGCGCGCACACGGCAGGCGACGTGGCATGAGGTGCTTTCGGCTGCTGTCAGGTTGTTGACGCACACCCCCAGGTGCTTGCTTGCTGCCCCGCCTCCGTCTCCCACTGCTCCCTCCCCCAGACGCGGAGAGACCTGCAAGGGGGGAAGAGGGGGCGGGGGGAACAAGGAGAGCGCAAAGTGAGACACGGCTGAGGCGAGCGGAGCAGCGGTGGCACCTCCTGGTGCGTCCCCGGGAGCAGCGCCAGCCGCTGATGAGCCCCGTGAAGCAGCTCCGGCACCTGGGGGGGGAAGGGGGGTGAGTGAAGGGGGGAGCGGGGGAAGGGGAAGGGGTGGATCGCCCCTGGTGCGTCCCCTGGAGCAGCACCAGCACCCGTGAAGAAGCTCCGGCACCTGGGGTGGGGGGGGGGCGCCCATGGCACACAGCGAGGGGAGACGGCGAGGAGGAGGAGACTCACGCATGCACGCAGTGACAACTCTAAGTCTAACGACGCCTAACCCGCTAGCGACTGGACCCTATGCAAGCGGCTCAAGCAATCGCCGTGGCCATGGGCTCCCGGGGGGAAGAGGGGGGTGGGGGGGGTGGGGGGGGTGGGGATGAGCAATCGTTTGGGGGAGGGATGGGGTACATGGAGTCCATGGTGCACGGACAAGACAACGCAAGGGCGACGAGCAGGGAAGGAAATGGGACCGGCCTGCACTTAGCTTCGCAGATGGCTTTTGTCGGCGGCTTGTTTGTCGCCTCGCGCCGCAGCAAACGGCAAATGACGCTCGGTAGCCACGCATGCTGAGCGCCGTGCGTGCTGCCACGGGAGTGCGAGCTGCCACGGGAGTGCGTGCTGCCTGGCGCCGCTCCCAGACTTGGCCTCGTTGACTTCAGCAATAATCAGGATGTTCACGCACCTGATAACACATGAGCGAAGAGAATTGCGTGAGAATAGAGAATGAAATTCTAGCTCGTAGAGAGGGAAGTCGAAGTTCAAAAGCGTACCTGAAGAATCTCAAGCTTGCGCTGGTTGGAGCGCTTGAAACCGTTGTGAAAGGAGCCGACGGTTTTGACGATGGAAGATGGCCAGCTATGACGGCAGTTGATGGCGGATTGCGGATGTGACGTTGCCTGCAAAAACCTGGACGAGAACAAAAAAACGGAGTCAGGAACTTGTACGAATGTTGAATAAGCATAAACTAAGGACATATTAAAAACTTACATCAACGTCGTGGTCCCGTGGAGCTCCAAGATTCCTCCTAAAAAAATCACCTACGGCTGATGGCGGATTGGCGGATTGGCGGATGCTACATTGACTGCGAAAGAGAAGAACGGGCAATGTCAGAAACGGTCACGAAGTATTGGAAAAACAAAAACCGAAACACATGGGGAAAAGTACCTGTGTTGAAGCACGTTGTAATGGTTGAAGCCAGCAGCGAGCGTCTTGGCGAAGAGATAAGAGGACGCTAAGCGCTGATAACGATGGCGAACGCGCTGGAAAAAGCAGCCCGGTCGAAGTGCGAGTGTGCTACATCTACAAGGAGAGTTGAGTTGGAGTCGAACGAACGCAACGTCGAAATGAATTATTCGAATGTCTCGGCTGATTTCACTAGGAAAATGTCTCGTTGGAATGTCGCCCCTGAGAAATGCGTGGTTGGAATGTCGCTCCCCGGAAATTCCTGTTTGGAATGTCCATGCTGGGAATTCCCTAGGCAAACCCAAGGGAGTGGGGGAGGATCGGGGGTGTGGGGTTCAACACTCGCGGTTCGATGGACGGCTATGAAAAAATCCGAATCGTGCCTTTGGAGCGAAAGTCGCGCGACTCCGAAGCGAAAAGGTTCGGAAATCGAGGCTTGGGCTGGAGGGATGGCCGTTGGGACAAAAAAGAGGGAACCGATGGAGTTAGAACCGTCAGATTTTATCTCAAACGAAACAGATCTACGGCTCGGATTGTTTGAGTAAACGTTATCGCCAGGCGGGAAAGGAAAACAGCCAAATCGAAACGAAGCAAAGCGACTCGTGTGATTTTCGCGCCAGTTGGTTAGCCAATCGGGGAGAACCTAACCCTAGCCGTTCAAGGAAACCCTCTGCGGTGGGAGTTTCGGTTGGATAAGGCTTCCCTGCTCCCCCTCCACCTCTCAGGGGCAACCGTCTGAAGTTCAGTGAGGGCCAGGCAAGGGAGGCCTGTAAGAGAGATGGCGAAAGGTTTTGGCGAACATTCTAATGGGGCTGGACAGAAGGGGCGAGGTTGGCGAAGAGTCGAGTCTTGTAACAATACCTGTTGCCTTCTGGCACTGGATTGACGTTTTATGGTCAAGGATTTGCGTTCTCTGCGGCAACCAATTGGTGGTAATGAAACGAAATCTGGTCAGACATGGCACGTCTGATCTGGCCCTTTTGGAGGTTGGTTTCCCTTCTTGTGTGACACTCGGTACAGTGACACTTTCTGTACAAGAATACTGTACAGTCGTGCACTGTAAAACTTCACACGTAAGAGGAGTTCTTATGGAATTATTTTGCGTCTCTTTCGGGGTCCACTTTCTCGTAAGAGGCAGCTTGGATGCGCTGGAGGCCTACCAATTTTGCAAGGAGGCTCTGACAGAGGTTGGAGACAAAATGGGAAGTTTGCGTCGTCAAAATTAGCCCCGTAATCTTGGGATAAACATAATACTGTATGGCAAGCGAGGAGAAGTATTTTGAGTCGAACCTAGGGATTTTTCTCCCGCTGCACCAGCATTCAGGAGCGAGACCAGTCGATAAGGCAGGCATGGTCTATCCGCCAGCTTTCCTCCCATCCAGATTTCCAGCCCTCGCTCCAGCGGGGTCTCTGCTCGCAGCCCTTGTTCGAGCTTCTTGATACATGACTGTCTGGGACTATGGCGGGTGGATGACAGGGCCGCGACATATGGACAGCATACAGCACGTAGTAAAGGTTTTCGTTGACGGAATGGATCGCGTATAATGACTGATTAGTAAAGCGCGACGGGACGCCTACATATCTTTCAGAATGCTGCGTGCTGGTCGTTAGAGATCCGTCAGAATGCCGGTCAGAGTGACGGGCCGTCAGTCGACGTCGGCTAGTATCTCTCACAGCCGCGCGGCTCGCACCTTCCTCGTTCATAAGCTGCGATCGTGTGTCAAGATGGGCGACGAAGCGCTAGCGTGCGTTAGATCTGTGGTTTCTAGCATTCTAGATCGTAACTGTAAATCTTGCTCCCCTGCTGTAAATCTAGGCGAAAGTGACGCATTATCCAGTCGTCGTACGTTGCGGGCTGGCCACAAGGTGCTTCTGCAGATCGACTGTAGCTGGGTCGCCGCTCGTCCCATTTGGTCCCCTCGCGAAGCGCGCTTGTTGCGCCGCCGTTGCTGCACGTGTCGTCCTTGCTCCCTTCCCCATTCCCGCTTCCCCCTTCTCAATTCCCCCTGCCAGCTGCCCGCTGCCGGCTGCCCGCTTCCCGCTGCACGCTGCACGCTGCACGCTGCACGCTGCCCGCTGCCCGCTGCCGGCTGCCCGCTGCACGCTGCACGCTGCACGCTGCACGCTGGCCGCTTCCAGCTGCACGCTGCTCTAAGTCTGACTGCCAGAGATCCGACTCTGACCGCCAGCACTCTGAGTCTGACCGCCAGAGCCCTGACTCAGACCACCAGAGCTCTGACTCTTCTGCTGCTAAACCACTCACCTGCACCCGCCCCTGCTGTTGAACCACTCACCTGCACCCTCCCCTGCTGTTAAACTACTCACCTGCACCCTCCCCTGCTGCTATACCACTCACCTGCACCCTCCCCTGCTGTTAAACCACTCACCTGCACCCTCCCCTGCTATTGAACCACTCACCTGCACCCTCCCCTGCTTTTAAACCACTCACCTACACCCGCCCCTGCCGCTAAACCACTCATCTGCACCCTCCCCTGCTGCTAAACCACTCATCTGCACCCTCCTTTGCTGTTAAACCGCTCACCTGCACCCTCCCCTGCTGCTAAACCACTCAACTGCACCCTCCCTTCTGTTAAACCACTCACCTGCACCCTCCCCTGCTGTTAAACCACTCACCTGCACCCTCCCCTGCTGTTAAACCACTCATCTGCACCCTCCCCTACTGTTGAACCACTCATCTGCACCCTCCTTTGCTGTTAAACCACTCACCTGCACCCTCCCCTGCTGCAATACCACTCACCTGCACCCTCCCTTGATTGCCAAATCACGCACCTGCACCCTCCCCTGCTGCCAAACCACTCACGAGATGATCAAGCAAGCAGTGGCTGTTTCCCCTTGCCTCCCAACCAATCACCCCTTTCCTCTCAGGCAACCCGTGCTTCTGATCGTCCCGTGCCTCCAAATCAACCCCATGTTCCCCCAATCACCCCCGTGTTCCCCCAATCACCCCCGTGTTCCCCCAATCACCCCCGTGTTCCCCCAATCACCCCCGTGTTCCCCCAATCCCCCCCGTGTTCCCCCAATCACCCCCGTGTTCCCCCAATCACCCCCGTGTTCCCCCAATCCCCCCCGTGTTCCCCCAATCACCCCCGTGTTCCCCCAATCACCCCCGTGCTCCCCCAATCACCCCCGTGCTCCCTCAATCACCCCCGTGTCCCCCCAACCACCCCGTTCGGCCAACCCTGAATCCCCAACCAGTGGACAGACAAGAGGACACGGTGGTGGTGTTCTGTGCGACAGCTTACTGCAACACTTCTGCTCTTGCTCAGGTAGCCACCCCCCTGCCCCCCCCCCCCCTCCTTCCTCTCGCACAGGCCATCAGGTATCATTTGGAAACATCATATATATGTGATGGTAATAAGTGGTGTATTAGCTTGGATGTTCGGATGGGGTGTGCACATACCTTGACTTATTCTCCTGAATTGTTGAGTACCTCTGATGCTGAGCATGGTGCATGGTGATTGGGCGTGTCCATGTAGGTGCCCGTGTTGAAGTCGTGTGCACAGCACAAGTGCAGACAGGTTATAGCTTCTCCTTCCCTCAGATTGCCATGAGGGCTGTCTGTGATAGATGATGTAGAAGTTGGTTACACACTCAGACTTCCCGCTCCACCCTCACCTCTTGTAGGGGATGCCTTGCATGCGTGTGCGCCAGGCCCCTAGATTGGTTTTGAGGCCTCCTGATGACTCAGGGGTGGCGCTCGTTTTTTGCCTGTATTTTCAGGACGCCTAGTGGAAACCAAGCTTATGAGTCAGGACAGCTTTTGAAAAGATGCCTGTTTTTTCAGGGTTCCTTACATTTAGGGTCCTGCATGACCGTGGTGCTTTTTGCATTGGAAGATCACATCACATCACATCATATCACACATCAAAGCTTGCAATACGTAGTTAAAGCGGATCCAGCAATGATTCATATTTAAGACTTATAAAGCATCTCATTCATCCATGGCAAAATCCATGGTCGACGACACTTCTACAGGTCCCTCCTCCACCACCTCCTTTCCCTTATACCTGAGCAGCCTAGGTTGTGCCACGGTACTGAAAGGCTTTCTCTTTTTGTATGCCCGCCACACATCCACCACCTCGTCCCAGTTTGGCTCATAATCGAGCAGACTGATGCACATGAGATCGCTCAGCCGTGTGTCCTTCAGGCTGCCCCGCAGCCACGACTTGATGACATTCTGTCGTGAGAATCCCCGCTCACATTCCACCGTGCTCAGCGGAAGCACGGCCACTGCCACCCACAGCTTCATGAGGTTGGGGTAGGCATCTTGCCAGTCTGCTGTCTTCAGCATCGCAGTGAGGCCAGCGTGGAAGCTTTTTTCGCTCTTCGGAAGTGCAGCAAGGATCGGGGTGAAGTGTGGCAACTCCCGCAGTGCTTGGCGCTTGTCGATGCCTGCCACAGACGGGAAAAGAGGTCGGGGGAGTGGTGTAAGGTTATGGTGGAGACAGTCAACTGAGAGAAAGAGACAACACATGTGCAACAGTCTCAGTTGTACAATGGTACATGTCGGTGGGTTTAATGGTAACGAGTTCACCTGGAAGGATCTCGTTCCTCTGCTCCGCGTTGTACAGCCCCACCAAAGAGTGGAACCATTCCAAGCACTGCACCCTCCTCGCATACCGATCCCAGTCCTTCGGCCAGGCAGAAACGCAGAACAGCTTTACCCCCGCCAGCTTGCGAAGATCCCCGAGGCGCTCGTTCAGGTTATTCACCATCCCTTCCGCCAGGTCCATGCAAGCCACCACGCAGTTGTCATGCTTCCCTCCCCCAGGGTACCCTTGCAGCGTGTCAACGTGAAGCTCAAATGTGAAGCTCGTGAGACTCCCGTCGGAGTCCACGCCACTGACAGTGACCTCGCGAGAACCGCCAGGACCATGAAGGGTGAGGAAGTTGGTGAGACGGTCCTTCGGGCCACCCCCGAACTCATCCCCGCAATCGACGTAGCGGCTCAGGAACAGGCTGGTGATGCGAAGGACGGACGCGTGGACGGTCAGGTAGTCCAGCTGATGGGGGGATGGGGGAAGGTCGGGGGCAAGCAAGGTAGGACAACAATATAAAGTGACGTCCGCAAGTATACCACCACGCTAATGCAATTGTTATCTCACCTCGCGCTCCTGAAAGCCCTTGTTGAGGATGTTGAGCTGCTCGAGGACGTCAGCAAGGAAGTGGACGAAGAACCAGAAGCGGTAACTGGTCGCAATTCTGTAGAGCCTGTTGTCGGGGAACTCTTTGAGCATAACCACAAGCGCAGGCAACACCGCCAGCAACCTCGAGATTGCCTCACCTCTCGACAACCATCGAATGTTGTGAATACCCTGGAGCTCCAAGGTTGTCGAGAGGAACAGGTCTTGCAAGTCGAGAAAGCGCTGGTGCCACGGGCCGGATCTTCCGAAGTACTCCGCCAGCTCCTTGATGAAGTCATCCACAATTTGAAACACCGGAAGCGCCTCTGATGCTGCCTTGGCTGCCAAAGCCTCCCTGCATGACAAAACGTGAAACCAATACATTAGCATATTGCAAGCAAAGTTGAAGACGGCGTTAACTCTTGTACTCAGGATGACATATCTTACCTATGCGCAATACAGTGACACGACACAAGGTGAGGCACTTGCTGGCGCAGTCGAGTAACAAGCCCACTCTTCGACCCCATCATGACAGCCGCCCCATCAGTGCTGATCCCGGAGACTCGCTGGAGATCCACCCCAATGGCGTTCAGGTGGGTAAGCAGTAGGGCGAGCAGTGAAGACGCATCGGCTTTGTCCACCGTCAGCAAGGCCAGGTACTCGCACACCAGCCGGTTGTCACGGATGAAGTGGGCGTACACAATCAAGTGCTTCCCTCGGCAGCGGTCGGTGCTCTCGTCCAGCATGAGGCCGATGTAAGGACTCGACAGAAGGTGGTGAAGCTGCGTTGTTTGGAGCCAGGTTGCCGTTGCTAGTGTGAATTCGCCGAATCCGTACCTGCACGGTTCACATGGACTAACACACACTGTAAGTACGACGTGCAACCTAAGACGCGCACCATTCGGAGGGTCTAAATAATCAGAGAACATAGAGGGCATTAACAGAATGAAGTCCGTAGCTAAGCGGTGATGATTGTATACTCACGTGTTATAGTACGTGCCGTAGGCCTGCTGCGGGAAACCCGTCACCTTCCGCGACGCCAGGTACTGAACGAGCCGGATCCATGTCTCGGCCGGCTCGTTAGTCTTGCAGCAGAACCACAAGGCGTCCAGCAGGGCAGTGACGCGCTCCCTCTCAAGGTCCCCGGCAAGGGGATGTTGATCGATGCGTTGTTGTCTGGTTGCCTGTTGCAGCAGATCGTTCTGCTTCTGCAGAGCGAGTTGGTGCTTGCCGGACCCCGCATGCCGTGTGAACGCCTAAGTCTGAGCATCGCATAGGCCTGGGCCACGCTTGCCAGCCTTCCCAGAAAGACCTGCGTGCTCCAAGCATAGGGTGCACTTAAAGGCAGGCAAGCCAGAGTCAGTCTTTAAAATGACAAGCCACGGGAATCGCGTCGACCAACGGGTCTTAAACCTGCTGTGAGCCTCCGCATACTGCTCCTCAGAACTCGTTGTCTTGGTCGACGACCTGTTTGGGGTGTCGTCAACATCGTCGGCGTCGGCAGCTTCTTCATCGGGCGGTGATGGCTGTTTCACTTTGGGCTGACCAAATGGCAGAACAGCCTGCCGGTAGCGCCCACAAGGCCGCTGAGAGACAGACGCAGGAGAGGAGTCGTAAGCGGGCTGAGTAGACGACGGCCCGGGTACAGCTGGGGGCGGGGATTCGGCAACGGGGACTGTGCTGTCTCGACTCACACGCGCGGCAGACTTTGGCGGGACAGCCGCTGGAGAGGCGCTGTCTGCGGGTTGGAACGTCGACGGACCAGGTACCGAAATTTCTGCAGCATGAACCGGAACGGGAAGACTCCAGCAGCCAGGTGGCATTGCTTGCACAGCCTCTGGGGAGGAAGCGCTCGCTGGGTGGATCGGCTGCAGTCGCGCTACTGCGGGTGGGGTATTTCTGACTGCGGGCATCGTAAGGATGCCCGCTCTTCCATTGATGGTGGTGGGTGCTACACGGGCCTCTACTGCCCTAGGATTGCTGCGTAGCGAAGACAGGCTAGACAGTAGCATGTCTAGCCCTGATCGAGCATCGGCCATAGCTGCGACATGGCCGTCAGCATCGTCCTCAGGAGCCTCGTCGCCGGCGGCAGCCATGGCGACGTGGGGGGCAGTAGAGCGATCAACGTGAGAGAGACGATGGAGGGCTTCTTGCACGACAGGTGAGACTGAGAAGAAAGCTAGGCAACGAGTCAGTGAGAGGGGCAATTTTGCCCCAACGTAAGAATGACCTCGACAAGAAAGGGGGGCGCGATTCGACTCGAATGGAGAGACGACAATGGGGCTGCATTTGGCCTTCATTCGAGAGGCCAGCGCAATGCATGCATCTGTTGCTTCATTGTCACCCGGTCTGCATGACAGCACCAGTGTGCTGGCGCAACGGTAGGCTTTGTTACTGGCTGACGATACCACATTTGCCTTAGCACCAATCAGATCGTGCAACATCGATGCCTTCAGTATACAGCTGTGCTGTAGGTTCCGCCCTAAGCCAATCAGTTGTCACCGTGCAGTGAGCTGGGCAGCATATGACTCGGCTGGTCGGTAACTTGGGCGAAATTTCAGGGACCTTGACATGATTTGAGGGAAACACGTGGGGGGAAGGGGGGGGGGGGGGGGGGGAGAGCGGGGAGCGCAAATCCCGGTATTGACAAAATCAGGACGCGTACGCATTAGAGTGTCAGAAATTTCAGGACGCGTTACATAAACCATGCGGAGTGATCAGAGTTCACTACAAAAAAACCGCTGAAAAAACAGGATGCCGAACAAAAAAAACCCTACGCAATCAGGACCGGCCCGCCAACGGGGTCTGTTTTTTTCCTGAATCAGGAAAATTTTCCTGCAATCTAGGGGCCTGGTGTGCGCTTTGTAACACTCTGAAACGTCATGTGTGTGACATTACATCACTTAGCATGAGTTGGGACGACCAAAGGAAGAGAATTCATCAAATTAATTATGTCCCATGGTACACATACGACAGAGTTGGGACGTGGTTCAAGTAGGAACTCAAGTGTAGCTGCTCCTATGGAACCCAACTTTCAGATCACCCTGCACATTTGACACAAGCCCAACCATCGCTTCCAAACCAAACCCACTCGTTCTGGGACTAACCCCTGCCAATCGACCTTCTCCGCGCCAGCCTCTCCCCCATCCCCCCCTTACAGCTTCACAAATCTCATCACCTCGGACTCGATGATGTAGTCACCATTTTCATCCTCCTTACGGTCCACCACGTCCGCCTGCCACGTCACCACCTTGTCCTTCACGGGCTGTGGCTTCTTCTTCTCGTTCTTCGCGTTGCCGCCCCTCAGCATCGACACAAGCTTCGACGCACCCTGCTTTAGAGCGCCAAAACGCTGCCGGGGCTGCCGCCGCTGCTGGGGCTGTTAAACTATATATTTTGTTATATAATTGGTAGGCTTGGTAGATGTTATTGCAACCAACTGTAGAGGATACAACCCCCCTCCTTGTATCCCTCTCTCTTCTATTCTCGACCCCTTTTTCTCTCGTCAACTTTCCTAGCCTAAAACCTCTCGCCATTTTTATGGCTTCCTACCGTTCCTAGCTACCTAGCTCTCGTGACATGGTAACAGAGCAGGTTCCCCTTCTCGGGCCTGCTCCCCACGCTTCCGCCGCGCACTCCTTCTCTCCCTCTCGCGCTGCCATGGCGGCCGCGTCGTGCTGCTATGGCGGCATCGTCGTGTCGCTGGCTACATCGTCCCACGGCCGTCACGACGCGCTGCCGTGGCGTCGCGCCGTCGTGGCGTCGACGTCCAGCCGTGGCGGCGTGACGGCACCGTCGTGCTGCCGTCGCAGCGTCGACGTCCCGCCTCGGCATCGACGCCGCTCTGTGACGGCGTTGTCGGGCTGCAGCCGGCCCCGCACGCCAGCCACGGGCGTGATTCTGGACCACGCCCCCCCCCACCCCCCCCCCCCCCTCCTTCCCCTGCGTCCCCTCTTCCTTGCCACAGCCGACGCCTTCCTTGTGAGGGCCTTCTCCACAGCCGATGAGATTGGCCATGCTGCCGAGAGGGCGGGGGCCGCTGCACTCGCATCTAACGTTGAAGTCGCCGCCGCCGCTGCTGTTGCCGCTGGCCTATTGCCGCCGCCGTCGCTCTCGTCACTGCCGCGACTGCCGCCATTGCCATCTCCCGGGCCGTTGGTGTTGACCGATTCCGGAGTCATCGTGGCTGCTGCTGGGAATGGGCGGGCTAGGTTACGAGGTGTGGGTGTGTGTGGGCTTGTTACTACCAAGCCTAGGGGGTGTGTTAAATGATATATTTTGTTATATAATTGGTAGGCTTTGTAGGTGTTATTGCAACAAACTGTAGAAGGTACAACCCCCCTCCTTGTATCCCTCTCTCTTCTATTATTGACCCCTTTTTCTCTCGTCAACTTTCCTAGCCTAAAACCTCTCGCCATTTCTATAGCTTCCTACCGTTCCTAGCTACCAAGCTCTCGTGACAGGGGCTGCCACCGCCACCCCTGCCTCCGGAGCCGCTCCGGGTTTTTACGGATTTGATCGTGATGCGACAGGTGACGATTGGATTACTGACTTCCTTCTGAGCCGAGAGTATGGAGCTGAAGTTGTAGTCCCCGTGCTGGACAGGGGGGGACAGAGAGGGGGAGGGGGGAGGTGGAGGGGGAGGGAAGCAGGAGAAAGGGTTGGTGTGGGAAGAGAAGTGGGGGAGGAAGGGGAAGGCTCGTAAGCCGCAAGGCGCAAGGCGCGCTGATGGGATGTTGGAGAATGAACTCGGAAAAACGATGTCTCGAGTTGACGACATGACTGTTGTCAGGGCGAACTTTACCGTTTTCCACTAGAGGGCCAACTTCGCAAGATCTTCGATTTTCTGGTTCACGGCAACAGGCTCATACTGACCACAGGTTTCCGCTAACGATTGCGCCGCCACACGTGCCGAAACGCAGAAGGGAATCGTCACATCCATGACAAGAATGATGAAAACGGGCGAATTGCAGCGCGCCATTCGTTTGTTAAATTATATATATTATATATATATATAATTATAGGCTTGGTAGGTCTTGCTGGATCATACTGTAGAGGGTACAACTCCCTCCTTGTATCCCTCTCTCTTCTAATCTCATTCTCTACTCTCTCGATATTTTTCCTAGCCTAAAACCTCACGCCATTCTATGGCTTCCCTCCTACCTAGATTCGAGTATTCTAACATGGTATCAGATCCGGAGGTCCTTCCTGCTGGGCCGCCTCCTCACGCTTCCGCCGCGTAACCCCCCCCCCCCCTTCTCGTTACTTCCGCGCTGCCGTGGCGGCCGTGTCTGTCACGGGAGCTAGGTAGCTAGGAAGCCATGAAAATGGCGAGAGGGTTTAGCTGGAAGGAAGTTGACGGGAGAAAAGAGATCGAGAATAGAAGAGAGAGGGATACAAGGAAAGGTGTTGTACCCTCTACAGTAGGTTTCAGTAATAGCTACCAAGCCTACAATTATATAACAAATATATAATTTTACACACCCCCTAGGCTTGGTAGTAGAAGAACCCACACACACCCACAACCCCTAACCTAGCACCCCCATTCCCAGCAGCAGCCACGACTACTCCGGCATGGCCAGCCCCACGGCCCGTGAGTTGGCGACGGCGTCAGCGGCGGCAGTTACGACAGCGGCGGCGGCGGCGGCGTGCGGCGGCAACAGGCCAGCGGCGACAGCGGCGGCGGCTTCGACGACAATGGCGATTGCAGCGGCCCCCGCCCTCTCGGCGGCGTGGCCAAGCTCCGCGACGATGGGGAAGACCTCACGAGTCAGGTGTCGGCTGTGGCGAGGAGGAGGGGACGCAAGGGAAAAGGGGGGGGGGAAGGGGCATGAACCAGCATCACGCCTGTGGCTGGCATGCGGGCGTCAAGTCGAGCGGCGCCTAAAACGGGGCGCTGGTCGCTGCCGACCGTGCCGTACGCGCGCTGGCAGCACGACAGTGCCGTCACGCCGCTACGGCTCGACGTCGACGCCACGGCAGCGCGACGAAACGGTTGCGGCAGCACGACGCGGCCGGTGGCACGACGACGCTGCCACAGCAGCACGACGCGGCCGCCATGGCAGCGCGAGAGGGAGAGGAGGAGTGCGCGGCGGAAGCGTAGGGAGCAGGCCCGGGAAGGGCAACCTGCTGTGATACCATATCACGGGAGCTAGGTAGCTAGGAAGCCATGAAAATGGCGAGAGGGTTTAGCTAGGAGAAAGTTGACGAGAGAAAAGAGATCGAGAATAGAAAAGAGAGGGATACAAGGAGTGGTGTTGTACCCTCTACAGTAGGTTTCAGCAACAGCTACCAAGCCTACAATTATATAACAAATATATAATTTGACAATGTCGTGCTGCCATGGCGGCTTTGTCGCGTTGCCGTGGCAGCCTCGACATGGCGGCTTCGTCGTGCCGCCGTCGTCGCGTCAGCGCACGGGCGGCAGTGGGCCACGCACTGGTTTAGGCACTATGCAGCAAGCCCGCACTCCAGCTCGCCACGCTTCCTCAACTCGTCGTGTTGCACCCTGTTCGCCGCGTCGGACCCAGTTCGCCGCGTCGGTCCCAGCGGACCCAGCTCGCCGCGTTGGTCCCAGCTCGCCACGCCAGCTAGTTCCGCCCCGCCGCATCTCTAGAAGGCCTAGTGCCTTCCTTCCATTCAGTCACCTCTGCTGCAGGGTATAGGGGTGCTAGGCTTAGAGGTGTTGCGTGTGGGATGGGCTTGTGACTACCAAGCCTAGGGGGTGTGTTAAATTATATTATATATATAAAATTGTAGGCTTGATAGGTTTTATTGGATCCTACTGTAGAGGGTACAACTCCCTCATTGTATCCTTCTCTCTTCTAATCTCATTCTCTTCTCTCTCGATATTTTTCCTAGCCTAAAATCTCACGCCATTCTATGGCTTCCCTCCTACCTAGATTCCAGTACTCTAACATCGTTTGCTGTCGTTTCTTCTTCGCCAGAGGCCAATTCGGCAAATCGCTGAAGAGCAGATCGCAAGGCGAAATCAACACGGCGGGAATGAAAAGTCACTGGGGAAATGTCAAGGCGGAGAATGTGGTGTGCGACTAATGTATGAAAGGAGAGAGGAAGAAGGGCGGTTGGCGAGTAGCTCTACAGAAAGGAGATGAGCCAAATGGGAAGTTGAAATGTGGACAACTGGACTGCTCTTCACATCCCGAATGCCAACTTTATGTGATTCTCTGGTGCGAGAGAGAGCTCCCCTTGAGCCCTTCGCACCGCGGATTGGGTTCAATCCCTACCCCAATGTTGAATCTTTTCGACCGCCGAGTCGTGCTGCGCATGACTGGACGATCGTTCCCACCCAACCCCACCCAATGAGGAGGAGCCTTTCCAGATGTACGACCTATGCGAGTGTTTGCGACGGGCGGTGAGCGCTATGATTCGTTTATGCGAAACAGCCAATTTGGCATTGGTCCGTGCCATGAATAATTTCAAACTCCGAGACCATGACCCATTCAATCGCCGATTGAACGCCTTCAGCACAATAAGGGATCACAGAGTGGTCTTCAATGCTACAACTTGCATGTAAAAAGATCTTCCTAAAATGCATCTTTCTGTAAAAAAGAAATAAAATGTATGGCTTGTTAGTTCCACAAATAATGCCATTGTTACATGCACAATTTTCCGTTCATCATATATGAAATGGTCATCATAACAATCACGGATAGCGTGTACGAGAACGGTCATAACCCTACATCTTGGAAATTGACGTGGAACTTTTTGCTATGGAATTTTGTATACATGTTTTTTCATTTGAGTTAGTTACAGCACCTATGAGCCTTGATGTTCACTGGGAGATAGCTGTTCCTGCACCAACCTAACAGCGACAGGCTGGCCCGCAATCTTATCCAGCCTCACCCTTTTTCACTTACCTACTCCCTGACCTAATTGGTAAGAGGTACCTCGTGAAGGCTCATCTCCCTCGTCCTGGTCGCCATCGGCTATCTCCCTCAGCGGTGCAAGCGAATCTCGGTCGCGAGTTAATCGCTACGAGCAGCTTACAATAGCAGCGTACTCGGCACGACGAGCTTACTCGTTACCAGCAGCTTAGACCAGACTTCAAAGGCCGGGCGGTAGCATCGCAGTGTTACGTGCGTTCGCAAACCTTGTCCGACGCTCTCTCCGTCTCTCTCTTTCTTCCGAAGTGGCGTTGAGTCAAGTCAGAAGTCGTTCGCAACCTTTAGCTGTTGTGCGCTCTCTCTGACTCGCCGTGCGAGTAGTCGTTCAACCCAAAGCTCACACATTCTAATCACCGCCGTTCGAGCACTCACCGTGCGTGGCCGACTGTGCGATCCGATCCGACCTTGCGACACCCACCGTACGACACCCACCGAGCGACACCTACCGTACGACACCCACCGTGCGATACCCGCGGTGCTGCCGGGCAGCATGTCGATTCGCGGCATGGTGACGGGCGGCGGCGGGTGCTCCGTGCCGGGCGAGCGGCCGTCCTCTTCGTCCAGCAACCCGCTCGGCGCGCTTGCGGACTCCATCCTGGGATCTGCCGCCAAGCAGCAGGTGAGGGGTGCTCTCGGTGCCGCGGGCGCGATACTCATATACGGAGTTAAGGCTCGCATGGTGGCTGGCTAGTGCGCGCTCGCCGACTCCATCCTGAATTCCGGCGCGAAGCCGCAGGTGAGGGGTGCTTTTCGTCTCGCGGGATTGCGACCAGCGCGTATGCTAAGTTAGGGGTTCGCATGGCGTGCGCTCTCGCGGAATGCCTGCAGCAGGTGAGGGCTGCTCGTATGCTGAGCTACGGTTTGCAAGAGTGGCTAGGGTTTGCGTGGGTGAGTCGTCTGGAGCTGCGAGTCTCACTCCCTCCGTGTACCCAATATCTCTCCCCCCGGGTGAAATCGGTGGTTGCTTCGAGCTAGCTGCTAGTGTTGCCAGTCTCTCACTCTCCGTGCACCTAATGCCTCTCCCCCATTCGCCGTGGCAGGAGAGAGTTCGCGAGCTGCCGAGCCTGGCAGGTCCGGGGCAAGCCTCGGGCGGCAACCTGTTTGGTCCGGCGGAAGGTGGGGCTGCAGCGATGCCACACATGCCGCTGCCAGGCGCCGACATGCAGAGCGCCATGGGGGGACCCATGGGGCCGTCGCTCCAGGTGAGTCCCAGCGGGCTTGAGATTGAGGCGTCCGGTGCATGCTCGCATGATGTGGGAACCGTGCCAATAGGCTTGGCTTGCAAGCAATCACGGCACACGGATTCTGAATTCAAAATCTCCGTTTCCCGCCCACCTACCTCCCACCCATCCCCCCTCTCTCCCTCCCCTTCCCCCCCTCGTCCTCCTCCCTCCAACGCTCTCCCTTCCATGTCCCTCCCTCCCTCCCTCCCTCCCTCCCTCCCTCCCGCCCTCCCTCCCTCCCTCCCTCCCTCCCTCCCTCCCTCCCTCCCTCCCTCCCTCCCTCCCTCCCTCCCTCCCTCCCTCCCTCCCTCCCTCCCTCCCTCCCTCCCTCCCTCCCTCCCTCCCTCCCGCCCTCCCGCCCTCCCCCTCCCTCCCTCCCCCCTCCCTCCCTCCCTCCCTCCCTCCCTCCCTCCCTCCCTCCCTCCCTCCCTCCCTCCCTCCCTCCCTCCCTCCCTCCCTCCCTCCCTCCCTCCCTCCCTCCCTCCCTCCCTCCCTCCCTCCCCTCCCTCCCTCCCTCCCTCCCTCCCTCCCTCCCTCCCGCCCTCCCTCCCTCCCTCGCTCCCTCCCACCCTCCCTCCCTCCCTCCCTCCCTCCCTCCCTCCCTCCCTCCCTCCCTCCCCTCCGTCTCCCCCTCCCCTGCAGGCGCAGCAGTTCCTGTCGTCCTTCCATGCACCCGGCCCGGCAGCAGCGGCAGCGCCGCCCGACGCTCACCTGGAGGCCGTCTGGAACGAGGCTCGGCACGCCCAGGCCTTGCCGCCAGGCATGGTGGCAGGCATGGCACTGCCCGATGCAGCAGCCGCGGCTCATTTCCGGGAGTTTGAGCAAATCTTTGGGGGGATGTCTCTGGACGGCGGCGCTGCTGCTGCTGCTGCTGCCACTGGTGATGCTGCCCTGCAGCCGCCTGCAAGTGAGGAGGAGATGGGATATGCCACTGGATATGCCAGACTTGTTGCAAGCCGTTTCGCATTCTTGCCCTTCTTCCCACTTTTTCAAACCTCTCACGTGCGTACATTACCCCTCCTCCACCTCTCCCCGTCCTCCCTTCCCGTTCCCCCCACCCTTGGCCCTTTCCCCCGCTTCTCCCTTCCTCCTCTTTCCCCCAGTCCCCGGCCTTCCCCCCCAGCAGCAGCAGGCGGTGCGCTCTCTGCTCCACTCCTTCTTCGCCTCCACCCAGGCGGGCCGCCCCTTCCACCTGCAGGCGCATGGGCCCCTGCCCGCGCTGGCGCACCTGTCCCCCGCGGACCAGGCGCGCATCCGCAACCGCTCCGCCATCCTGGCGCGCCACATGTTCGCGCAGCAGGGGGAGGGCTTCGCCTCCGCGCAGGTCGCCGCGCTGCTGCGCTCCCTGGGCGTGGACGACGCGGGGGAGGGCTCTTCTGCGCTCATGGGCGCGCCTGGGCCGCTGGGGGGAAGGTTTCGGGAGTTTGAAGACTTTTGGAAGGATGCGGGGGGGGTGGGGGGAGGGGAGGGAAGGGTGGTGGGCGGGAGTGGAGGGGGAGGGGCGGGAGGGTGGGTTGGGGAGTTTGAGGCGCAGCAGCAGCAGCGGTGGCGGGAGGCGGGGGGGGAGAGCAGCAGCACGGGATGGGCGGACGAGTTTGCTGAGGTGAGAGAAGGGGAGAGGACCCGGTGGGGGTGTGAGGGTGGGCGTATTCTCACGTGCACCTCTCGTTCTCCGCTTACTTCTGCCTGTCCGCCACCGATGTCCCTCTGACACGACTGGCAGCAGCAGCAGCAGCCCCTCGCAGGGTTTCCCGGGTAATTCCCCCCAGACTCCCTTGTGGGTTTTCAGCACGCACCCCTCGTGGGTTTTCGATGCGCAACCCCTTGCAAGATTTCCCGCGCACACCCC
>BQMB01000403.1:0-92500 GCA_027943415.1 Closterium sp. NIES-67 | reverse complement strand
CAGGCACTGACCCTCTGCTGTGCTTTACGGTTTCCGTGCCGTGCAATGTGTGCATGCGCATCTGTGGTGTGCATGTGTGTGTGTCCATGCGTGTCTGTGTGTGTGTGCATGGGTGTCTGTGTGTGTGTATGCATGCGCGCGTGTGTGTGTGTGTGTGTGTGTGTGCATGTTTCCCCCAGGGGTCTACTGAGCGAGGCCATTCTTGCCCTGGAGGCGGAGGTGCTGCGTAACGAGGGCAACGCCGAGGCGTGGCGCCTCCTGGGGGTGTCGCATGCTGAGAACGACGACGACCGCCAGGTGGGCTGGTGGTAACAGGTGGGTGGGTGATTGGTGACAGGCACGAGAGTGAGTGGTGGTGATTGGGATGGGGACAGCACAGTGTGTCTTTCCCTTCCTTTTCTCCGTTCAGGTTCTCCTCTTCCATTGCCCAGTCATGCTGCAACATGCTGCATGCCATCTTGACTCACTCATCTGCCCTCCCCCAGGCCATAGCCGCCATGACGTGGGCGCGGGACGTGGACGACTCTAGAGTCAACTTAGTGGTCACCTTTTTCCCCGCACTGCCATCTCCTCCCCCCCCTTCCCCCCCCCTTCTCCCCCCACCCCTTCTCTCCCCTTCTCCCCCCTTCTCGCCCCTTCTCCCCCCTTCTCCCCCCTTCTCCCCCCACCCCTTCTCCCCCCTTCTCCCCCCACACCCTCTCCCCCAGGCGATAGCAGCCATGACACGGGCGCGGGACGCGGATCCCACCAACCTCGATGTGCTGCTCGCACTGGGCGTCAGCCACACCAACGGTGAGTCAGCCACACCAACGGTGAGTCGGCCACACCAACGGTGAGTTGGCCACATCAACGGTGAGTCGGCCACACCAACGGTGAGTCGGCCACACCAACGGAGAGTCGGCCACACCAACGGAGAGTCGGCTACACCAACGGTGAGTCGGCCACACCAACGGTGAGTTGGCCACACCAACGGCGAGTCGGCCACACCAACGGAGAGTCGGCCACACCAACGGTGAGTCGGCCACACCAACGGTGAGTCGGCCACACCAACGGAGAGTCGGCCACACCAACGGTGAGTCGGCCACATCAACGGTGAGTCGGCCACACCAACGGTGAGTCGGCCACACCAACGGAGAGTCGGCCACACCAACGGAGAGTCGGCCACACCAACGGTGAGTCGGCCACACCAACGGTGAGTCGGCCACACCAACGGTGAATCGGCCACACCAACGGAGAGTCGGCCACACCAACGGAGAGTCGGCCACACCAACGGTGAGTCGGCCACACCAACGGTGAGTTGGCCACATCAACGGAGAGTCGGCCACACCAACGGTGAGTCGGCCACACCAACGGTGAGTCGGCCACTCATTAAGGGCCATTCTTGCCTTTTCCCCAGCCACATGAGCAGTGAGACACTGGTAAGTACTTGGCTTTTTTAAATCGTTCATGAGGCCGCATGGTTCTTGACATCCTTCACGCACTGCTCACCTCAGTATTCTCCTTCTCCTCCGCCTTGCGCCCGTCTGCTCCCTCCCTCCCTCTCGCCTGCCCTCTCTCCCTCTTGCCTGCTTCCCCCCCCTCCACATCCCAGAGCCGGAGCAGGCAGAGGCACTGTACCATCTGGGCGGCTGGCTGCAGGACCTCATGAGCCCTTGCCATCCCCCGATCCTTCCCTCCCCCTCCCCTATCCCCCTCCCCTCCCCCTCCCCTATCCCCCTCCCCTCCCCCTTCCACATGTCAGAGCTGGAGCAGGCAGAGGCACTGTACCACCTGCGCAGCTGGCTGCAGAACCACCCCAAGTACAAGACGCTCGTGCCGCCCGCGGGGCCTGCCTCCATGTCACACTCCGATGTGAGCTGCTAGCTGTGGTGTGAGGCTGCGCCCCAACCCACCAACCTCTCTTTGCGCCTTCTTGTTTCACTCCCTTGGGGTGCCATTCCTTCAACGGTGCACATCTGCTCTCCATCCCCACGTGCCCCCTTCCAACATCCTTCCAACATCCTTCCAACATCCTTCCAACATCCTTCCAACATCCTTCCAACATCCTTCCAACATCCTTCCAACATCCTTCCAACATCCTTCCAACATCCTTCCAACATCCTTCCAACATCCTTCCAACATCCTTGCAACATCCTTCCAACATCCTTCCAACATCCTTCCAACATCCTTTCAACATGCTTCCAACATCCTTCCAACATCCTTCCAACATCCTTCCAACATCCTTCCAACATCCTTCCAACATCCTTCCAACATCCTTCCAACATCAACTCTTACTTTGCCCCCTTCCGTCCGGCTGCCTCTCCTCCCCCTCCTCTCTCCCTCCCCTCCCTCGCCTGTACTGTGGTCGCTCGCAGGTGGTGCAGTTCTACGCAGAGGCAGCCCGCATGGCACCAGAGGATGCAGATCTGCAGGTTGGTGCATTGCCATGCCCTGCCATGCCATGTCATGCCATGCCATGCCATGCCTTGCCAATCCATGAATACACCATGCCATGCTTTTCCACATTCTCTTGCCTTGTTTGGAGTTTCCTTGAGACAAGAGCCTCACCCTTCTCCCTTCATGCTCTCCCTCCGCCAGGTGGTGCTGGGAGTGCTCTTCAACCTCTCCCACGGGTACGACCATGCCAAGGAAGTCCCTCACGTGCTCTTGCCGAGGCAACTCAACCCCCCCCGCCTCTCCCCCGCCTGCCGCCCCTCTCCCTCCCCCAGGTGGTGCTGGGCGTGCTGTTCAACCTGTCCCATGAGTACGACCGCGCCAAGGCTGCCTTCCGCAGGGCGCTCACGCTGCGCCCCGCCGACTACTCCCTCTGGAACAAGCTCGGCGCCACGCAGGCCAACAGCGCACAGTCAGCTGAGGCCATTGAGGCGTACCAGAAGGTGTGCATGCATGCAGTCTACACGTTACGCTACCCCATGTACCACTTGCAGGCTAATGCAAACAGGTTGCATTGCATTTCAACATGCAATTGTGCTGAATATTCCTCGCCTGTGCCTTCTGCCCTGTCTTGGACTGCCTATTGCCCAGGCTTTGGACTTGAAGCCGAACTATGTGCGAGCGTGGACGAACATGGGCATTGGATATGCCAACCAAGGCAAGTATGAGGAGTCGGCGCGCTACTATGTGCGCGCGATTGCCATGAACCCCACGGCGGAGAATGCGTGGCAGTACCTGAGAATCGCTTTAAGCTGTGCTGGAAATTCGGAGCTACTCCCAGCTTGTGATGCCCATGATGTCGATGCGCTGCAGAGGGCATACCCATTGTAGCTGAATGCGTAAGGGTTGGTTAAACTACATAGGGAACTATATGAGGGCTTTTTAGTTCATGGTGTAGCTTTCTTAAATATGGGAAGCGACCCGAACCTATCACTTGGGTTGCGGAGCCTGACCTTGAAACGGTCTTCCCAGTGATTGCGTGACATATCAGAGTCCACCGAAGCCCGTCAGCTGGCTCAACCACTATGCTGGCACCTGTTCGCCTGACACCAGGAAACGTTCACCTGTTCAGACAACGAAGTACGATCAATCATTGGCTTGTCTGCAATGGTGCGCTTTGCTGCAATTCGTGGCTCGAATTCGCTTGTCAGGAAAAGCGCCCCACTATTGGGACGGAGACGTTCACTTTTTCCGTCAAGAAAAAGAGGCGGGAGAGTTGACGCGCTCTCAAACATGTCGACGTTGCTGCGTGGTACAAAGCGCTGCTTTGATTGGATATGGGTAACTGAGGGGGCAGGCCTCCAGCCACTCCTGATCCGCCTCTTGGCAGCTGCTCAGCTCCAACAGTGCAGGGGCCCTCGATCTTTTTCCCAGAACCACCAACCACATCTTCCGCGACCATCAAGGCTGAAAATTAGGCATCCGCATCTCGGGGCCGAACAAAAGGTGGTCAGCTATTTCTAGGGGCATGGTTCGCTCGGACATAACCTGGCCTGACAAGCTCCAGAAGTGCTCGCCAGCAATTTGTCAAACCGACCTGGTGACTGTTCTCTCCCAGCATCTAGTGAACGATGATTGGCTGGTCTCACCAAATTCAAACCGGACCATGCGACTTGCGTGCGATAGATAGGCCTGGGGGCTACGAGTCATCCATATTTGGTGCAAATGGGGGCCGTGAACATCGTGTGTCCCTTCCGAGCCTGAGTGTCATGGAAAAGAGCCTTTTGGTTCGGACCAAACCAACCAAACAGATTTTGGGCCAGAAGCACAATCGCCACGAGTCCAGCCACCAGGCAGATAAATTAGCAAGCACGTACGCAAAGACATCAGGGAGTCCCAGTGAATTTGTGGAAGGTTTCAGCTGACGATATTTCACGTGCTTGCTTGCTGAATTCCTGTCCTGGGAGATTCAGGGGCATTTTTAGGCGAAACCAGCAAGAATCGTCGCGTTTATACGCAAGGTTCAGGCGCCAGAAACCCAAACCTCAGAGAGGTGCAAGGTTGAGCTAGAGCTGGAATTAATGAGTCTACTCGTTCAGCAGCCATCACCTCTAACCGGGATAACAATGACGCCTGTTCAACAGATGGACCAGAGGCCCGATCTCCAAGCTGTGAACATTTCATGTCAATCCCCTTCTCGACCTAAATCCCTACCAGTGTTAGTCTCCAGTGACGTCCCTGCAACTTCGAAGGAGAACATTTCCAGCTCAGCACTTACCTGCAGCGCTGAAAGCAAGCCGATGCCGGAGCTGAAACCAGTGCTTGATTCCCAGCTGCAAAATTCCCCGCAACTGATGGCGTGTCAACCGCACAGTCAGCAAGCTGATGGCTCTCTGAACATCCATTTGCAATCCGCTCCCACCTCTACCCTGAACCAGTCACAGACAACGCCGAAGCCTATCGATTCTCCATTCTCTCCAGACTATTCCCCGTCTTCAACTCCCAGGACGCCGGGAACCTCCAGCTCGTTCCGATGCTCGCCTGTGCGAAAGCTTCCCGCGCTTTCACCCATCGCGGAAGTCCGCTCTCCACACATGATGGGGGTTCCGGTTTCACCTCAGGCGCTCGCGACCCCCGTGTTCTCGTCGATCCCGCCGCTGACAAACATTAGCCCTGATAGTCAAGCTGTTTCATCAGACCCCGCCTCGTCTGCAGGTAGAATTCCTACCGCCTTTTTATGTGGCTGCGCTACAATAGGTCCCCGATATCATGCTCGTTTCTTCTTCAGTGGTCTGACATTTTTTGTGTCGCAACATGCAGATCCTAACGCAGGCCCTTTCACAATAAGCCAGTGGCAACAACTGGAGAAGCAAGCTCTGATCTTCAAGTATCTCGTATCTGGTGTTTCGCCTCCACAAGATATCGTCTCGTCTCTTTATTCAACCCCGGATACTACTAAAGGTCCTCGGGAAAGCGAGCGAGGTACAAATTACGTACTTCTCTATTGTTGACTTGAAAATGGTGTTGTCACTTTTCCCGTAAGCTCATGCATGCGTCATGTCTATACTTGGCAGGCGAGTGGATGCACCCGATGAGGCTTGACTTGGAGCCTGACAGATGCCGCCGTACAGATGGGAAGAAATGGCGATGTTCTCGAGAGGTATCTATCTTCGCCGATTGCAATTTTAGCCCGACGACATGGCCGTCAGTTTGGCATCGTTGCTAATTTCCGTTCATCTGCTGAATTCTTCTCTGCAGGCTGTCAAGGATCAGAAGTATTGTGACAGGCACATGCATAGAGGAAGAAATCGATCGCGGAAGACCAATGAAAACTGCACTGCAGGCTCCACTGCTTCCATTGCTGCTGCGTCGTCAGATGGGTTGGCGTCAGAAGCAGCAGGCGGAAACAACGCTGTGACAAGCCGCATTGCCGAGAGTGTCAACATGCGAACGATGCAAAACGATGACCATGCAGTCCTCTCTATCTCGGGGCGCAAGCATGACTCGAGATGCGAATCAAGCGCGCCAGGAGGAGAAAGTTCTGCTCCACCTCCGCTGACGTTACCTCCCCCAGTTCATCCAATGGGCGCAGCACAAGTGGAGCCATCAGGACTCAACTCGTAAGTCATTGACGCATTCTATTTTACAGTATAGTATGAAATTTTTGTTTCGCGGCTAACCAATTCACTGCCCTATTCGTTCAGGGGAGCCACCGCAACACCAACATGGCAGACGGCTACATCAACCTTCCAGTCGCAAGCAGTACAGCAGCAGCAGCAGCAAGAGCAGCACACGATGCAATACCCACCTCAAGAGCAGCAGCCTGTGCCTCAGTCTGGAAGGTTGAATCAAAGCATCAGCTGCAGCACTCCCAGTCGTGTTCAGCAGTATCAGCTCAGTGCCAACCTCGGTCCTCGCTTCACCTCCTCTTTCCAGCCTGGGCAGCCGCTGCAACATGAAAATACCACGACTGGGACTCCACCCGCATCCAGATCCCTAGGTGTCAGCTCAAGCATCGTGGGTCTGAACAGCGGACCTACGCCGTCTGGTAACCACGGGACAGCAGGCGGGCAGCTCCAGCCAGGACACTATCAGATTCAGCATACCCCAAGGGCCGCTATCTGGGAGAAGGATGGAGATGATGACACCTCTGGAAGCTGTTCAAGAGTTCCACTTCTTCGTCTGCCAAGCATGTTGCAGGTAACTTACAAGCTTCAACAAGACTTCCACAAGTTCCCTGCCACGTTTTGCAACATCTTGACTAATGCGTTTCCTGGGCTTTGTTTCGCGTGAATCATCCCACCAGAGATCGGCATCATTGCAACTTGCTTCATCCTATTCAGACAAGCCATACGCGGGGCAGCATCTGAGCTATGCTGCAACTCCTACGACAACGAACTCTTCAAGTCATCCTGCTTCAACTCCTGTGGCGGGTAGCTCTTCCAGTCGTCCTGCCTTTCTCACGAGATGCAGCTCGGTCCCTGAGCCTCGTTATGCCCGTGCTGGAGGGATGATGCGGAGCCACTCCATATCTGAGGCTCCGTGTAAGGTGGCCCTTTCAACCAACCCCTCGTACCAGAGCCCTGCTAGCCTCTCACAATGCCAGCAAATGTATCAGCAGCAGGCCCAGTCCCAGACTCCTCGCATGCAAACTCCCGTGCAATACCAGTCACAGCAGCAGCAGCAGCAGCAGCAGCAGCAGCAGCAACAGCAATTCCAGCAGCATCAAGGACAGCAACACCAACAGCAGCATCAGACACAGCCCTCCCAGCAGCAGCAGCAGCAGCAACAACAGCAGCTGCATCAGCATAATCAGTACCAACAACACTATCGACAGAATCCGTACCAGCAGGAGTACCAACAAAATCAGTACCAACAGCAGAGTCAGCAAGACCTGTACCAGCCGGAGCAGCAGCAGCTCCAGCACCAAAACCAGCACCAGCCATTATCTAACCAGCAGTGTCAGCAGAACCATAAGTATCACAACCTCCAGCCGCAGCAGCAGCAGCAGCAGCAGCAGCCATCACAGCCACTGCTGCAGCAATCACTGCCACCACAGGAGCAGGAGCAGCAGCAGCAGCAGCAGCAGCAGCAGCAGCAGCAGTCACAACCTCAAGTGCAGCAGCAGTACCAGCAACATCACCAAAATCCACTTCTGGATGTTCCGTCATATCAGCAAGGCAACAACTACTATGAACAGCAACCGGAGCATCTGCAGATGGAGTCAGTTGACATCTTCTTGAATGTTGACAGGTGACACTTGTGCTGATTAACCCTTTGTTGTGCACAAAAGACGCTTACCACTAGCTAACAAATGGCCAGTGTAAAGTGATGTGTGTCAGTCAATGGAAGGAAGGGGCTGAGGATGCGTGTGAGGTCAAGCCATATCGACTCAACATCCCTTCCTAATCAATCTTTGTCATAGCTGTTGTTAATCAGATTAAAGAACGTGACGACGATTTGATATATATCAGAAATAAATGGATGTAGGTGCTATGGAACCGTAAGCATGCAATTCTTCACATGTAAACTATTTCTTGAAAATACTTGCATCGTACATGGGCACGCTTTTAACCAGCTCGATTGCATTTTGCCGGCGGAGTGTACCAACACAGCTGTCTGGGGCGCCGGGGAAATCGAGGACCTCAATACCACAGCTAGCAAAGAGTCGTCAGCCACGTCAGCGTCAGCAGTCACCCACTGGGCCACACATGCACCTTTCCGTCAACCCGTCCTCCTCCATCCTCCCCGTCTCTCCTCCTCCCCCTTTTCCTTGCCTTGCGCCATAAGCACTTCCAAGCTATCTTCAATAATTCTCGCTTGTTGTCCGTCTAGCCGATCCGTTGCTAAGGCGCCACCTCCGTGCACGTTGCGCCTGTAGCAAGAAAAAATGGCGTGCATCCAGGCCGTCGCGTCCTTGCCGTCAACAGTCGCATTGACTGTTTCCGCTGTCCCAACTGGCCAGCGGCTTCCGTCAGCTACCGTCGCCTTCCGGCCAATCAAAAGCCAACGCATGGCTGCTGTGTGCGCGGTAGGTCCTCCATTCGCCGTACAGATCGGGTAAATAGAATGGCGACCGTTATGTAACAACCTAGAAATGGAAGGTCTAAGATAGGAGCCAACGTCACCTTTGCGGATGCAGCAGTCGCTGTCCAGCCGTGTAGCTACAGCCCTTGCTGCATGCGTGTAACTCCCCCCGTATAGAAAAGGTGAGACCTTTTCTCCTAGGGCTGATCTTTCTGGCAGCTATCAGTTTGGCGAGGTCGGCATTCCAGTCGCCGGACAGCAGAAAGTGCCTAAGCCTAGCCAATCCAAGCCAGGGTTCACAGCTGCTGCTGGTTCACCCTTCGCTGCAACGGCCATATCCGTAACTGCTGTGATCTTACCCTTCGCTGCAACGGTGTTATCAGAATGCGCTACGATCTTATTCGCTGTGTCGCTCTCTTCCCCATGCGCTACTGTACTACCCGTTGCTGTTGCCGTCTTGCCGTCCCACTTTCCGACGACGTGAGGAAAACCGGCAGCCGTTAGGATTCCGACAGCGCAGCTCGCGCTACCCCACTTTCAGACACGGACAACCCTTTGGAATCCTGCAGTGTCGGGATTTTGCAATGTCAGGATTTTGCAATGTGTGGCTCTTGTTTTGTATATCACCCCCACCCTCCACCCTCCACCCTCCACCCTCCACCCTCCACCCTCCACCCTCCACCCTCCACCCTCCACCCTCCACCCTCCACCCTCCACCCTCCACCCTCCACCCTCCACCCTCCACCCTCCACCCTCCACCCTCCACCCCCGCATTCCTTTCCCTCCCCCCACCTCTCTTGCGTGCGTCTCTCTCCCTTCTCCCCGTTTCGCCTCGTTCCCCGCAGGCACGTTCCCCCAAGTCCGGCGACGCCTCTCCCGCGCGTCCTTCCGCGTCCGCGGCGTTCCGCCTGCTATCGGCGCCGGTGGCGGCGGTGCCGCTGCTGCTGGCGTTCGTGGAGGCGGAGCTGCCGGGCGCCATGGACACCGTCACGGCGCTCTCCGATTTCCACATCACCGAGCCCGCCTTCAAGGCCTTCTGTAAGGGAGAGAATTCAAGGCCGTCTTTAAGGGATAGAATTCGAGGCCTTCTGTAAGACAGAGCATTCAAGGCCTTGTGTCAGATACAGCGCCAGTTTATTGCATCGTGTAGGATTTACGGATTGATTGCCGTTCGTCTGCCTTCGAGGCCTCCTCTGCAAGCCCAGATTACTCGCTGCGCTTTTGTCAGGCTGAAGGCTGTTACGCGTCAAGTCCTTTTGAGCCTTGGAGATCCGCTATGCTCTCTGGTGGGATCCAATCATCGCATGCCGCCCGCCAGTATATCCACGGCGCATAACCAACCCGCTTGGTGTACTCGAACCCTTAGGTCTGTCCATCCAAATATGGATATCCGACACCGCGACAGCCCAGCCATGTCACATGCAGTCATGCACAGCCACTTGATTACATCCAGCCCCGCCGCTTGCACGCACCCCACTCCCCCCTTCCCCGTCTCCATTCCCTCTACCTCCTCTCCTCCCTCCGAGGCGTCTGAATGTCCCTTTTTATCCTCCCGTTCCGTCCTCCTCCCCCCCCCCTCTCCATGGCCAGACATGATCTTCACGTGCGTCTTCTGCTGGGGCGCGCTCGTCTTCGGCTCCATGAACGTACGCTCTACCTCCCCACCTCCCCACCTCCCCTAGTACCTGACGACCTACCTTCCTCCCTCCCTTAGTTCCTGCCTACCTACCTACCTCCCTCCCTCCCTCCCCTAGTACCTGCCAACCTACTTCCCTCCCTCCACCCTGCCCCTCCTCGCTCCCCCTTACCTCCTCTCCCGCCCCCCCCCGTTTCATGAGCCGCCTGCCTTCCCCACTTCCCTCCCTCCCTCCCCATCCTCGCTCGTTGCCTCCCCTCCCACCCCCCTCCATCCCTCTCGTCCCCCCACCACGAGAGCGATGGGTACCGCAGTGCTGGCAACAACTTCACTCATATCGCCTCATTGCGGTAGCCACTTCTTTCCCCTTCGCCCCCCACCCATCTCCCCTGATGTTGTCTTTTTTGCCCCCGTCCCCACCCCCCCTGTTCCCCACAGGACGAGTACTACGAGAGCGACGAGTACCGCAATGCTGGTGGCAACGGCACCCAGTTCTGGATCTACCAACGGGTATGTGGGGATGCATCCACAGGGGATCCACCAACGGGTATGTGGGGATGTGCCTATGGGTATGAGGCTCCGAGTCCAGGCATGCAGTGCGCACCCGCGACAACATCCGTTGGCATGCTAGCATGTGGTATGTGGTAAAGCTGTGGGACGCTTCGATGATGCGTGGGGCCATGTTCTCTTGCGCATGCACAACTATGCTGCCAGCTGAGCGAGCGACCGACCGCTGAGAGTGGCACCAGTCCTGTCCTATGATGGAAGAGGCGTGCTGCTAAGCATTTCTTCACAAGAAAACCACCCCATCCTGCCATCCTCCCCATCCACCGTTCGCATCTACGGAGCCTCCGTGCCACTCCTCTCCTCACACTTCTTTCCTCTACTACCCCCCCCTTGACCAGGTGGAGGAGGAGGAGGAGGGGGCGCGCGAGGAGCTGTGGAGGGACGAGTTGCGGCGCGAGATAGAGGAGAAGGTGACGGAGGTCAAGGGGCTCAAGGGCGCTGTGAAGGAGGAGGAGCTCGTCTGAGGGGCTGTGTGCGTGCACTCCTGCTGTAGCGCTGGTCACATCCGCCTCACTACTACTGTATCATTGTTTCAGTAGTCTTAATTTCTACGTCAGGAAGCCCTCCCCCTCTTGCAGGTCGAATGCAGCAGCTGCTGTTAGACACGAAATCCTAAAATAGGAAAAGGAAAGAGAAGAGGAGCAAAACACAAGAAAAGCACCTACATAATTTGATTCCCTGGTTAGCAGGCACCTCATCCTCTGAAAGCCCAGCCCAGCCTCCCCTGTTAAGTGAGCACCTCATCTCATCTGGTTACTGGTAAGCTACACTGCATCCAATCAAGCTACACGGCAACAGGCTCGGCAGCAGGCAGCTCCTCCTGCCCCGCTGCCATGGTGACATCCCCATCAGCTGGCACCTCCCTCGCACCACCTCCATCCTTCTCCCCAACCTCCCCTTCCCCCGCACCACCAGCAGCAGCAGCAGCAGCAGCATCAGGGGCGGTAGTGTCCTTGTCCCCCGCCTTTCCTCCCTCCTCGCCAGCAGCAGCACCAGGGACGGCAGAGGCGATGACATCAGCAGCAGCAGCCTCCGCAGCAGCGATGGTCCCACCCACAGCAGCACCAAGCTTGTGCACTGTCGCAGGCGCTGCTCCTGCTGCTGCTCCTGCTGCTGGTGCAGCAGCAGCCGGGTCGGTTGCAGGCAGCACAGGGGGAGCAGGTGCGGGGGCAGCAGGAGGAGGGGTGGGTGGAGCAGGCGGCGCGGACAGCTTGGTGATGAGGGCGATGATCAGCTGATCCCTCCTGGCCGCCCGCTCATCCTCCCTCGCCGCCCGCTCCGCCTCCATCTGCACCTCACACGCACGCGCACACACCCGCCCACCCACCCACCCACCCACACGCAGACACACATGCATGGGGGGAGGTGGAACGACAGACACAGGGAGGCCGTGAGGGGGAGAGAGACCACAGGAGAGAGGCACGGAAACGAGCGACAGTGGCCATGCAGAAGCAGTGCGGTGAGAGGAGTAGATCAGGGTGCGCTTTTGACGGGCAATCCAGCACGCCTCACCTGCCGCCATATGCACCCATCTGCCGCCCCATTGACCCACCTGCCGCCCGTTTGACCCACCTGCCGCCCGTTTGACCCACCTGCCGCCCGTTTGACCCACCTGCCGCCCCATTGACCCACCTGCCGCCCCATTGACTCAAGGGGGACTGGGCACCTCACCTGGCGCCACATGGATTCCCTCTGCGCCCGGTCTCGCTCCAGCGCCTCCAGCCGGCTGCGCCACTCGCCCTCCCTCACGCGCCGCTCCGCCTCCCTGCGCTCGATGGCTTCGCGCCACTCCTGCTCGAGGCGCAACTGCTGCAGGAAGAACTGCTCCAGAACCTCCTGCATGCTGCCCGCGCGCTGCTTCTCCATCAGCACGCGCTTGTCCGCCCCCCCGCCAAGCCCCCCGTTATAAGCACCCCCGCCGCCCCCACCCAGGCCTTCAAACGCGTCGCTCCCCCCGGTGGCGGCGGAAGCAGCGCTGCCCCTGCGCAGGGCGGCGGCGGCGCCGGGGGCGAAGGAGCCGGTGGCGGCGCGGCGGGCGCCGGAGTTGAAGTCGCGCTTGCGGCGCTTGGTGCTGCGCACGTTGAGCTCGCCCTCAATGTCGTCGTCGCCCTCCTCATCCTCCTCCTCCTCATCCTCCTCCTCCTCGTCGCGTGCCCGCCTGCTTAGCAGCCCCCCTCCCCCACCTCCTCCGCCCCCCCGCGCGCCAGGCCCGCCCCCGTACCCTCCACCGCGCATGCCCAGGGCTCCGCCGCCGCCGCCCCCCCCCGAGTAGCCCCCGCCAGTTGCGCCGATTCCGGCGGGCGTGCCGCCGCCCTCCGCCTGCACGAGCAGGCGGTCCATGTTGCGCGCGCGCTGCTTGAAGATCGCGTCCAGCTCCTCGAAGAACGGGCACGAGCGCGCGCCGTCGGGGGAGAGCTCCTTGTTCTGAGGGGGGCGCGCGCGGGAGGCGTCGGAACGAAGGCGGAACGCGGAGGGGAATGAGAAGGCAGGGGCGACGGAAGTGGAACGAGGGAGGGAGGGAGATGCAGCGAAGCCGGCCAATAGCAGCGCTCGCCCGGCGAAGCAATGGACGGCAACGACTTTTGAGGCGCCTTAAAAGCTCGCCCGGCGAAACAATGGACGGCAACGACCGATAAAAACGGAGAAACGGGACGCATTTCGTGGCGGCGTTGCCGGTACCTTGTAGCGGTTGACGAGCACTTTCCACTTGCACTTGCACTGGTTGGGCGAGCGGCGGTACCCTTTCTCCTTCATGCGCGCCGATATCGTCTCCCACACGTGGTTGCTCGTGCGCGCCGGCACGAAGTCGCGCTCCAGCTCGGCGCGCAGCGCGATCAGCTCCTTGGTCTCGTGGAAGCCCCAGTGCGTCTGGCGGTCCGCCGCCGACGCCAGCAGCGCGTCGTCGAAGCCCCCCGCCACGCCCAGCGCCGCTTCGTCCGCCATGCCGGGGAGCAGCGGCAGGTGATGGGACATGCGCGAGCTGAAGACTAAAGAGTAGAGCACAGAGAAAAGACTAGAGTAGAGAAACGAAAACGATGCGAGCGAACTGTCCTTCGCGGCTGGGAGGGTCGAGAGGGACGAGCAGCTCGAAACAGTAGCCAAGGCAGTCCAGAGAACACGACAGGAAAACCGAGTCGAAATTAGCGCTCCGTAAAATTCAAACGGAGATTGTTCGAAATTGGTGCCGACGCGAGGGAAGTTCGAGTGTTGTGGTGAGGCAGGGGTAGGAGGTGATTACATGGGAGCCATGGAGCACGGGTCATAGGAAGAGCAAAAACAGGCGTGGGTAGAATGGCAGGGTGGCGTTTCTTGAGGGTTTGACGATTTGAACAGCCAAAAGCGAACGGGGAGTGGGTCGCGCAAGGCGCGCGGAGAGCAGCACGCGGTTGCCACTGGCAGTTTGCCACGTTCAGCGCGGAAATCAGGGAGAGCGCGGGGAGGACCGCGGAGGAGCGAAGGCGGAAAGGCGCGAGAGCAGGGTGTTCTTGTTCCGAGGGCGGGTTGGGCTGAGTGCCGCGGGGAGAAACGAGGGTTTGGCGGGGAAAGTGAGGAACGGAGGCTGGATGGCAGTTCCGGGCTTGTAACGAGAGCGTGGGAACGCTGGAGTGAGTGTTCGCTAATTGGGAGGGTTGGAAGCTGCCGAATGCTCCTGAGGGGGTTATTATGCAAATAATGGTGTTTCCAAAGCGAATACACTGGGCTGAGTTGTTTCTGAATGTGTATTATAATGCGGATCAATCACCAAGTAACGCCACTTACGAAACCGGTTACCAGTACATTCTTGCCCTGTCAGCTGGGCTCCAGCTCTTCGCCATCGTTCGTTGAGAAACTGACCAACCCACCTACCTCCACCTCTCAGCAGCAACACAATATCCCATGGTGACACCACAGAATCCCAGCATTTCAGACATCACAATTCACAGCTGCACCTCAGAGACTTCAAGTAGACGGCGACTAAAGCCGCGCACCGGCAACGAAACCGCCGTTACTTGGTCGCTATATATTTATTAGGCCCGCTGGTCGACTAGGCAGGCCTTCACATCCCGCTCACACCGGCTCTTGAGGAGTTTTCTGCTGTCGTCCCGGGACGGACAGCCAGCACCCTGCCGGACAGATCCCGCCGCGGGAATCGGAGCAAGATTAGGTGTATTGATGAAAACGCTATGACGATACAGAGTCTAACCTTTTCGCCGTTTCCTTGCCGGTCACGACTAAGGCCACTCGATTTTCCGTGCGCTTTATAAAACCCCCTGGTTGCTGGCCATGCTGCAGAATGGAACTCCATAGAGCGTCGCGTAGAGAATCGCATAGATAGCTAGTGTGTCACGGCCCGAGGTCGAAGCTCCTAACTCCACCCTGTCGTGTAGCCGTCGCACAGCAGCTCGTCGCACAGCAGTTCGTCCCACAGCAGCATGGGGAGCAAAAGCCACAATATGCCGAGCCTCACACCTAGGTACGGACTCCCGAGCGTACAAGCTTTCACCATGCCACCCCCGACCAGCCGTACCTCGCCCATGGCATCGTGGTCCGCTTCCCGCTGCCCGCTGCCCGCTTCCCGCTGCCCGCTGCCCGCTGCCCGCTTCCCGCTGCCCGCTGCCCGCTGCCCGCTGCCCGCTGCCCGCTGCCCACTGCCCGCTGCCCGCTGCCCGCTGCCCGGCTTCCCGCTGCCCGCTGCCCGCTCCCCGCTGCCCGCTGCCCGCTGCCCGCTGCCCGCTGCCCGCTCCCCGCTCCCCGCTCCCCGCTCCCCGCTCCCCGCTCCCCGCTCCCCGCTGCCCGCTGCCCGCTTCCCGCTGCCCGCTGCCCGCTTCCCGCTGCCCGCTGCCCGCTCCCCGCTCCCCGCTCCCCGCTCCCCTCTCCCCGCTCCCCGATCCCCGCTCCCCGCTGCCCGCTGCCCGCTGCCCGCTGCCCGCTGCCCGCTGCCCGCTGCCCGCTTCCCGCTGCCCGCTGCCCGCTCCCCGCTCCCCTCTCCCCGCTCCCCGCTCCCCGCTCCCCGCTGCCCGCTGCCCGCTGCCCGCTTCCCGCTGCCCGCTTCCCGCTGTCCGCTGCCCGCTGCCGGCTTCCCGCTGCCCGCGGCTCGCATTCGTACATGCCAGTTTCTGCATCTCCGCGTCTTCTCCCCCATTCCAGACGTTTTGCGCTGATGCCAGTAATGCCACGCATTGCTGACGCTCGTCGCCACTCGCCCCGCGCAGATCGCACGCGGGCCAAGCGGCGGCTGACGTGGAGGAGGGCGCGCAGCAGGCGGACCTCCGCTCCCCCCTCCTCTCCGTCGGCGGAAGCGCGGGCCCCAAGGAGCGCCACCACCACCACAGCGGCAGCATAGGCGGAGGCGCGGGGAGCCTTGGGGGGCCTTCCCCGGGCGGCGGGGGCGGCTCCGCGTCGGAGGGGAAGCTGGCGAGCTTCTTCCGCGCGGACTCGGCGTCCGAGCGCAAGCGCGACGACAACTGGGCGGTGGGCGGGTCGAGCGGGGGCGCGGGGCGGCGGTCGCGGCGGTTCCAGGTGGCGGGGAGCGCGCTGCTGTCGGGCATGTGCTACTGCGCGTCGTCGTGCTCCATGATCCTTCTGAATAAAGTGGTGCTCTCGGGCTACAAGTGGGAGGCGCAGATCTCCCTCATGCTCTACCAGGCACGCCCTCCCTCTTCTCTCCCCCCCCCCTTCCCTCCCTCCCCTCCCCATCCCTGCCTCTCTGCATTCTGCACGCTCTCCCTGCGCACGCTCTCCCTGCGCAAGCTCTCCCTGCGCACGCTCTCCCTGCGCACGCTCTCCCTGCGCACGCTCTCCCTGCGCACGCTCTCCCTGTGCACGCTCTCCCTGCGCTCTGCCCCACTACCTTCGTACTTACCTCCCTCCTTGCCCCCACCCCCCATGGCCATCCGAGCCAGTGTAATGAGTCGATTTTTGAGTCGACTCATTACACACGGATTATGCTGGCGCACAATCACACGGGCGTCATTCCTCTCTCACTCACCCCTCTTCCCCCCTCTCTCCCCTCCGTGTCCGCCCTCCCTGCCCTCCCTGCCCTCCCTGCCCTCCCCATCAGAACCTGGTGAGCGTGACAGTGGTGCTGGCGCTGGTGCACATGGGCGTCATCGCCACGGAACCGCTCACGCTGCGCCTCATGACGGTGTGGTTGCCAGTCAACCTCATCTTCGTCGGCATGCTCGTCACCTCCTTCTTCAGGTGCTTCTTCAGGTGCTTCTTCAGGTGCTTCTTCAGGTGACCCTTACTCCCCTCAGGTGCCTTCTGCTCGCCACCTCCTTTTGTCAGGTGCCCCCCGTGTATCTCAGGTGCCGTTTGCCTTTCACCCGACCCTCCTTGCTCTCGTGGCCGTTTTTCTCATGCAATGCTGAGCAACGCGATTACTCGCTCTCGTGACCGTTTTCTCGACTCAAACGTCGACTCATTACTCACGCAATGCTGAGCAACGCAATGCTGAGCAACGCGAGCCATCACACCTCTGCCCTCAACTCCCTTCCACCCCTCTCCTCCCCCTCTCCCCCCCCTCTCTCCCTCTGGCAATGGCGATTTCCTCAAGAAAGTGGACCAGCAACCTCCTTCCCCTTTCCCTCCCTCCCTCCGCTTCCCCTCCTCTCTCCCTCCTGCCTGCCCCCCCCAGTCTGCAGTACATGCAGGTGGCGATGGTGACCATCCGCAAGAGCGTCAACCGTGCACCTCCAACCAACCGAGCCCCGTTCCCCTTTCTTTTTTTCCTCTTTTTTCTTCTCCCCCCCACCCCCCCCCCCAGTCTGCAGTACATGCAGGTGGCGATGGTGACAATCCTCAAGAACGTGACCAACCTCATCACAGCGGTGGGCGAGATGTACCTTTTCCGCAAGCGCCACTCCACCAAAGTCTGGGGCTCGCTCTTCCTCATGGTACGCCGCTCTCTCCTTCCCACGCCATGCCTTTCTTTCTCATGACTCTTTACTGCATTGCCACGTCATGCTGTGCTGCCGCCGCCTCTAACCTTATCCCTCTCTAATGCAGATCCTCTCGGCCTTCTGCGGCGGCTTCACGGACCTGGCGTTCCACCCAGTGGGGTACACGTGGCAGATATTCAACTGCTTCTTCACCGCCGCGTACTCGGTATGGCGCAACTCGCTACCGTGCTTTATGGGCCCCCTCCCCACCATGCCTCGTAAGGAAAGGAACGTTGATTCGAGATGCCGGTAATGTCAGCCATGCCCGAAACGGTACTGCTCAACAACGCGCTCTCCTGTCCCTGTGCTGCCCTCCCCTCTAACCCTCTGCCCTCTCCCGCCGTCCCCCACCCTCCCTCCAGCTGACCCTGCGCAAGGTGATGGACACCGCCAAGGCGTCCACCAAGAGCGGGCAGCTCTCGGAGTTCACGATGGTGCTGCTCAACAACGCGCTCTCCTTCCCGCCCGCCATCATCCTCATCATCGCATTCAGCGAAACCAAATACCTCCTGCACTCGTGAGTTACATGCATCCCTCCTGCGCTCGTGAGCTCAATACCTCCTGCACTCGTGAGCTCAATGCCTCCTGCACTCGTGAGCTCAATACCTCCTGCACTCGTGAGTTCAATACCTCCTGCACTCGTGAGCTCAATGCCTCCTGCACTCGTGAGATCAATACCTCCTGCACTCGTGAGATCAATACCTCCTGCACTCGTGATATCAATACCTCCTGCACTCGTGAGATCAATACCTCCTGCACTCGTGAGATCAATACCTCCTGCACTCGTGAGATCAATACCTCCTGCACTCGTGAGATCAATACCTCCTGCACTCGTGATATCAATACCTCCTGCACTCGTGAGTCTAATACATGCGTCCTGCACTCGTGAGATCACTACCTCCTGCACTCGTGAGATCAATACCTCCTGCACTCGTGGTCTAATACATGCCTCCTGCACTCGTGAGATCACTACCTCCTGCACTCGTGAGTCTAATACATGCCTCCTGCACTCGTGAGATCACTACCTCCTGCACTCGTGAGTCTAATACATGCCTCCTGCACTCGTGAGTCTAATACAAGCCTCCTGCACTCGTGAGATCACTACCTCCTGCACTCGTGAGTCTAATACATGCCTCCTGCACTCGTGAGTTGATACCTCCTGCACTCGTGAGTTGATACCTCCTGCACTCGTGAGTTGATACCTCCTGCACTCGTGAGTTGATACCTCCTGCACTCGTGAGTTGATACCTCCTGCACTCGTGAGTTGATACCTCCTGCACTCGTGAGTTGATACCTCCTGCACTCGTGAGTTGATACCTCCTGCACTCGTGAGTTGATACCTCCTGCACTCGTGAGTTGATACCTCCTGCACTCGTGAGTTGATACCTCCTGCACTCGTGAGTTGATACCTCCTGCACTCGTGAGTTGATACCTCCTGCACTCGTGAGTTGATACCTCCTGCACTCGTGAGTTGATACCTCCTGCACTCGTGAGTTGATACCTCCTGCACTCGTGAGTTGATACCTCCTGCACTCGTGAGTTGATACCTCCTGCACTCGTGAGTTGATACCTCCTGCACTCGTGAGTTGATACCTCCCCCACCTCCCCTCGCATGGCAGGCCCCTGATGCTGAACGGCGGGTTCTGGGTGGCGGTGACTCTGAGCGGGCTGCTGGGGCTGGCGATCTCCTTCACCTCCATGTGGTTCCTCCACCAGACGTCGCCCACCACTTATAGGTCAGCACTGTGGTGTGGACCCACCTACAGTCAAGTACTGTGGAGTGCGGAGGACCCACCTACAGGTTCGTACCGTAGATTTGTACGCTGTACAGGTGCATGCTGCACCAGACGTCGCCCACCACGTACAGGTGAGCGCCCACTACCTAGGCGTGAGATGCCCCTTCCACTTATAGTTTCGTGCTGCACCATGGGGGGTTGTACGCATGGGGGGTTGTACGCATGGGGGGCTTAGTTGCTACAAACGCTCTGGCAAGCACGCGTTTAGCATTCAAACGCTTGAGTTTGAACGCAAACGCCAAACGCATCCAAAAACGCAAACGCTCTCTGGGATATTTTTCGGGCTGCCCCCCCCAAAAAAACACGAGATTGTCGTTGGAGAATAGCATTAAGGATAGGTGATTTACATGACATATGAGGATGCTGGCTTAAATGTTAAGCACGGTTCTTTTTTATGAGACAAAATGCTTTGCTGGTAGAACCCCCATGTTTCCCCCCTCCCCCACAAGAATCTTGAACCCCTGCCCGGGTAAAAATTGAACCCCTGCCCGGGTAAAAATTTTACCCCTGCCCGGGCAAGCGTTTGCCTAGCGTTCACATACACACTGCCGAGCGTTTAGCGTTCAAACGCTAGCGTTCAAACACCAAACGCGTTTGTAGCAACTAAGATGGGGGGTAGTACGCATGGGGGGCTGTACGCATGGGGGGTTGTATGTACACACGTCTCAACCAGCCAACCCCCCTCCGCCCCCCTCTCCCCCATCGCCCACCTCTCTCCCCCACCGCCCACCTCTCTCCCCCACCGCCCCCCTCTCTCTCCCACCCCCTCCCTCTCTCCCCTCCCAGTCTGGTGGGGTCGCTCAACAAGATCCCTCTCTCCCTCTTCGGCATCATTCTCTTCAACGCCCCCACCAACGCCGCCAACATCTCTTCCATCCTCTTCGGTCCGTGCCCCCCTCCCTTCCTCTTCAGTCCGTGCCCCCCTCCCTTCCTCTTCAGTCCGTGCCCCCCTCCCTTCCTCTTCAGTCCGTGCCCCCCTCCCTTCCTCTTCAGTCCGTGCCCCCCTCCCTTCCTCTTCAGTCCGTGCCCCCCTCCCTTCCTCCTTGCTCAGTGCTCCCCTCTCCTCTATTCCCTTGGAATGTTGCACCCCTCTGCCTGCATCTCACTCCCTCTCATCCCATTGCATCCCACTCCCCCTCGTGACATCATATTCCTGTCCTTGCCTTTTCTGCTGCTCGCCGCGCTTCAGTCCGATCAACACCCTGCTCTGTCTTCATCCTTGCACCACCTCCTATTGGTTCGCCACCCCCTATTCTCGCACCACCGCATATCCTTGCATCCACAACCACGCTGCCGTCCTCAGTTCCTGTTTACATTGCGTCTCCTCCTCCCTCCCTCCACAGGGTGTTTTGCCGGTGTTCTCTTTGCTCGCGCAAAGATGCTGGGCTGATGCCTCCACCATCTCACCTCACCGCACCTTCAACAATATTTGACATTACCAAATGGCATCTTATTCAAAGGTTCTCTAATATAACCCATGTGGGTTCAAAGCTGGCATTTTGGTCCGCTTTGTTAAGAGATCTGGTTGTTACCCGTCAACCTGGAATGCTTCAGATGATGCAAAGTGTTTCAGAGGAGTGCTGGACTGGAATCGGCAATGGTCCCAGGGAAGGGCAAGCATGGTGGGGAAGCATGGAGGCCTTGGGCTTTCTGGCTACGCTCACCCACTACACAGATTTTTAGCTCAGTGTTTAGTGACAGCTGTTTCGACATTTGCGGCATGAAGCTATATCATCATGGTTATGCTATCTTGACGTAACTTGTACTATTGACCACCTAATGACGTTTGTTAAATTCATTTTGCTAAAACAAGGCCACTCTAATCCCCGTTACTGTGTTGGAGGTGTTCAGTTATATTCATGACGCGTCACACTGTCGCACAGGTTTTACCAATAAGTTTTTCTGACGAATCAGAGGGGGTTTCTCCTCACAATGTTCCTCGCAGGACTCGTAGCAAGCACCTGCACGCGTCGTGTCAGCTCAAATAGCTCCTCATGATTGGGCGGCGATTGAAATTGCCTTCGCTCCCACCCAAACCAATGATGCGAAATTCTTCGCCGAAGGGTCAACGTGGGAAATAATTCAACACTACTGCTGCTTCGCATGCGGTACCTGTATGCCCGTAAAAAAAATCATTCCGGTTGTGTTGAGTATCATGTTGTTTCATTCCAGTTCTGTGTGCTAAATTATATATTTGATATATAATTGGTAGGCTTGGTAGGTGTTACTGAAACCTACTGTAAAGGGTACAACCCCCCTCCTTGTATCCCTTTCTCTTCTATTCTCTCCCTCTTTTCTCTCGTAACTTCCTCCTAGCTAAACCCTCGTGCCATTTCATGGCTTCTTATCTTAGTCTCCCTCGTTCAACATGGTATCAGAGCTATCCACTGAGAGGCCCAGGGTCCCGAGGTGGCCTCTGCGTAGGTGCGAGGGGTCAGAATGTCAAGGGCGTCTGGGTCACCCTCAGGAACTAGTAACATGGAACAGAGATGGGGAGCGGCCTCAGAAAGGAAAACGAGCTCGTACTGTTTGTCCTCTATGACGTCACTGCAAAGGGCAGCCACACCACCGACGGGCGCAGGGCAGGTGGGGTCGGAGACCAGAGCGGTAGTGTAGTCAAGGCGGCGGGTAGCGGCGAAGTCAGTGACAGCAGCGACAAGAGCCGACAGACTCGAGACAGGAACGGACTGAGAGGCCAGGACACGAGGAACAAGGAGACGCGCTGCACTGAGGAAGTTAGAGAACGGGGGCGGGGCCACAACAAGCGACGACGGAGGAGGAGACATGAGGAGTGGAGAAGCACGAGACGCGCAGGAGCGAAGCAACATAGGGTGAGACCGGTGAAAATGGGAGGTAGGATGAGCACGAGACGGACGACGAGACCAGACGTGAGACGGAGGAGTCGGGTCAGGAGAGAGGGGAGGAGACACAGGAGGAGAACGGGGAGGGAAATGAGCTAGAGAGGAGTCCGGGGGAGGAAACACTGGGCCGTAGACCGGCCGTAGCGTTCTTCGTTCAACATGGTATCAGAGCCATCCACTGGGAGAGCCAGGATCCCGAGGTGGCCTCAGCGTAGGTGCGAGGGGTCGGGATGTCAGGGGACCCTGGGCCTCTCAGTGGATAGCTGCCATGGAGCAGGAGATGACATCTTGGAGATCCACCGGTACCTTCGTCGACGCAGTTCCCTCACCTGGGGTGAACGTAATCGATGGCCGATGGCTCTTTAAGGTGAAGCGCCCTCATGGAGAGCCGCATGTGTTCAAGGCGCGCTACGTTGCTCGAGGATTCAGTCAGCGTGAGGGGGTGGACTTCTTTCAAACCTTCGCCCCGACCCCGAAGATGACTACTCTTTGGGCACTACTACACGTAGCAGCACAGTGTGACAATGAGTTGCACTCCTTCGACTTCTCCACAGCTTTCTTCCAGGGCGGTCTACACGAGAAGGTCTACCTGTGTCGCCCCCGTGGCTTCTCCGGTACCTTTCCCCTTGGTACCAAGTGGCTCCTCCGGCGCCCCGTCTACGGCTTGTGACAGGCGCCCTGTGAGTGGCACGACATGCTACGTACTACGCTTGCTGACGTGGAGTTCTTCCTTTCATCTGCAGACCCCTCGCTCTTTGTCCGTTCCGGCCAGAACCCGTTCTACATCCTTGTCTACGTAGACGATCTGGTCTTTGCTACTGCAGATAGAGACGCGCTGGCCTCCGTGAAGGCTGAGCTGCTGAAGAGACACACCTGCACTGACCTAGGAGAGCTGCGCCGCTACCTTGGCTTGCAGATCGCCAAGGACAGAGCAGCGCGCCCCATCACTTTTTCACAGTCACACTTGGTGCGCCAGGTCCTTTAGAGGTTCGGCCTTCAGTTCTCTTCCACACAGCCCACACCTCTGCTAGTAGACCACAGACTCTCTGGTCCAGTCCCAGAGGAGGCTGTAGAGCCTAATGGTCCCTACGCAGAGCTAGTGGGTTGCCTCATGTACCTGATGACTTGCACTCGTCCAGATCTTGCATACCCTCTCAGCATCCTGGCTCGCTTCGTGGCCACTGGCAGACACTAACCACAGCATTGGTCGGCAGCTAAGAGGGTTTTGTGTTATCTAGCAAGCACATCGGGCATGGGGCTAGTGCTAGGAGGACGTAGACCAGTGGTCCTTATAGGGCACACAGACGCTTCTTGGGCAGACGATGCCGAGACTCTCAAGTCCTCCTAGGGCTACTGCTTTAGCCTTGGTGCAGGTGCCATCTCGTGGAGGTCCACTCGCTCCTCGTCTGTTGCCCAGTCTAGCTGTGAGGCTGAGATTTACGCTGGTGCCATGGCGGCACAGGAGCTCCGCTGGCTGACCTTCTTGCTTACTGACCTAGGTGAGCAGCCTAGCTCTACCCCGATTCTGTACGCTGACAACAGGGCCATGATCCTCCTGTGTCAGGAGCCTCGACTTGAGGGTAGAGCGAAGCACATCCAGCTGCGGTACTTCCTCCTGCACGAGCTACAGCAGCGTCGCCAGGCCCGCGAAGTTCACTTGGCCTCCGGTGCCAACACACCTGATATCTTTACGAAGGCGCTTGCGTCTAAAGATCATCAGCGGCAATGTGTACAGGTAGGTCTCGTTCCTGTAGCCTCTCACATGCTACGACCTTGATTGTGTACAGACCTTTACATATATTACCCTGACTGGCCTTGTGGCCTCTTCCCAGTGGCTGGACTGGTAGTGCCGCCCTCGTCTTTCTCTTGCCTTGTTTGTACTCGTTTGACTGGTCTTTAGACCCTTGCCTGAGAGGCTGGACTAGTAATGCCACCCTGAGCTGCTGGTCTCCTACAAGGCATTACCCCTATCCAGTCTAAGGGGTGTGACAAACATATCTTTGTATGTTGTTATAGACTATATAGGGTTGTGCTTTAGGGAGTACAACCCACTAGGTTATATTCCCTTGTATGTTATTGTTCTAGTCATTCGTTAACTTTGACATTGTAACAGAGCAGATTACCCCTCCCGGGCGTGCTCCCCACGCTTCCGCCGCGTGCTCGTTTCTTTTTCGTCGCCGTTTTTGTGCCACCGTGGCGGCCTTTCCGAGCTGCCACGGCAGCTTCGTTGTGCTGCCGTCGCAGCTCCGACGAGCCGCCGCGGCATCGACACCGCGCTGTGGTGGCATCATGATGATTCCGTGGCGGCGGCGTCGGGCTGCAGCCGGCCGCGCAATGCCTGTGGCGCCACTAGATCTGCCGCCCGCACACCAGCCACGGGCGTGATGCTGGACCACGCCACGCCCCCCCCTCCCTTCCCCTGCGTCCCCTCCTCCTCGCCACAGCCGACACCTGACTCGTGAGGGTCTTCCCCATCGTCGCGGAGCTTTGCCACGCCGCCGAGAGGGCGGGCGCCGCTGCCGTCGCCACTGTCGTCAAAGCCACCGCCGCCGCCGCTGTCGCCGTTGGCCTGTTGCCGCCGCACGCCGCCGCCGTCGCCGCTGTCGTCACTGCCGCAGCTGCTGCCGTCGCCATCTCACGGGCTGTGGGGTTGGCCATGCCGGAGTGGTCGTGGCTGTTGCTGGGGATGGGGGTGCTAGGTTAGGGGGTATGGGTGTGTGTGGGTTCTTCGGCTACCAAGCCTAGGGGGTGTGTTCAATTATATCTTTGATATATAATTGGTAGGCTTGGTAGGTGTTACTGAAACCTACTGTAGAGGGTACAACCCCTCTCCTTGTATCCCTCTCTTCTATTCTCTCCCTCTTTTCTCTCGTAACTTCCTCCTAGCTAAACCCTCGTGCCATTTCATGGCTTCCTAGCCTCCTTCGTTCAACACTGTGGAGTTCGTGCTTTGTTGAGTGCTCATGTTTTGCCAACTCCCTATTATTTCTTTTTCCTGGCGCGCGTAACAAAGGGCTGATCTCGCGCAATTTTTGTATCCTTGGTATTGGTTTTGTTCGTTGCCTCCGAGTTTCGTCGCGTGTTTGAAGCCCCCAAATGTTTTCGCCTAGCTAGACGTCAAAGTTCGCCTATTTTCCACCTTTTCTCCCCGGGCTCGGTGGCGCGCTTTGGACAGACAACCTCTTCACACTTTCATAGTATTAGATTCAATCCATCGATCGCGGTGCGGAAGCCCGATTCCCGCTTTGTCGTGGTACGGAGTGGTAACAACTTTGTTCCTCGCGTTCCTATGCATTTCCGCAAGGTGAAGCGCCCTTCGTCGTTCATCTTTGGCCCCCTCCCCCTGCGCGTTCACATTCCCCCCTCTCCCCCCCCCCCCAAATTTCACACCCTCCTCGCACTTCAGACGAGCATTAGAGCTCGGCGTTTGGGGCCACAAAAACAACCCATTCTACATTCTCATGGTGATTCTCTCCTTCATGTAGCTACGCGGCAATCGCCCTTACTCTCTCTCACTGCCTGGAAAAATTATGCCAATGCTGATTTTGCCTTTCAGTCCGCTCTCGATCGAATCGCCCATCTCGCTGGCGCGCTGCAATTCATCCATTTTCGTCGTCCTCGCAGCGGCTGCAGCGATCCTCTTCTGCATCTCGGCGCGTGTGGAGGTGCGATCGTTGGAGGAAGTCACTTCACCTATCGATGACGCTAGCAACGATCCCTATCTTATAAGTCTTGCGGAGTTTGCCATCGGCGAAATCAACAAAAGGCGAAAAACGTTACTACTAGTAGTAACCAAGTTACATCATAAGGATATTCTCGCGAGTCATGTTCGCCGACCATCTTCTTTCATCGCTCATCGTCGTCTACCGTCTCTCCATCGATCACTCTCAGTGCATCGCTCTTCTCGTGACACTTTGCTGCCCTTCCCCTTCCGCCCCCTCTTTCCTTCCTGGGGGACCCCCTCCTTCCATCCATCTGTGTCGCCTAGGGCACCAGCTACCGATTCCAGACGGTGTCGTCGGCTGAAGCTGTAGGTACCCCAGATGAGACACGCTTCTACCGCGTGATGGTCGAGGCCGTGTACCACTGGGATTACACTCCACCTAAGAAGAGCGGTGTGGCTGCCGCTTGGAATAAATTCACGTCAGGGGTTACGACGGTGCTGAGGGGTGGCAAGGCGAAGGAGAGGGGTTCGGTCCCTAACACACTGGTGGTGGACGTGGGTGTTAGAATAGCAGAATGAATAGAAATGACGGATACAAAGAAACATATGGTTGGGTGTTGTACTCTCTAAGGGCACGAGCCCTTCTACCCTATAACTATACATATGCAAATATGTTTAAGTTGACAGTGGGCGCATTTGGCGACGATGGCGGGCTCAAGCTGCTCGCATACAAGGTCGTATGGTAGGGCAAAGGGCCCCTCTCCCAAGGAGGGGGTGACTTCTAAGTCGAGTCGGAGTCAAGATTATGCGAGCTGCTCAGATTCAAGACGATGCTGTCGGAGGGAGCGGAGAGGGTGCCATGGGGCTAGGTCTAACACCAGAGGGTGGTTAGGCTGCTTGTCCACGATAGATTAAGGGGGGGGCGGGGGGAGTGGGGGGGAAGTGGGGGAAAGGGGATGGTTAGGCTTGTGATTTTGCGCCACGGGAGGGGGGGGAGGGGTGGGCAGGGTGGGGGGGGCATGAGATGCAGGGAGCTTGTCCAACGCTGTGCATATGTGAATTTTGTACCGGGATTGTAATATTTTGGCGGTTCTTGGATACCGTATCAACCAAACTTCACCATACCACATTCATGGCACACATAAATAATAGCACATACACAGTGCATACACATGGAAAACACCCCCCCCACAAGAGCAGAGGGTGGAGCGAGAGAGAGTGTAATCAACTTACACTACCATGAGACCATTTTATACCCCAACCCTCTAGGCAATCTGAGGGAAAGAGAAGTCGAAAGGTGTCTAAAACCGTGGACACGCCTTCAGCCTTTGGAGAAAGCTTCGAGCACCACGCTACTCCAGGGGTAGTAACTGTTAGAATGAGTTAAGGTGCTTGGTAGCCATGAGAGGGCGAGAGGTTTTAGGTGCAAGGAGAGAGAAACTGATGAGAGAAAAGAGAGGTGGACTAGAAGAGAGAGAGGTACAAGAAGGGTGTTGTACCCTCTACTGTAAGTTCCAGAAATGTAGCACACCTACCAAGCCTAAACAAATATATATATAATATAATATATAATTTGACACACCCCCTAGGCTTGGTAGTCGTAAGCCCACCCACCACGAAACACCCCCAAACCCTTGCACCCCCATGCCCTGCAGCAGGTGAGGCTTCTACCCCTCGTGCGAAGCGGTGACACCCCCGGCGGGTGGAAGCAGCAGCAGCTTCTACGACGACGGCAGCGACGGTGGCGGAGCGGGTGGCGGCAGAGCCAGCTGCACCTGCATCGGCGGTGGCGGCTTCAACGACGGCGGCGGCGACTGCGAAGCTCGCAGCGCCCGACGGCGTGGCACGGCCCGGCGACGATCGGGAAGGGAATCATCAGCTGTGGCTGGAATGAGGGGTGGCGCAGGGGAGGGGGCTTGGCTTCAGCGAGGTGCCTTGGCTGGCGCGCTGACTGTTGTGCGGGCATGCTGGCTGGTGCCTAAAGCAGCGCGCGGCCCGCTGCCGCCCGTGCGTCGGCGCATCGACACAGCCACCGCAGCACGACGACACCGCTACGGCAGCGCATCGAGGCTGCCATGACGGCACAAGAAAGTCGCCATGGTAGTGTCGAGTGACCCGCTGGGGTTACCCTTGAGAAGATCCTCGGGGAAGGGCCACAGGTGCAGAGCCTGGGGGACTATGGGCGCACTAATCCGCTATTGATAAACCCTTTTAACTCAGTGGTTAGTGATTGAGTTCTAACATGGTATCAGAGGGTTGGTGACTCGGGTTCAATTCCCAGTGCTAGCGTTGCAGAGGCGCTCGTGTCTTCCACCTATCCCAGCGAGGGGGGGTGTCGAGTGACCCGCTGGGGTTACCCTTGAGAAGATCCTCGGGGAAGGGCCACAGGTGCAGAGCCTGGGGGGCTATGGGTGCACTGACCCGCTATTAACAAGACCTTTTAACTCAGTGGTTAGAGGCTGGGTTTCTGGCAGGCAGCACGACATGGCCGCCACGGCGGCGCGAAAGTGACGGGAGGGGGGAGAGTACGCTACGGAAGCGTGATCACAAGGCGCAGCAGGAACAACCTGCTCTGTTAGTGTACCATGTTAGAATGAGTTAAGGCGCTAGTAGCCATGAGAGGGTGAGAGGTTTTAGGTGCTAGGAGAGAGAAATTGACGAGAGAAAAGAGAGAGAGGTACAAGAAGGGTATTGTACCCCCTACAGTAAGATCCAGAAAATGTAGCACACCTACCAAGCCTAAACAATATATATATATATATACACAATATACAATTTGACAGTAACAGCCTACTACGCTCATCCTCGGAGGAGTACCACTACTAAAAAAAAATCAGGACAACAAGCCATTGGTGTAGTGACGATTTTGAAGTGCACACACCATCAGCAGGACATCCAAGCCAAACACACCACCTTACCATGACTGAAGTACAGTGCAGGCCCAACAATATCAGGAATTTTACGCTGATTACGTTTTTTTTCAGCGCCCCTGCTTGTACCTGAAAGAAATTGAAAAGTGGTGCAGGAGACTAAGTATAGAATCTGCATACACAAGGCACATGAAGTAGAAAGTAATGCTGCAAGTACCTCCAATAACAGCCAGTATTAATAAGTTGTAATACCAAAATCAGTGTTACAGCCTTGTGATACTTCAAGACTTGAACACGGATCTCTGCTGGAATGGTAGACTACAAAGACAGCGGAAGTCTTAGAACTTGTAGGTGTTGACAAGAATTTACTCAAGAAAAAAGTTAATAATTGAAGTCATACAAGCTACTCTTATACCTGCTAGAAGTACCTGTTCGGTAATGTACATGTTCAAAACTATTTGCGCTATGCGCTCTAATGGCTACTGAAAAGAGCGCGACTGTTCGCATGACTGAAACGGCCTGCTGACGTAACCATCCAGACGAGCGCTATTTGCTAATGTCATTCTCGATAATATCTATCGGAACTACTTACCGAAATGCTTTAGTACGATTTTATCACAACAGTACCAACCCTGATAAATCAACCTAAAAAAAGAGAAAACCAGGACCTCCCAATGGAAAAACTAGTACCAACCAGGCCCCCAGAAGTCAAGAAGAAATTCCTGATTCAGGAAAAAAGCAAGGTGTTGAGGAGTACCAGCCCTGATTTGCTAGGGTTTTATTTTTGGCATTTCCTGAATTTTCAGGGTTTTTTTGTAAGGGATATCTGTCAGCTCAGTTTTCTTTTGTAAGGGATCCTGAAATTTCAGACTTGTATCGAGCGTGGGTTCTGATTTTGTCAAAGGCGTGATTTGCGGGTCCCTCCCAAAATTACAGCGATATGGGCATATTCCCCCATAAATCTGGCCTGACTGCCAGGTTCCCGCCTGCAGGCATCGTTTGGTCAATCACATGTTGCCGCGCTGCCTCACGGCATAGGTCCTTCTCAAAGTTTGGTTTGAGGGTCGGCCAGCACACAGTTTGGCTGCATGCGTGGATTGGTTGCACATGTAAATGTTGCCTGAATAGCTAATCACTGACGGAAACGTATACGCCAGCGATGATGACCCAGCTTCAACACCACACTCCGGTTCGACGCCGACGCGCATGCGCTGCGCTAGTTTCCGTCCGGATTCAGGAATCCAGGAAGCCAACTGTGCGTGGCTGGCAAACTGTTCGCGCCTCGCCGTCGTTCCCTTTCCCCCTTGCATCTTCTTCATATGTTTCTTCCCACAGTAGAAACAGCCACTGCTTCAGCCTCTCCCAGCGTGACATTCCCCCTACAGTGTCGTTGTTTTACAACCCCTCCGTCACGTGTCTCTGCTCGTCGACCACCCTAGTGAGCCTTGTCCTCATGCCTGATTCAGGCGACGTGGGATTGGATGACGATGGCGACTATGCGGCAGTCACCGTGCCGAAGCCCGCACTGGACTTGACATGCTCCTTTCAACGCTAGGTAGTTTCCCAAAGGCTCCTCATAACCCTCCGACGGAACAGAACCCCCTATGTGCCTCGCAGTCGGTCGCCTCAACTTCTCAAGCTATTGTCGAGCCGACTTCCGCGCCTAGTCCGGGCCCATCGCTGGCTGATGCTTTTACCTGTAGTCCAGGTTCCGCCACCCCCGTGAAACCTGGCAGTCGATACCGGCAAACCACCCAGTGGAATTTCCCACGATGTGCGAAGATGACAACAACGATGGCGATGACCCTACCGCTGCATCCGACAAGTCTCGATCGCCTGAGGATGTCCACGGCGAAGCCCTCAGTAGGTTTACTACGCGGTGGTCCGAGCGATTTCCCTGGCTTATGATTGTTAAGACTGACGCTGGATTCCCTGCGTTTAAATGCAGTCTGTGCCTTGAGCATGCAAGACTCAGAGGGAAAGCCGGCAAACGTGGCACAGGGCTGACGGACGCGCAGTCGCAGGCATTCAACAGGCACGCGGGGTCGGCCAAGCATCGCCTAGCCGTGACGAAGCAGCAGGCGCTGCTGCAGGACGCAACCAACCAGATGCGGATCGACCAGCTTCCCCAAGCCGCAGACCTGGAGAAGGAACAAGTGTCTGCGCTGCTTGACGCGCTCTACTTCTGCTCCAAAGGCAACGAGCCGATGGAAAACTGGATGAGGCTCGTGCGCTACCTCAGCAAACGTCGGCACGAGCACTTCCCCGAGCAGACCTATGGCACGTACTACAACAGGTATTCTTGTGTGTTGTTTAATTTCGTTTTGCATGCATCTATCATGCGTGACGAATGTTTATATTTCAGCATACTGATTATGCGTATGCGCTTCACTAATGCTGTTATGTGTACGGGGAGTTCACGCAGTCCATGGCAACCTGGCTGTAGACAACACAGTTGGACCACCTTCTGAGGAGCCCGTTCATCGGCTTGAGCATCGATGAGAGCACAGACCGCTGCCGCGGCAAGCACCTTATCGTGTTTGCGCACTTCATCCGCGAGAACCAACTCGTCTGCGAATACCTGGCCCTGCCGAGCGTCGACAAGGCCGACACTGCTTCTCTGCTCGCTCTACTCCTGTCTCACCTCAACGCCATCAGTGTCGGCCTCCGGGGGGTCGTGGGCATAAGCACCGATGGCGCTGCCGTGATGATGGGGTCGAAGGCTGGGCTTGTAACGCAGCTGCGGATGCAGATTCCGCACTTGGTGCCGTGTCACTGTATTGCGCACTGGTGAGCCTTGTTGTTTACTGCTATTGTACCTCGGGTTAAGTGCACTGGTTGTGAGAGTACGACCCCGTTACACCACTTGGCCTTTTCTTATTTCCTTCCTTTTTCATTTCTCTTTTATTCCATCTCATTTGGTTTCCTATTCTTCCTTTTCCATTAACCTTTGGTTTATCCTGCTATTATAATTATATCACCGACCAGGCTTGGGATGTACTGGTGCGCTCTATCTAGCGTAATCTTGCTGTAATCCCTTAAAGCCAATAGCCTCGCGTGGCTATACGCAGAGTGATTCTATCTTCTAGAAGGGTCTATTCCCCTAGGATAAGATAAACCTGGTTGCCTGATGTACTATGGAAGTATAAAAGCGCCTTGTACTGATCGATAGTGCAACCTTTCCACGACACATTCGATCCTGTGACACTTGGTAATCAGAGCTTTTCTCACTCGGCCACGCTCAACAAAGCAGCAGCAGCGGGAAAACCTGCCTCGAAAAACCGCCGGGGGCGACCAATTCGACGCCGATTCTGGTAAGCACCAGCTCCGCGATTTTCGAATTACCCCCTCCGTGCGTGTTTTGAACAGGATGGCAACCTTCGACAACACCGAGGTTACCCAGCAGCTCTTCGCGCGCATCGCAGCCCTTCAGGAGGAAATGCGAGCGGATCGCGAAGCGTGGCGAAACGAGTTCGAGCGAGTAACTCGACTCGCCGGAGCGCAGCACGAGACGACAACGGCGACGACGCAGCAGTCGCAGCAGTTTCTCGAGGCTCCGAAATCGCGCCCACCTGAGCCGTTCGATCCGAGCGATCGAAACTCCGACGCCCGCAGATGGATCGCCGGGATGGAGATCTACTTCGCAGCCGTCGGATGGAGCTCGCCAGTCTGGGACGGTCAACGTGTACGACTCGCGGCGACACTGATGCGAGGGCCGGCACTCGAGTGGATTGGCGGCAACAGTACCTTCATCCACGGTGAAGCCACGTGGCAGCAGTTCCGCGCTGACCTGCTGAAATGCTTCGAGCCGATAAATTCCAGTTTCCTTGCCCGGGAAAAAATTCATCGACACCGACAGTTCGGGAGTGTAGCGCAGTACACGCAGCAGATGGAGGAATTTTATAACCGCATTCCCGACCTGACCGAAGGGGAAAAAGTACAATCGTACCTCGCCGGGCTGAAGACCGAAGTCAAACGACAAGTCGCAGCGTCAAACTACGCGAGCTACAGTGACGTCGTTTCGGCAGCGGAGCGCTTCGACATGGTCAACGCCGGAACACGACGGACGCACGTTGGCAGTACGCGACAGGGCGACCGCTCGGCTCACCCCACGTTCGCCGACCCGATGGAAGTCGACAGATTCGAGGGGCGGCCACGTCCGAAAAACACCAATTACACGTGTGATTTTTGCGGGGTGCCGGGTCATCGAATCTTCGACTGCAACAAAATGAAAGCCGTACGCGCAGAGTATCGGGCACGCAACAGTGGCGGAATTCCCTCAGCCAATCAGAAGCCAAAAAACGGGAGTCGCTAGTAATTGCGGATCTAGCTGGCGAAAATAAAAAGATCCGAAAGCGGCCGCGGGATTCCGGGAAAATCAACTTCGATGAAGCTGATTCGATGCGAGAAGGAGGAAATGATGGGGGAAAATCTCCACCCCACGACCAGTCTTCGCCAAGGAAAATCGCCGAGGAAAAATACGACTCCGCGAAAAAAGACTCTGCGGAGACAGGGAAACTCCTTGAAGACCCAAGAAATTATAAGAATTCGTTAAAGTTATCTTATAAAGATGCTTTAATGAAAACTTATCATTTTCGAGGAGCTAGAGCCTTGGAGAAATTTCGGGAGGGACTCCAAAAGAAGCAGACAGCTGTGGAGATTATACCGGTACCGGACAACTTGGGGAAAAAATTATGGAGTGTGGAAAGAAGCCGACCTTTCCACAGAGTCAACGTCCTCTTTCGACACCAGCCCACAACGACTACCCGTTCCCCAGGGAAGACGTCGGTGGAGCTGAAGCAGCTCAAGAGGAAGCTGGGGGTCTATAAGAAGCTGCACAAACCCCAAAAACCTCCTCCGGATGCATCCAGTTCTTCGGCATCAGTGACGCGCACAGTCGTCAGGGAAACTCCAGGCCCTGCAGAAGAGCCGTTCTCCAAGCAGCCTCGGCCAGCTGCCAGCTCAGGAGTAGATAGCAACACAAAGGTGTGTACGGAATATTGGGATGCACCCTATGACCCAATCAATGAAACTATCTTTGGGTACTCCGAGCAACGACTGCCCCTCGTGCTCGAGGTCATGTGCAAAGGACGACGCCTCCAAGCACTCGTGGACAGCGGAGCATCACACACCGTCTGCGACAAGGCAGTAATCAACCGACTTCGGGAAGAGTACAAGCCTTCAGAATTCTCTGCAACGATGGTGGACGGCAGCAAGTTACCAGTACACGGCGAAGCAGTGCTACACCTACAAATTGGACCACTGCGCTGGAGACCTGCACTTCCCATCACCAACATCAAAGGGCTTGACCTGATCTTCGGGCGACACTTCCTAAAAATATTCAACCCCGAGATCAACTGGGTGAACCGCACCGCGAGCATCTACAACAATGGACGGAGGGTACATCTACCCAACTGGGACGATACAGGAGATATCCCAGTGGAGACACTCGCACGATTCGAGAAGGACGTAAAGCGAACCGACACAGGGTTCCTGGCAATAGCAACAGAGGCGGAGAACGACAGGGAGAGAACCTCGGAACCTCCAGGAAAGATCAAGGAATTATTGAAGGAGTTCCAAGACATTCTTCCGGACGATCTTCCGAATGAGCTACCGCCATACCGAACGCATCAACACGAGATCGTGGAGGAACCGGGTTCGAAGCCGACCTTCCGAGCACCATATCGGCTCAGTCCTACGGAGCTGACCGACATGAAAAAACAAATCGAGTATCTCCTAGCCAAAGGACTCATCCGACCATCCACTTCGCCGTACGGTGCCCCAGTACTCTTCACACCGAAACCGGACGGAAGCCTACGCATGTGCATCGACTACCGAGCTCTTAACAAGCAGACCATCAAGAATAAATATCCGATACCGCGAATCGATGACCTGCTTGACCAGCTTCGGGGAGCTACGGTATTTTCCAAACTGGATCTGCGGTCCAGATACTGGCAGATACGCATGGCGGACAACTCTATCCACAAAACTGCTTTCCGAACTCGGTATGGATCGTACGAGTATTTGGTAATGCCATTCGGACTCACCAACGCACCGGCAACGTTCCAAGCCGAAATGAACCACATTCCACGACCACTTTTGGACGAGAGCGTAGTGGTGTACCTGGACGACATACTCATCTACTCGCGCGACATGAAGTAGCACGTCGAACACCTGCGACGCGTCTTCGAAATTCTTCGACGAGAACGATTCTACGTCAAACTGTCCAAGAGCGAATTCGCCCTTGAAAAGGTCCAGTTCCTAGGACACATGGTGAGCGCTCAAGGAGTTCACGTCGACCCCAAGAAAATCGAGGCCGTACGCACGTGGAAGACACCCGAGAACGTGAAGGAATTGCAGCAGTTCCTAGGCTTCGCTAATTACTACAACAAGTTCGTGCCACAGTATGCGAAAATCGCAGCACCACTCACGAATCTGCTGAAGAAGAACACGCCCTACAAATGGGAGCCGAAGCACCAGGAAGCCGTGGAGCAGCTGAAGCAAGCACTTACGTCCGCATCGGTACTCATTTTGCCAGATCACGAACGCGACTACGTCATCGAAGCTGACGCCAGTGACCAAGCAGTGGGAGCAGTCTTGATGCAAGATCAAGGGAATGGACTGCAACCAATCGCTTACCTAAGTAAGAAACTGCACGGGGCAGAACTAAACTACCTGATACACGACAAGGAGGCCCTGGCTATCATCATCGCCTTCAAAGCGTGGAGATGTTATCTCAAAGGACGAAGAACAACCGTCTACACCGACCACTGCAGCCTAAAATACTTGAAGACACAACCCAACCTTTCCAGGCGGCAGGTCCGGTGGATCGACTTCCTCGAGACACACTTCCACTACGACATCGTGTACAAGCCCGGTCACAAGAACAAAGCAGACGCTCTTAGCCGGCCTGCACACGTTGCCGCTATTCAGGTCGAAGGGGTGAATCCACTACTCAAGGGACTCTTCACACACGGGTACGGCACCGACCCCGAAATTCCCTTGGCAGAAAAGCGACATCTGCTACAGTGGGACAGTGACATCGCGTATCGGAAAGGATCAACGAAAATCTGGGTACCCAATTACCCTCCTTTGCGCCAGTTACTACTCGAAGAATACCACGACGTCCTCTACGCCGGACACTTCGGTAGCAACAAGACGCTGACCGGTATCGCAAAGCACTACTACTGGCCCCACTTAGCAGAAGATGTCCAGAAATTCGTCACCTCGTGTGATACATGTCAGCGGATGAAGAGCAGCAAGCAGAAAAAGGCGGGACTACTGCAGCCTCTTCCTGTCCCAGAACAACCATGGCAAGTGGTTAGCCTGGACTTCATCACTGGGTTACCACCTACCTCCAGCGGTCATGACGCCATCCTTGTCGTCATTGACAAGTTCTCCAAAATGGGACACTTCATCCCGACACACACGACAGCACGCACTGAAGAAACAGCACAACTCTTTGTTCGATACATCATCTCACAGCATGGCATTCCAACCACACTCATCTCCGACCGAGACCCTAAGTTCACCAGCAAGTTCTGGAAGGAACTTATGTTTCTTCTCGGGACCAAACTCGCCATGTCATCTGCTTACCATCCGCAGACAGACGGACAGACCGAGCGCCTCAACCAAATTGTTGAGCAACTCCTCCGAGCAGCCTGCAAGGACGAGATCTTCAAATGGGACTTGTACCTGCCCGTACTAGAGTTCGCTTACAACAATGCTACACATGCCACTACTGGACAGACGCCGTTCTTCCTCTGCTACGGACGCCACCCACTCACACCACAGAAACCGACAACATCAGCTATAGTCCAACCAGCACATGATTTCATCACAACCATGCATCAGCTTTGGGATCGGACCCACAAGCGCCTACTCGACATTCAACAGCAACAGAAGCGCCAAGCCGATCGCCATCGCAACGATCACACCATCACGGTGGGAGACCAGGTGCTTCTTGACACCCGCAACCTGGACATCAGCCATCTCCCATCTAAACTTCGACCTCGCTTCTGCGGGCCTTTTCTCGTTGAAGCACAGGTCACTCCTGTTACCTTCCGCTTACGCCTGCCAGCTACCTGGAAGATTCACAACGCCTTCCACGTCCAACTTCTGAAGCCCTATCGGGACCCGAACACGATTTTCGTCGGACGCCAACCGCCGCCGCCACCGCCCGTCCTCGTCCAGAATGAACCCGAGTACGAGGTCGAGTCCGTGCTCGCACACCGCCGTCGTCGGAATGGCACCGTGGAGCTTCTCATCCGTTGGAAGGGTTATGATCCTTCTGAGGACAGCTGGGTACCTGAGTCCGACATGGGTAACGCCCGTCGTCCTCTGCATGACTACCTTGTCAAGCAGGGTGTTACTTCTACCACCCAGCTTTGAGGGGGGGAAGTGTGAGAGTACGACCTCGTTACACCACTTGGCCTTTTCTTATTTCCTTCCTTTTTCATTTCTCTTTTATTCCATCTCATTTGGTTTCCTATTCTTCCTTTTCCATTAACCTTTGGTTTATCCTGCTATTATAATTATATCACCGATCAGGCTTGGGATGTACTGGTGCGCTCTATCTAGCGTAATCCTGCTTTAATCCCTTAAAGCCAATAGCCTCGCGTGGCTATACGCAGAGTGATTCTATCTTTTAGAAGGGTCTATTCCCTTAGGATAAGATAAACCTGGTTACCTGATGTACTCTGGAAGTATAAAAGCGCCTTGTACTGATCGAAAGTGCAACCTTTCCTCGACACATTCGATCCTGTGACACTGGTGGCTTCCGCATGTGCAATGTGTATTACCCCACTCCCAAGGCCCAACATGTACCATTTTCTGTTCGTTTTATCCCACCCTCCAGAGAGGCACTGGCAGCTAAAGCAGCGGCGGATTCCTTGCCAGCGTTCAAGATAATTGATGATGTCATCAAGGAGCTCACTGAGTACTTCAGAAGCTCCGGCCCATGGCACCAGCGCTTCTTGGAATTGCAGGATATCTTCACCTCGACGAAGCTCGAACTTCAAGGCATTCATAACATCCGATGGCTCTCCCGCAATGAGGCTGTCATTAGGTTAGTCAAGGTTCTACCCGCCATCGTTGTCATGCTCTCGGAGTGGACGGACACCGGGCTCTCCAGGATAGTGACAAGCTACCGCTTCTGGTTCCTTGTCATGTTCCTTGCTGACGTACTGGAGCAGCTAAACTTCCTCAACAATTCCTTCCAGGAGCGTCAGGTGAGTTCTTCGTTACCGTGACATTGAGTCGTTACTAAATCACCTTGGTTATGTATATACACCTTCCCCGCCCTTCCTCCCCTCCTCCCCCTCTTCCCCGCCCCAACCTCAGTTGGAGTACTCGGCCGTCAACACGCAGATCATCCGCACAACAACCCTGCTGCAGAGCCGTTACGGGGACGGCGAAGACTTCGGCGGGGGACCGAAAGACCGTCTCACCATCTTCCTCACCCGTCACGGCCCGGGCGGTTCTCGCGAGGTCACCGCTGAGGGCGTCGACTTCGACGGCCGTCTGGCTTCCTTTACCTTTGTGCTGCATCAAGATCGCTTGCTCGGTTATCCGGGGGAGGGCGATCACGACGCGTGCGAGGATTTCTGCGTGGCCATGGCGACAGGCATGGTGTCGAACTTGAAGGAGCGGCTGGGTGATCTGGGAAAGCTCTCTGGCTGCCGCCTCTTCTCTGTCAACCTCCGGCCCCCTAACTGGGAGAGAGCTGCACGCAGGCCCAGTGCCTTGACTGGCTCTTCTCCCTCGTTATTCTTTACCGCGCAGATGAGGCAGAGGAGATTCTTCCTGGCATTGACAAGCGGGCAGCCATAAGGGAGGTGCCTCATTTCTGCCCCGTCATTGTTGCTCTTCCCCGGGCCGACCGAAGCTTTCACGCTGGGCTCACGGCCATGCTGAAGACACCTGACTAGCAGGATTCTTACCCAAACCTGATGAAGCTGTGGATGGCGGTGGCAGTGCTTCCTCTCAGCATTGTGGAGTGTGAGCGCGGATTCTCTTGGCAGAATGTGATTAAGAGCTGGCTGCGTGGCAGCCTTAAAGACACTAGGCTTAGTGACCTCATGTGCATGTCATTGTTAGACTACGATCCGGACTATGATGCTGTGGTGGAGATATGGCGCGCTTACAAGAAGCGTAAGCCCTTCAACAACACCTCTCAGGCCAAGCAAGACAGCTCGAAGAAGGGGAAGGGAGTAGCAGAAGAGGCAGGGGGTGGTGTAGGTAGTGACAATGTAGTCAATCTTGATAATTTCGAGTAAAGTTCTTTGCTTCTCAATTTCCTCTTCATTTTGCCAAGCAGGGAAAAAACTACATCTATCTCTGTCCATGCAGCATTTTTGTCCCACACAATCCTGACCCCTAAGCAGGCCCCTAGATATCAGACTTTTTACGCTGATTCAGCCTTTTTTCAGGGTTTTGGGATAGGGTAATGCTGATTGGCTGGCCTTTTTTCAGAGGTGAATGCTGATTGGAAAGTTATTTTGAAATGTTGAAGTCTGTTTTTTCAGAGTTTTGGTAGAACTGTACGCTGTTGCATCAGCGGAACAATAGGGTGAGACTCTGAAACCGAGTACAGCGAGAGTCCCCCCTTCCGCACCCCAATCTACGTTTTCAGCGACACACACCCCTAAAATTTTGTCTAAGTCCTCCGCAACCAGTCACATCCCTCTCACACCCCCCCCCTTTCAAATCCCGATAAATTTGTCGAAGTCTTCCGCAACCAGTCATGTCCTTCAACTCCCCCCCTGCAATCCCGATAAAGTTGTCTAAGTCTTTAGCAACCAGTCACATCCCTCTCACAACGCCCGCAATCCCGATGAATTTGTCCTTAGTCTTCCTTAACCCGTCACACACCCCTCAAGTACCCCCCCGCAATCCCAATAATCTCAATAATCCCTAAGTCTTCTGCAACCAGTCACGTCTCCAAATACCCCCTGGAATCCCGATATCCTTCACCCCCCAAATCTCGTATACCATCTGAAAACTACCCCTAAACAAACAACGAAACCAACTCATGGGAAAACCAGCATGTTTCCTCCCACACCCCCTCAGAGTAATTCTGGAGCTCGTGTTCGACACTAGTGTCATGCTGGAACACCCGAGGTGGAAAAAAAAAAGCCTCTGGTCTTACAACTCCTGATGGCTGCTCGACTGGAAACACGCGAATGGCTCTGTAGGCGCACGACTGTCAAAGTCACTAGACCCAAGGTTGAGCTTGTAAATCCCGTGGCTCCTTCGACAGCGGGTCAACCTCGGGTCAGACCCAAGGTGCGGAATACACTCACGCACAAGCCACAAATGCAGCAACAACTTCAAAAGGAGTCCCTCTCGCCCGCACCCACCCAAGCTCTAATCAGCCCTCGCCAGTCACGCCCCGTAATCTGGTGCGGGGCATGTCAAGCTGACGCGCAAACACACAGGGATTGTTGCTTCACCAAAAAAATCTCGCGTTAGCCAATCCTTTACACTGCAGAGTTTTCTTATAGGCTAAGGCTGTTTGAAAAGCAAAAAAATATTGAGCATCTCTGTTTTTTCAACGTTTTTAAATGGGGGAAGTCTGCGACTTCAGCCAAAAGCACGGGGTCAGGGATGATCAATCAGCGTGCCTCCAAATGAATCTAGGGGCCTGCCCCTAAGCAAAAAAAATTGGTGACCTCTGAAAATTCAGGGAAAAAGCCAGGGGTAGTCCTTTGCAATCAGGATGACTTAAAACCAACCAACTCTGATTTCCAGGGTGTTTTTTGAGACCAAAATTGATAAATCAGCGTGAACTTAAACATATCATAGGGCCTGGTACAGTACCATAGATATCATACCGTGTCTCGGAGTAGAGTGATGGCAGCAATAACATCAGCGCAGGCACTTCGACGGATTCTACACCTCATTACGACACTGCAATAATAATTGAACTCCATCATCACCGTATGACCTGCTGCCTTGAGTCTCTAAGACTGCTGCTGCACATGACATCCCATCCCATCCCCTCCCCACCTCTGCCACACCTCGTATTGCACCGATGCGGAACGGCAGGCACCTCTCCAGTGCACGCCCACCAGCTCCACCACACCAACGTGCCCCCCCTCCACCTCCACTGGCTTGCCCCAACTGTGCGCCACCTCTCATCATTCATCCCTCATCCATCACCGCATCCCCCATCATCTTCACGCCTGCGCGGAACGTCAGCTCTCTCTCCAGCACGAGGCCCTCCACGTTCACTCGGAACATCAGCCCCCCCTGCAGACTGCTGCCCGCTCCACAAGCGCTAACAAGGTGGCTCCACACCCCTTGTCATCACATCACGCCCGTGCGCCGCATCCAGCATCATTCATCGCTCACCGCTCACCGCTCACCGCTCACCGCTCACCGCTCACCGCTCACCACTCACCGCTCACAGCTCACCGCTCATTACGTGACGCCTGCGCGGAAGGTGAGCTCTCTCTCCAGCACGGGCTCCTCCAGGTTCACTCGGAACGTCAGCTCCCTCTGCAGCTCCGGCGGCGCCTCACACTCCTCCGCCTGCTCCGCCTCTTCCCCCCCCCCCTGTTGCTGCTGCTGCTGTTGCTGCTGAAACCTAATAGAACCCCTGCCACCACTCCCTGCAGGTGGCCCCATTCCCCGCGGCCCTCTCCCTCCTGGCCCTGACATACCCCTGCCACTGGCAGTAGTGCCACCACGGCCACCTGCAGCCTGTGACCTCCCCCTTCCCATCTCGCCTCCCCCCCTCCCCGCCTCTGCCCCGCCCCTCAGCAGCTTCCTGCCTGCACCCGCTCCCTCCAGCCCCTCCAGCCCCTGCTGACCCCGCTGCACCTGCTGCCCCTGCTGCCCCTGCTGCCCCTGCTGCCCCTGACCCACTCCCTGTGGCCCCTCCTTTCTCGCCCCTGGCACTGCCCCTGCAGCAGCCCCGCCGCTCCAGAAGAAGTCATCTCCGGGCGCACTGTAGAACTCTGCTCCTGCCTGCGACTCTGAGCTCGTCCGCCTGTGCCGCCCGCCCATGCCGCCTCTCCCGCCCCTGCCGCCCACGCCGCCGACCATGCCACGGGCCATGCCTGGTCCTCTGCCTCCCCTACCCCCCGGACCGACAGCAATACCAACACCGCCCGCACTGCCACTGCTCACTCCTCCTATTCCAGATCCCCCTATTCCTCTGCCCACGCCTCCTCGCCCGCCTCCTGGTCCCCCTGCTGGTCCCCCTGCTGGTCCCTCTGCTGGCCCCCCTGCTGGCCCCCCACCTCTTCCTCCCATTGCTCCTCTCGCCGCTGCTGCCACTGGTACTGGTGCTGCCCTGTGCACGCCATTGCCATTGTCCCTCCCCCTCTCCCTCTCCCTCTCGCCCTCCTCACTCCCACTGAAACTCACTCGACTGTTCTCCCCATCACTCCCACTCCCACTCCCACTCTCACTCCCTCCCGACCGTAAACTCCCAGGACTGGCGTCCCTGCTGCCCCCTCTTCTCCTCCGCTCCCACTCCCTGCCTCTCTCCGCGCCTCCCCCCACCCCTTCCGCTTCCTCCTCACTGTCACTCCCCTTCCTTCTCCCCCCGCCGCCCCTTCGCACTCTATCCAAGTCCTCATACAACGCGTCTACTCTGTCCCTCAACCCATCATCGTCATCACCACCAATCCCGTTTCTGCCATACTCTTCGTCCCTAGCCCCTCTCCCCTCCCCTCTCCTGAGTCCACCCTCATTCACTACATCCATAGCAGGGCGTCCCAACCCCCCACCCATCCATCCCGACCCTTCGTTATAGTCACGAATCTCCCTTACACTCCCTCCAATAACACCTCCCCGTCCCCTAGCAGCACCTTCCCCACGTCTCGCCTCCTGCACACTCAAGAACCGCCCTCGCCCCGGTGCTGCCCCCAGCACTCTCCCCCCTGCCGCCCCCCTGCCTCCGCCCATCCCCCCTGTTGCGCCCCCGCCGCCCTGCCCGCCAGGCGCAGAGCCCCACTCTTCCTGCCCCCCTTCCACGTCGTCCTGCATGGAGGTGAAGTCCGTGGTGTGCAGGAAGCCCATCTGGGACTCCGAAAACGCGCGGTGGTGCGCCCGCCCTCGCCCCCGCCCCCCCATTCCCCCCGTCCCCCCCATTCCCCCCATTCCCGCCCGCCCGCCCCTGAACGCCAGCTCTCCTCTGCCCTCCCCGCCCCTGCCTCTCCCCCTGCCCCGCGCTGCTGGTGCCCCATCCGCGCCCCTCCCTGGGGGACCACCGCCGCCACCAGCAGTGGCAGCTGGGGAAGCAGCAGAGGGAGCAGGCGCAGTGGCAATCCGACCCGCCCCGCTTGCACTGGACGACCTCCCCACAACCCTCGCTGGAACTGCCACCGTCTCTTCCGCATCCCCATCCTCGTCACTACAACTACCACTGCCACTGCCGCTGCCACTGCCACTGCCACTGCCGTTGCTGTGGCCGCGAATCTCCCCTCTAGTTCCTGCTGCTACCCGCGCATCACCGCCGCCGCTTCCGCTGCTGCTACCACTGCCGCCCACTCTACCGCGTGCACCCATACCCACATTCCCACCCATACCCATACCCATTAACCCCCCCATGCCCGTACCCATGCTCACGCCCATACCAGAGCTCGGAGCCTGGGGCGGGGAACGCCCGGATCCCCCCAGCCCTAGCCCCGCTCGTCCTGCCCCCCCTGCTCCCCCTGCGGGCCCTCTGCCTGGCGTCAGTGCCCCGCCGGTGGGCGAGCCGACGTGCAGCGCGATTTCCTCCACGGGCGTCGACAGCGACCGCCGGTGCCACGGCCGCGACCCCCCCTGCGCCCCCGGCGGAGCCCTAGCGCCGCCTCCGCCACCCGCGGTAAATGAGGAACCACTAGCGGCAACAGCAGCAGCACCGCCACTACCGCTACCCCTTCCGCTACCAGCGACGCCCCCATCGCCACTAGCGCCGCGCGCAGAATTACCCGCGGGCCCGCTGCTTCCCGCAGAGGCGCGCGGATCCCTGGTCGGCGCAGCGCCGTGAGCTGGCGCGCGGGAGAGATTTCCTGATCGGGACTGCGAGAGCGCGTGTGGGGAGGCGGAGAGGCCCCCTGACAGACCCCCCGACGACGACGACGGTTCTATGACGGTGCGCGAGTCGAACGATGCGCCTCGCCGGTGCTGCCGGCGGGCTGTCGGGCTGTCGACGGACGGGCTCGACCCCGCGTAGGGTGCGGGGTTCGCGCCGGGCGGGCGCGGGGGCATGCGCAAGGGCGCATGCGCCCCTTCCCCGTTTTTCATCCTTTGCGGTCTCAGCCCGGCCCTGCCGCCTACGCGGTCGGCGCTGGTGTCGGAGATCGAGCTGCGCACCGAGTCCTGCCGGCCCACGCGCTGTGGACTCTCCTCCTCCTCGTACTCCTCCCCGCCCTCCTCCTCCTCGTCCGCGCCTATAACCCCTCCTGAAAAACTCGTCGAAACTGCTGGGTGATTCCCCCCTCCCCCTCCCCCTCCCCCCGCCCCGCGCATTGGGGCCCCGCGCAGAGCAGCGGGACGCGGGCCGACCGTGATGGGTGCCTGGTAGGAGCGGCTACTCGACACGCCTAATCGACTGCTCCCGTCGCTCTCGTGTGAGTTTGAGTTTGGCACCGCGCGTACCGGCGACCGTGCATGCTGCTGCATCTGCGACGGCGACTGCTGCTGCTGCTGCTGCTGCAGGAAACGCGGCTGCTGCATCGGCGGAGACGGTTGCTGCTGCTGAAACCCTTCACGGGAAAACGGGTCCGGCGAAAAATCCATGGAGCTCGCCGCCTGGCCACCGCTGAACGACATCGCCCTGCGATGGTTACCTGTCGCACGCTGTGGACGCACGAATCCCCGTAGCGGGGCCCCCTGCGTCGGTGGTAACCCTGACTGAAAGTCGTCGCCAGGTACTCCCCCTCCCGGCCGGTAGCCTGACATTGTTTTTCCTAGAGCGCGCCGAGCTTCGGCGCCGTCAAGCTGCCGGCCGGAAAAGGTGTTGCTGTTGGCGAGAAGACGGCTACGCGGTGAGTCGCTGGAGATTGTTGCTACTGTAGGAGCAGGTTTTGACTGAGTAGGGTTCGACTGATGAGGGTCCGACTGAGGAAATGACCTTCTGCGATTGGCTGGCACTTGCTGGACCCCATTCCTGGGATCTGCGAGCTGCATCGACCCTCGATAATATCCGTCGTTGTCGTCCATGGCTGATTGGCTGGGTGACTACAGTGGTCGCGACACGGAGTCGCATACGAATACCGCGACGCAAGCTTTTGCGTCACCGCACCGCAAGGATATGTGCAGAGGCTGAGCGTCCCCGAGTCTTGACTCCTGAATCCTGACTCTAGACAAAAGGAGAGTTATCCGAAAAGTTTCTGAACAACTGAACTTCACGCTGTGGATAAGGAACCTCGAGATTGACAGCGAAAGCGAGGCCCTCTAGGGTTGGTCGGGTTTGGGAACCTGTGGGCGAGGGTGGAACCTAGAGAGCTGTGCGTGGGCGTTCTCGGCCTGTCTGTTTATACGAGCGGACGGCGGCGATGTCGACTGGGATGAGGGCGAATATCCTACGGACAAGACATAGCCAGGGGGAAGGTTTGTTGCTAGTCTTCTTTGTTGATTGTGATGGGCAATTTGAAAGAGCTATATTTCTACCGAAGCTACTTATATTGCTTTCGGCGACTGTGTATCTCGCGACAACAAATTCTTGGCATCGTACGACGCCGAGCTGGGCTGGCGGCGACAGGAGCGGAAGTCGTCTGTAGTGCAAAGCAAGTCGCACACCGAATAGGGGTCGCCTGGTGGAGGGAACAACCATTAATGTCTCGATAAAAGCTTCCGGTAATACTTTCTGTTGGTTGCTACCAGCGCTAATTCTGTACACTAAAGAGCTGTTTTCGGATCAACAAAGTATTCTTGTAGGTTTTCTAGGTTCCCGCGCAGATGTGGCCGACCGAGCCGCAGAAGAAGGAGCTATTCTTAGCCGTACGATTTTTTGGACGTTTTCATCGTCCGGGCACGAGGCCCATGGGCCTCGTGACTAGGCTAAACCAAAGGTTTGCTCGCGACGCGCCATCGCTTGTTCTGGTTGGCTCTTGAAGTTTTCGGCAAGCCCCACAAAGTTTTGGCGCACAACGAGCCCGCTGCGCGTTTTGGTCCGGTGACCTCGAGATTGGTGGACCATTCCCTGACCACTAGCTTCATTTCCAAACCGCGTTCCGCCGCCCCGCCATGCCCTGCTCCGCTCCGCCAGAACCTCACTGCGCGCTTCCCCATTCTCTGCATGTGTTCCCCTTATTGCGCTTGTTCCATTCCGCTCCGCCAGTCTGGTCGCCTGGTACAGCCAATCCAGCAGCACTCGAGGAACCCTGGCCCCTGCGCCCGGCGACAGCGAGAAAAGCGCCCCTCCTGCCCCGCGCCAAGCCACGCACAGCCTCGAGAATAGCACCAGGTAGAGAGGTTTGACGCAAGCAAGCTAGGATAAATGCCACTTTCAGAAGAAAGCCCGAACAGACACTGCTCAGTCCTCAGTTGGTCAGGTCAGCAACACCACTCTTCTGATCACTAGGTTACTGTTCTGGAGTGCCCATTCAGCGGCGACTAACTCCTTCTTTCGATTGTCTGTTGCTCTTCGCTGACACATTGGCCCTGGTAGTAGGTCTGCTGCAATGGCGACTAAGCTTCTCGCGTCGGTCCCTTTGGCCAAGGCGGCGTCGAATGTAGATGAGTTCGAGAAGCTACGAAGCAACTCCTTCATTCAGCGGACAGCCAGGAGTTTGACGATCATTCAGGCTGCTTGCATCGTCGTCTTCGTGATAGTTATGTAAGTTTTGTGCGACATCGAGCATGACATTCGCAACGGAGACTGGATGGAGTTCTAACTTTAACACGTGCCTTTATTTCAGGGGTTTCGGAGTCATGAGACATGGAGGGCCAACGCAAAGTGCGGTGGGCGCTTCCTCCGACATGGATGCCACGACGTGGGGCGGATCCGTGTGGGAAGATCAAGTCAGGTCATCCGCGGCTACTCGCGGAAGTGGGATGGTGGTGCTCGTGACAGGCGCCGCAGGATTCGTTGGCTCGCACACGTCGCTGGCTCTGAAGAAGAGAGGCGATGGCGTCGTTGGAATAGACAATTTCAACAACTACTATCCCGTCGCCCTCAAGCGCGCCAGACAGGAGCGGCTACTAGCTAATGGAGTGTAAGCGTCCTTTCCGTCTCAACTTCCCGGTTTGACCGTTTATCTTTTCATCCCTGACCTTTACTCGTCGACGTGACCGGTGCAGGTTCATAGTAGAGGGCGACATCAACGATCAGCGTCTTTTGGCCAAGCTCTTCGAGATCGTCGGGGTCACGCATGTTCTTCATCTTGCCGCTCAGGTACAGTCCGAAGCGAGAGTCGCAAAACACGGAAGCTTCGTCGCAAGTTCAGTGAGCTCCTCATTCAAAGCACACTGATCGTGTCCTGCCTGAACATTGCAGGCCGGTGTGCGGTACGCCGTTCACAATCCACTGGCGTACGTTCAGAGCAATGTCAACGGGTTTGTCACCCTTCTTGAAGAGATTAAGGTGAATATTTTCCGCTTGCTCTTTTCGTCGTCTTCTCTTCCTGGGCGCAGTTGGCATTGAACTTACGCCTCTTTCGATTTCCGTGTCACAGAAAGCTGACCCGCAGCCTGCAGTTGTCTATGCGTCGTCGAGTAGCGTATACGGTTTGAACTCTAAAGTGCCGTTTTCTGAAGAGGATCGGACGGACCGGCCTGCAAGCTTGTACGCCGCCACTAAGGTACTGAGGGGCTTACTTTCGAGCCTGAAATGTTTTCGAAACGCTTTTTGGCTAGTAGTGACTGTCATCAATGTCGACGACTTATTCCTGCCTATCCTGTTTCGTCGCCATGTACGCAGAAAGCGGATGAGGTCCTGGGACACACCTACAATCACATCTACGGCCTCTCCATCACTGCTCTTAGATTCTTCACTGTCTACGGCCCATGGGGTCGCCCAGACATGGCGTACTTCTCCTTCACACGGAACATCATGGACGGAAAGCCCATCAAGATCTTCCGCGGACCCAAGGGGGAGGAGCTGGCTCGCGACTTCACGTTCATTGACGACGTGGTGAAGGGCTGCCTCGCCTCGCTCGACACCGCCTTGCCGAGCGTCGGCAGCAAGGGGAAGCGGCGAAAGGCTCAGTTCCGGGTGTACAATCTCGGGAATACCCAGCCGGTTAAGGTTGGGGATTTCGTTAGCATCCTGGAGAAGCACCTGGAGGTCAACGCCATTAGAGAGTAAGTGATCCTTCTGTCAACTACCCCCTTCATGCGCTTGCTCTGGTTGAAGTTCTGTAATCTGATATTTCGGTTTGATGCTGTCTGCAGGGTTGTTCAAATGCCAAGCACTGGGGATGTAATGTTCACGCATGCCAATGTGACAAGAGCAAAGAATGATCTTGGGTGAGTTGGGTGGTGCACATGCTTTTTCTCTGCTCTGCTTTCCATGCTCTTCAATCATGTCCTTCACATGGTTGTTGGCCTGCTTTCTGACCATCTACTGCTTTCTGTCCATGGTCTGACCATGAACTACCTGCTGTTGCTATTGCAGATATAGCCCATCCACAGATCTTGAAGTGGGACTGAAAAAGTTCGTGGATTGGTACCAGGTTTACTACAAGAGAGGCAGCAGCCACGAGCAATCACTGCAAGGATACAAGCCATATTGATGCTCGCAGATGATGGATGCAGCATTGACACACCACTAATTGATTTGTGTAGGTCACTGACTGACACTTCTGCAGCGAGATTGTCTTCAGCTGTGTTGGGCTGAGAAAAGCCCTTAGGATCTTTGCAGAGACTAAGTCCCAGCTGTAGAGACTTGAGACTTGGAGTAGTGCAGCGGAAGTTGAGACAGTTGAACCCTTGTACTAGTATGTGAGAACAAGTGATTGATTAAAGAAACAAGCATACAGCAATATATAGAAGATAAGAAAGCAGTTGTAGAATACAGTTACAGGAACGGTTTATCGAGTCGCACAGCGACTCGATTGCCGCTTCGGTTACCATCCGTGATGTTGTAACGGTCAGTCGCAACCTCCATTTGCGACCTTTCGGGTCCTTTCGTATTCTTTGTCCGCCCCCTCGTGTAACCTCCGTTGACTCGCGTGCTCCCCTGTAATCTTCCTCGAGTACAGTGTTACACTTCAGAAACGCTTAAGTACTTGAGATATTTCCAACAAGCTGCCTGACCTTCTAACTTGGCACATCAGCCTAACGTCCTGACCAGGTGGCATGCTAGCATAGAAGTAGGTCCTCCCCACTTTCATTTGTTGCAACCTAATAACAATGTCATTTCGATTATTTGTGATCAACAATCCTTTTTTTTCAGAGGAGTATGGCGTTCTTCCTACTAAGAATGAATTATTACAAACTATTGCAACATATTTGTATTATACTAATCTATACATGAAGGAAACTTCGGTGTTCATAAGTGTAAGGTAAGGTCAACCGCAGTTATCTCAGCAACCGCTGCACTCCAAGGTTCAGAATTGGTCTCGCCTTCTCTGACAACCACAGCTTCCCTCTCCTCTCCGCCTAGTTGGGATTCCTCTCCATGGCTGCTCGACCGCTGACGCTTCAAAAGAAGCAGCCCTCGGATTTCCGCCAGCAGCGCAGCGCGTTTATCCTCAGGTTCGACACACCCGTTGCTTTCCTTCGTAAGCCCGCTATCCGCTGACGGAGCGTTGCCTTTTCGTGACATGAAGTCGTGCCATTGGCTGGTTGAGTCGTGCTCGCTCGAAGAAGCCTGTTTCGTGCAGTTCGCGAGCCGTGCAGAAGCATTCACTAACAGATCAGCCTCCCCTTCGAGTCGGTCGCATGGTTTCGCTCGTGCAGCCCTGTGCGCAGTAGGATGGCTCCGCGTGCTCTTGTGCGGGCTGCTCCTTTGCGTCCTCCTCTTGCCGCTGTGCGCCGATTTGTGACCACCCAGGGCGTGCACCGTCGCGAACCGAATCTGACACACGGAGCACACGTAGGGCAGGTCGAGAGCGTCTCCGAGTCGGAAAGGCAGCTCCGGCGAATCGTGAAGATCCAACGCAGAAACTAAGCCGTCGAATCCGGCAGATTGCTGCGGTACGGCTCGATGCGACTTCTCGTGCGGAACGTTCTTCAAGGGTGAGAAGCTCTCGTTATCCGCAGAGGCGGCGCGCGGTTCCCTCAAGCCCGCGAAGTCCGCGGCTTCCCACGAGTAGGCACGATGTCGCAGGCATAGATCGTTGAAGTAGCCGTTCCACGTGGACCGCCTCCCTAACCCGCCGCTTGCCGGCTCGTCACGAGCGCAGGAGCGCGGGAGGGCCACCAGCTCCTCCCACAGCGTCGCGCTCTCGCGCGCTCGCTTATTCCCCGCGGCGTGAGAGGAGTCCCGCAAAGGGTCGTGAGAAGGATGGTTGGTGCTGACACTCACTGGCGTTCCAGAGATCTGCGACCTCCACATATTATTCACTCTCACTGCGACGCACGGATTTATCGGTGGGGGGTTTCTACGCGAGACAGGGGAGGAGGGATGATGGAGAGTGCAGTCTGCTAGCGGAGTGTTGGTTAGGCTTGTTGTGGCGGTGGACAGTAGCGGCATTCAGAGTGAGATCGCCCAGTGCAATAAGTGAGACAGACGCCTCAGTCAGTTTTTTTAGAAGGTCCTGATAAAGCATGCATGTGGCGCGAGAGCCGGTTGGGATATACAAACGAGAGGCACCGCTCGCAGAGCTGGTGGGAGGTTGGAACGGGAGAGGTTATTCCCAAGGTATGGGAGTGGCGGCCTGCTTCTATCTGCTACAAATCGATGAGTGGATCCAGCTTCTTAGGCCGCGTGCAGCGCCGTTGGAACTCGTGAGCTCTCACAGCTCAGGCGACTGGCGAGGTGACTGGTCAGCAGCAGGCAGCACGCGACGGACGACTGCGTAGTGACAACACGATGCCGCGGCCTACACGCTCCTAAGCCGCGGAATGATTGAACGAGCTAATGAGAATGATACAGCATGTGAAGGATGCCGCTTAGACGCGTGGTTGCTCGGTCGCCGTGGATGGAGTGGTGGTGACCTCGAGTTCAACCGCGACTTCAGGCCAAATCACCGAGGGCAGTCACTGCATATCTGATGGCCCACTTGCTGTGCTGCTGGAAAGCTGGAGCCTAAGACGGTGTTGGATGGACGAGCTCTCTTTCTTAGGGCGCGGGACATCCAATTCGAGAACGGCGTGAATTTCTGGGTGGTTACTAATTTTGCAAATTTCGTGAAGACACTTCGCGTGTCGAAAAATTCCTCGCTCAAATTAATAATGGCCATGGAGGATGCGTCACGAATTCACTCGTTCGAACGGCAACTCCGCCACTTACGAACTGCCTAACCCAATGGCGATCGGCGAACTCACGAAAACCTGCCGCGGGGTGTCCGCGACGCTTTGTATGCTGGCGAAATGTCACTGGGTTTCGCACAAATTCGAAGTAGGCACACCCACCGTCACCCGAATCGTAAACGGATCAAGACTGGGGTCAATGTACCTTCACATGCGTCGACCGTCCCGGGTTACAACAAATTCGCGCACCTGTCCTCGCGAAACTAGCGGGAGGTTAAAGTCAAGTTACTTCTCACCAAATGAATCGAATGTGAACTATTTGGACCCACCCCCACTCCACCCCCCCCCCCCCCCCCCCCCCCCCACCTATGAATTTCAAAGCTTGGAACGTCACAGGTTGGCAACTACCAACATGGATGGTTCGGCAGGTGGTTCGAACCATCGTTGGAATGGTTCGTACTGCCCAAAAATACGTAATGGTTCGGAATTTGAAGTAACGCAATCGATGTCCCGCGCCCTTAGTCTCTTTCTTGTTGTGAGCGAGATTCTTCCCGTGGGACATGAGATTGTCCTGGTGAAAATGGCAGCCATGGTTGACGATTAGCTCTAGTTGCATCACGCAAGGCCTCAGGCCAACGCCAGCACAGCGACCACATTGAATGCGGTCGCCTGGTCGCCAGGGCTTACCTTAGGGTTTTCGTCCACATGGCAGATCCGGGTATCTATTTCGAGGGATCCGGATTAACGGGTTTATGTAAAATAATACTCGTCGAAATTCTGGTAGAAATAAATGGTACTTCAGTCCCGGGATTTCTCCGTGATGACAAACGCTCTAACGAAAAGTTCATGGGTGAAAGTACTCCTCTCCGCTCCTCTCCGCTTGAACTTTGTTCCTGGACTGATTTGCCCTGGGGAGAGGGAATAGAGGGGGAACGGCGGGAATGTTGGTGTGAGAAGTTCTAGTATCCGTGTTTGCCAAAACCTAACACGTCACTTCACGGGTTCTGGTCTAATTATACCCATGAGAATCCGGGTTCATTAAAATAGAACACGTCGCAATCCGATTTTGATCTAAAATCACATGCTATTTTGTCAAAATCCGGGTAGTTACCCGTGAAAAATAAGCCATGCTGGTCGCTTGAGTCCATAATGCGTCGCACAGGCGCGTCAAGAGAAGGAACCACCCGATGCCACTGCTCTTGCGGTGTCGCACGGGAGATGCCAAAGGCAGCCAGCGGCAATCGAAGGTCAACGACAGGGTAACACAGGCGACAGGCTGTTCGTTCAGAGCACGGGGGGAAGGATGCAGTGGAGAGCAGAGCGATGTGTGGTGGGCGAAGGGTCGCTGGTTGCCCTGCTGGCCCAACGACAAAGCTGGCTGGTGGTGGATTTGCCCGACAAGGGCTGCTCGTGGGGCACGGCCACAGGTGCAAGATTCAGGGCCGTTGGCGAGATACATACCCGGTATAACAGCAACATCGCTTTCTCGGTGGCGACATGGAGGTTTTCGCTAATACGTATTTATACGCCATAGGAGCTGCTGCACATTGATTTGGGCTTTAACCAAGTTGAAGTATACATGAAGTTTAGTTTGTTACGCCATAGGAATTGTCGGCTGAAGGATGTGATGTGATACCAGTTACAGCATGTCGCTAAACAAGGACAATTTCTTCGTTACGCCACGCCAAATCTCCGCCACGCCAGATCCCTCACCTCCCAGCCAGTGCTACATTGCAATAGCTTCCCACCTCCCCGCACATACCACCGAGAATTCTGCACAACTTGCCTCGATTTCTCCCATATTCCCCCCAGCCGCATAGACCCACCCCAGTGGCATACATTCCCGCCGTGCGTCACGGGCTGGCCTTATCCTGGGCGCGGCCCGTCGGGCTACCACGTCTGGATCTGATCGCAATGCGCTGTGCCATCATGAGACGCGATCCTGCCCTGCGAACTTTCGTCGCAGTCGCCGCGTCGCTGGCCTTTCTCGTCGTAGCGTTCGCTCCTCGCCCGCTGCTCGCCCATCCTTCGCAATCGCTGGTCGCGGCTCCCAGCGGCATTCCGGCGACCAGCCGCTCGTCGTCGCATTCGTCGTTCGCTGTGCTTCCGCAGCGCCGACTGCTGCAAGCGCAGGTCAGCGCCAAGAGTACCCTGCGATTCCGTGCGACTCTGTGCGATTCTGTGTTTTGTGTGCTAGCGAAGATCCCTTTGGGCTGTTCGCATGCTCCAGCGATCAGAGTGTTCGAGGCTCTGGTGAATCCCTAGCGAGAGCCGTTTTAGGGTTTGCGTGAACCGCCTATCGTCATTGCTGCCAGACGACCGTCTCTCGCATGTTTTCTTTTGAATGAACTGCTTTTGTTTTCAGAACTGTTTTCTTGTCTTCTTCCTCCAGCGACCTCGTCATTCATCCACCCATCTCCCCTCAGCTTACAAGTAGCCATTCATGAGCCACGCCGCATCACACATCCACCCCTCATCCTCACATCCCCCCCTCCCCCCACCCGCCCCCGAATCTCTCCCCCATGTTCCGCCTTCCCCCCAGCCATGGCGCAAGCAGCTCGACGACACGCCGGGAATGTCGCTCTTTCGCGCGCGGGTTGATCTCGCCGCCGCGGAAGCTCTCTCCAAGCCCGCGCTCGGGGGGAAGTCCCGCGCGGGGGAAGGCCCTGGCGGAGCAGGCAGAGCAGGCGGAGCAGGCAAGGCTAGCGGAGCAGGCGGAGGCGGAAGCGGGGCCTCTGAAGTAGGGGCGGTAGTCGCAGGGGGGAAAAAACGCGCTCGGGGGAAACCCAAGGCGCTGGGCGCGGGGGGAACAGGCGCGGGGGACATGGGCGCGTACAGAGAGCCCGCTAACCCCTACGTCCCCACCCCCAAGCCCCTAGACGAGCCCGCCCCAGCAGACCCCAAGCCCACCCCCTCCGCCGAGCCTGCCCCCGACACCCAACCCGCCCTCCCCGAGCCTACCCTCACCGCTTCACCGAACGTGTTCGCAGCAGCGGCGGCAGCAGCAGCGTCGGCGGAGCCCGCGGCCCCGTTACAGCCGCTCTCTGAAGCCGGGCTGAGCAAGCGCCTGGTGCGGTCGCTGCGGGATCTCCGTCCGTTTGCGCGGATCAACATATCGACGGCTGTGGTGCAGCTGTTTGCGGAGATGGTGGACCACTCCCTCGCGCCTTGGAGCCGGATCCCCGCCGCCGCCAACGGCATGGGGCAGAGCGGCATGGTGTCGCCCTCGCTGCTGCGGTCCATCGCCATGCGGCCCCGGGTGGGTGGGTGGGGGGGAGGTGGGAGGTGGGGTGGGAGGGTGGGAGGTGGGGGGGAAGGGATGTGAGAGGGGGAAAGGGAGGGGGGCGGGGGGCATGGGAGGTCCCAAGGTGAGTGGCAGATGAGTGGTGGCGGATGAGTGGAGGCGGATGAGTGGTGGCGGATGAGTGGTGGCGGATGAGTGGTGGCGGATGAGTGGTGGCGGATGAGTGATGGCGGATGAGTGGAGGCGGATGAGTGGAGGCGGATGAGTGGTGGCGGATGAGTGGTGGCGGATGAGTGGTGGCGGATGAGTGGAGGCGGATGAGTGGTGGCGGATGAGTGGTGGCGGATGAGTGGTGGCGGATGAGTGGTGGCGGATGAGTGGTGGCGGATGAGTGGTGGCGGATGAGTGGTGGAGGGCCTGAGAGTCGAGTCATCAGCCACCCACCCAATCCCAACCTCCCCCGCCATCCACCCCCATTCCTCTGCCTTCCCCGCGTCATGTCGTGGGCGGGCCATGTGCCCGTGGTGGAGGGGCCTCACACTCTCTCCCCCCCTTGCTTCCCCCTCCATCCCGTTCCTTCCCCTCCATTACCTGCAACCTCCCTCCCCCTCCCCCCTCCCCCCCCCAACACACACATCGTGTCCCTCCCCCTCCCCCCCCGGCAGTTCATGTCGTGTGCGGGCGCCGTGCGAGTGGTGGAGGGGGCCGTCTATTTCCGCCTGGGCGGCTTTATTGACAACCCCTACCGCACCAGGCGCTTCCTGCAGATGGTCAAACGCATTCAGGTGGGCTCTCAGGTGGTCAAACGCATTCAGGTGGGCTCAGGTGGTCAAACGCATTCAGGTGGGCTCAGATGCTCAAATGCATTGAGGCGGGCTCAGGTGTTAAAACGAGTTCAAGTGGTGACAGGTGCTCAAATGCGTTCAGATAGGCTCGGAGCATGAATGGGTTTCTCACGCATCCAAACACCCCTCCTAGCTACACGTTTGAGACGCTCAATAACAGGTCCGTATCTCCCCACTTCATTCCCCCCTCTCCCCCTCTCCCCTCTCCCCATCTCTCCTCTTCCTCCTCTCTATACTCTCCCAGCACGTGGTCACAATGTTCCGCATGTCCTACCCGACATAAGCCCTATCTTCTTCCTTATGATTGTGAACTGCCCCCCAGTCACGCCGCCTCTACTCATGCCTGGGCTCTAACCCGCTCCTTTCTCATCCGTTCTCCTCCCCCCCTCGCCCGCCACAGCATGCGCTTCCATCTTTCCGCCTCTCCTCAGCTTTCCATATCGCCGGAGTTCTTCCTCTTTGGCGGCCACCTCCCGCCAGCCACATCCCCTCCTCACACCACTAGGCCCTCCCCCCCTCGCCCCCCCCCTCCTTCCCATCCCCCCCCTCACCCTGCACGGCACGCGGTGACCACGTTCCGCACGTGCCCTCCCTCCCTCGCAGCGGAGCTCGTCCTCAACGTCTGCCACCCGCCCCACCAGCCACATGCCCCTCGTGCCGCTACGCCCCCCCTCTGTATGCCCCCCTCACACGCAGCACGCGGTGACCAAGCTCCGCCTCTCCTCCATATCCGCGGAGTTCATCCTCCAACGTTTGCGACCTCCCTGCCAGCTATGCCCCCGCTCATTCCTCTGCCCCCTTTCCCCACGCTCCTCCCCACAGCAAGCGGTGACCAAGTTCCGCCTCTCCTCAACGTCTGCCACCTGCCCACCAGCTACCCAGTCGGTGACATGCATTCCCCCCTTATGCCCCGTCTGTCCCCCCTCGCCCCTCTAACCCCACAGCAAGCGGTGACCAAGTTCCGCCTCGCCTCCGTATCAGCCGAGTTCTTTTTGAACGTGTGCGACCTGCCCGCCAGCTACGACAACGACGTGGGCGGCTCGCGCAGCGTGGGCTTCCCGCTCTTCAGCACGCGCACCGTGGAGGGCGGCCTCGACATTGCCGTGCCGGACCCTCTTGATCTGAATGAGAACATCGACCTGCCGCCGCAGCCAGAGACCGAGGTACGTGGGGTTGGGCTGGGAGACACTCGTTAGCGTGTGTCCCCCCCGCCCCCCCCCCTTCAGCATGCGTGCCCCCCCCCTCTTCAGCATGTGGCCTGTCAAGGGCAGCCTTGACATCTCTGTGTCGGGCCTGCGGGATCTGAGCGCCCTGAGTGGATGAGCCTGCGAAAGGTGCTAGGGGAGACGTCGAATGGGGCATCCTGAAGTTCACAAAGAGTTTTATTTTTTTCACACACTGTGTCCTAGTGGGAAAAAAAAACCCTTAGAAGGAGAGGTCTTGGGATCAAACCCGCCCCCCGCCCCCCGACCACCGCCCACTGGTGGACGCCGCCCGCCGCCCGCCACCCGCTGCCCACCGGCCGCCCGCCACCCGCCGATCGCCGACTGCCCACTACCCACCGCCGATCGCCCACCGCCCGCCGCCCGCCCGCCGCTCGCCGGACGGCCGCCGACTGCCGACCGCCCGCCGTTCGCCCACCGCCCACCGCCCTACGGCCCACCGCCCACCGCCCTACGGCCCACCGCCCACCGCCCACCGCCCACCGCCCACCGGTGGATGCCGCCCACTGCCCACTGCCCACTGGTGGACGGACGCCGCCCACCACCCACCGGTGGACGCCACCCACCGCCCACCGCCCACCACCCACCGCTGCACTCCATCCGTACCTTGCACTCCGCCCACTGCCCACCGCCCACCGGTGGACGCCGCCTACCGCCCACCGTCCCCTGGTGGACGCCGTCCCCCGTCCATCGTCTACCGTGCCCCGGTGAACGCTATCCACCCTCCACCGTTCCACCGTCCACTGGAGTTGGGCACAAGCCGAGCCACACTTAGCTCGGCTCGGCTCGGCTCGCCTCTTTTTTGGTACCCGGCTTGACTCGAGCCGAGCCGGCTTGGCTCGACTCGAGCCGGCAGCTCGGCTCGGCTCGCGCACGTGAAATCAGGCAAGCCGGAGTCGACCCAGCCGGCTCGCGGCTCGGGAAAGGGGGGGTTTCGCGATTGTCAAATCTCAGATCGACAAACCTCCCGCACCCATTTCGTCTGCCAACCCTAACCTCACCCTGCTGCCCTCGTCTATCGCCCCCAGCCAGCCCTATTTAAACCTGCAGCACCTCTTGTAAGATGTAGCAGCAGATGATCAGCTAAACAATCTGGACCAGGCCCCGGACTAGAGACCCCAATTCCCGTGGCCCCAATTGAGAGCCCGCACAAGCCCCCCTGACGAGCCGAGCTGAGCAGGGGATCCTGAGGACCCGAGCCGAGCCGGCTCGGCTCGACTCCAAACAAGCCGAGCCGAGCCAGGCTCGGCTCATGCCCATGTCTACCGTCCACCGGTGGACGCTGTCCACCGTCCATCGTCCACCGTGCCCCGGTGGACGCCATGCACCCTCCACCGTTCTCCGTCCACCGTACACCGTTCACCGTCCGCCGTCCGCTGTCCACCGTCCACCGACCATGGTCCACCGGTGGACGCCATCCACCGCCCACCGCCCACCATCCACCGGTGGGCGCCGTCCACCGTCCATCGTCCACCGTGCCCCAGTGGACGCCATCCACCGTCCACCGTCCACCGGTGGACACCGTCCACCGTCCGCCGTCCGCTGTCCACCGTCCACCGGTGGACGCCGTCAACCATCCACCGTACATCGGTGGACGTTGTCCACCGTTCAGCTGCCCATCAGCAGCCTGCCTCCTGCTGCTCCCACCGTCGTCCTCTCAGTGCATCCCTTGTGCTCTCCATCCCCCCTCCCCTTTGTCTCCCCCCCTCAGGTGCCCTGGGAGGAGAAGGAGAGCCGCGCCATCTTCCGAGGACCCATCAGCAGCCTGCCCCTGGAGGACGTGCCCAACTGGCGCGCCAACCCCCTCATCCGCCTGCAGAGGTACCCGCATGTAACCTGGTTACCAGGTGAGTAACTGAGCCTTTTTTTTTTGTTCGAGGTGCCACCACGGTGCTGCCTGCTGCTGCTCTCTCTCGTCTGGCTCCGTCCCACTCGTCCCTCACCAGCACGCCCCTGCTTCCTTCTTGCCCCGTGCTCTTCCTCTGTCCCCTCCCAGGCTGTCAGAGGCTCGGCCGGACCTGCTGGACGCGAAGCTGTACGGGTGGAGCAGAGAGCTGGACCTGGAGGTCCGGAAGAGGTGAGACCTGGAGGTCCGGAAGGGGTGAGTTTTGGAGGCCCGGAAGGGGTGAGAGGCCCAGAGGTCAAGCAGAGGTGAGAGATGAGCAATAGAGGCCAGGAGGTGTGTACGCACACAGGGCGGTGGTTGGAGACAAGTTATGGCCCCACGTTCCTACACCCACTCCCTTCCACCCATTCCCCTCACCCCTCTCCCTCACGCTGCTGTCAGAATGAAGGCGGGCGGCGTGGTGACGCAGGGCAAGGCGGCGCTGTGAGGGAGACACCTTATGCTCCCACTCTCTTCTCCGCCCTCCTCCCTCTCCCTCCGCCAGAATGAAGGCGGACGGCGTGGTGATGCAGGGCAAGGCAGCGCTGGGGGAGGCGTCGCCGTGGCGCTTCAAGTACGGCATCGTGGCGGGCAGCGCGCACCACCACCAGATGTGCCCCATCCTCACCAGCGGCGCGCAGGTGAGAGACGCATGTGCCCCATCCCCACCAGCGGCGCGCAGGTGAGTGAGAGACGCATGTGCCCCATCCCCACCAGCGGCGCGCAGGTGAGTGAGAGACGCATGTGCCCCATCCCCACCAGCGGCGCGCAGGTGAGAGACGCATGTGCCCCATCCCCACCAGCGGCGCGCAGGTGAGAGACGCATGTGCCCCATCCCCACCAGCGGCGCCCAGGCAAGATATATTTTCTTGGCACTCCCAGTATGGCACCCAGATAGCCGACTCTCTCGAGGGGAGGGACTCGCTTTACTTGGGTTTAGAGTCTGTCTGAACCCATGCTCGAGCCGTTTGTCCTCCTGAGTCCGAACATCCTTGCATCCACTCCCGTCCTTCTTGGCATCCATCCGTCCGTGCGGCCCGCAGGTGGCGATCCGGCAGGACTCGCCGTACTCGGAGTTCTTTGTGGCGATGCTGAAGCCGTTCGTCAACTTCATCCCTGCCAATCGGCACTTTGACAACCTCATCGAGAAGCTGCGTTGGGCGCAGAACCACGACAAGCATGTGCGCAACATGGCGCTGGCGGGCAAAAGAGTCTCCAAGTGAGTTGGTTGGTTGGGGTGGTAAGGGCGTCTCGTGCTAACTCTCGCTGCCGCTGCTGCTGCTGCTGGTGCATGCTGCTTGAACGCTGATTGAGCCACGACAAGCACGTGCACAACATGGCTGCAGTGGGCAAGAGTGACTCCTGGTAAGCCAGTCTTCATGCATGCACGTATGTGCGTTGTGCACATCGCTACGCCATCATCACACCCCCAATCCCCACTATCTCAATCCCCAACCTGCTGTTTTCAACTTATGCTCTCACAATGTGCTCTCTTTCCCTCGTCTCAGGTGGGCGTGCTCCAAGCAGGGCCACGCGCTGTACTGGGCTATCCTCCTTATAAAGTACTCCCATAACGCCATGGAGGACCCGTCTCTCGTCAGGCCTCCAGGGAAGCAGCTGTGCCGCAAGGCCCTGAGCCCCGCCATCATCGCCCTAGCCGACCCCAGCAGCACGGGCAGCAGCCAGGCGCCCCCTCTGCCCACGGATTGGCCGCCGGCGTGCAGTGAGGAGGATCTGGCGCGGGTGAAGCAGCCGGCGTGCGTGTTCTACTGCCGCAAGGGCATCATTCTCACCAAGACCCACACCTGGGTGTCGGCCGATGTGCTGGCGGCCCCCTCAGCCGCGCAATAGAGGGGCGCACCAGCTGTAGCTGTAGGGCTTAGCGTTGGTGCTCTATTGCCAGAAGGGAAATAGTCATCCCTCTCATTGTCTGTAGTGTTAGCCAAATATTACAACTGTTTGTTGTGCCCTTAGGATGTGTACCTCATACGCTATTGAATTTTGCACAAACGCAGATTCTCAGAGAGACCCTTGCTCATGCAGGTTGCCAGCTCATGGCCACGTGTCCCATTCATCAATCTCGATGGGAATTCGCCCCTCCGTCCCATACCGCCATACCGCCAACCACCCAGCCCAGCCCATTCCCTCGCGCGCCCCTGACATGACAGCCTGTGCTAGCCGCGCCATTCTTGCCCTGCGCGCATACCATCCCGCCAAGCTTGAATCCCCGCGTCGGATTCCCCCAGTCTCTGCACCTGTGCGCTGCGTGCTGCGCTGAGCTCTCCGCGCGCCGTTCCGCGCTAGCCGGTCATGCTTGCCCGAGCAGCGGCGCGCCTCACCTCCCTCGTTTCCTCTCCGCTGGCATCCAGCTCCACCTCCCTCCTCGCCTCTTCTCCCTCTCTCCGCGCCGTCTCTCTCCCCGCACTCGCTCCCCTTCTCCCGCACACTCCGCCACGCGTTTCCACGCCTTCCCCCTGCCCCTCCGCCGTGCCGCATCGCGCCATGGCCACGTCATCCGCCCCTGAGATCCCGGCGACGCAGCGCGCAGCTACAGTGCTCGCATTCGAGGGGCCCAAGCGACTCGCAGACAACCTGCGGCTCGTCGCAGACAAGCCCGTCCCCAGCCTCGGCCCGAACCAGGTCCTTGTTCGGATGCAGCTTCGGCCCGTGAATCCCGCGGACGGCCTCTGCGCCATGGGCTACTACCCGGGATTCGCGCCGGCAAGCGCGCTCCCCGCAACTCTCGGGCTCGAGGGCATGGGGGTCGTCGCGGCGCTGGGCGAGGCGGCAGCACAATCGGCGCCGGATCTAGCGGTGGGGCGGCGCGTGGTGCCGCTGCTGGCGCTGGGCGCGCTGGAGGCGGGCAACGGCGCGTGGCAGGAGTACCTGGCGGTGGACGCGGCGCATGTGGCGGCAGTGCCCGCGGGGGTGAGCGACGAGGACGCGGCGCAACTGGCGGTGAACCCGCTGACCGTGGTGGGCATGCTGCGCGAAGTGAATGTGCCGCGGGGTGAGTGGGCTGGGCATGCTGATGGCGCTGCACGCGGCGCAGGGTGAGGCAGATGCATGCGGCAGTGAGCCCGCCTCCATGTGCGCACCTCGCCTTGTGCACCCCGCACACACACTCCCCCTCTTCATTCTCGCTCGCTCCTCCCCATCACCGCCATCCAGCATTCCGTGTGGTGTGTTGCACGTGCAACTGCACATAGCATCCACACCTCCCCTCCTCCCTTCCACTGCTCCCCCCTTCCCCTCCTCCTCCCCCCTTCCCCTCTCCCCCCCACCCTATCCCAGGAGAGTACGTGGTGCAGACGCAGGCGGGGTCGACGCTGGGCCGCATGCTCATCCAGGTGGCGCGCGCGCGCGGCATCAAGACCATCAACGTCGTGCGCCGGGCCGCCCAGGCCGCCGAGCTCAAGGCGCTGGGCGCCGATGAGGTGAGCAGAGGGGGGGGCTTGGGGAGGGGGGAAGGCTGAGGAGAGAGGCTGGGGGTAGATGAGGAGGGTGGGAGGTATGATGGGGGAAGAGTGAAGGAGTGAGCGGATGATGCAGAGCGATGCAGACATGCATGAGCGGCCTGAGTTCTGGCTGTTAAGATGAGCTGTAAGAAAACGAGGGATGCCAAGCTAGTGGAGCTTCATCGGGTCTCAATCCTCACGTGCCTTCCATCTCGTCCTATCGCCTTCATCCCCATGCCCATGTCCGCACCCATGCCCATACCCATGCCCATGCCCGCACCCATGCCCATCCCCATGCCCATGCCAATCCCGATCCCCATCCCCATGCGCAGGTGATTTGCTCCACGGACGAGAATGTGGCAGAGAGGGTGGCGGCCATCACGGGGGGGCGCATGGCGCATGCTGCGGTGGAGAGTGTGGCGGGCGACCTCACCGGCGCCGTGCTCTCCTCCGTGCGTGCGGGCGGCACCGTGCTCATGTTTGGCGGCGCCTCTGGGGCGAGCTTCACCGGCTCCATTGGGGACTTCATCTTCAGGTGACCTGCTGGGTGAAGCCTCTCCGCATTTTGAAACGCTTGCATTATCCACAATAGTGCTTTGCTAACCAAACAAACCTTCGCATCCCCCCTCCCCCCCTCACCCCCCCCTCTCCCCCCCTCTCCCGCCCGTTCTTGATGACCCAGGGATGTGACGCTGAAGGGCTTCTGGGTGGGTCGTTTCTTGAAGGCGCTGAGCCACGAGGAGCGGCAAGCAATGGCGAAGGAGGCATTTGATTTGATAGCGGGCGGCACAGTGACCCCGTTCACCGGGGACAAGATGGACCTTGGCGAATTCGCTGCTGCGCTCAAGAACCAAATGGTGGAGAACCGCCAAGGAAAGATCCTCCTTTATGGGTAGATGTGAATATGATTGGCAAGATACATTATATTGGAGATCTCATTATTTGGACAATACTTATAATGGGTCTACTTCTTGTAGCTGTTCATGGCTTTCTGTTCACCTGGTTCGTTACAATTCCCTTCGTCATGCGACTGAGGGTTTTACCGAGATTCCCGACCGAGCCTTGCTGGAAGCAAGCGAACTGGCTGTTGGTTGGTTGCGTGTCGGACGCCTTTCGCGAAGGCTCCAGTGCCGTCGCACGCGTTCGCCACCTCCTTGGGGGTGGTTGTGCCGCGGGCGAGGGTTCCTCGGCTCAAATCCCCACAACCCCGCCAGCGCTCATTCAGATTCAGTCATTCACCGCTAGCTTACCACTTCAGTGCACGAGCTCCTTAGTAAACCACTAGCCCCGCAATTCCCTAGGTTCGTCGCTTTGCCATTCCAAGTCCTTTCGTGTCGGGTAACTGTGCAATAGTTTCTCTTTCCTCTCTACTTCAACTCGTTCGAGCGTTGGTACTCTGAAGGCGCGTGCCACCGCGTTTACCACGAGGCTAACGACAGCTTTTCCACAGCACGCGCATCGCTTTCAACCATGGCAGTCAGTAAGCACCTATTCCGTCCTCAGCTGTCCTCCGTCTGACCGGCGTCGTCTCCGTCACCTTGCTCGCCGGACGGATTCCCCTCTCCCTTGACTGACGCTCGGTTATTCTTCACCCGAACCCTAATCTTTTGTCTTCCTCTGTGTTTCTCTATCCCGATGTTCTCATGTCCCTCCCTCCCCTTCACCGTGTCTCGTGCCTTGCTACGCCACGAGCGACCCCATCTCCATCTCCCCGTCCCCTCGTGCCCCTGTTCCTCCGTCCCTGCGTCCTGCCGTGCCCGCCGCCAGGAGCGCAGTTCGAGAACAGCAGCGAGGTGGGCGTGTTCTCGAAGCTGACGAACGCGTACTGCCTGACGGCGGTGGGCGCGTCGGAGAACTTCTTCAGCGTCTTCGAGGCCGAGCTGCCCGACATCCCCGTCGTTAAGGCCTCCATCGCCGGCACACGCATCATCGGTCGCATGTGCGCAGGTAAGGGCTGCATGTGCGCAGGTGAGGGTTGCGTGCGGTCTTTAAAGCCAGCGTCTCATAATTCCGGAAACTTTCCAAGCGTTAAACGCTTGGTACCAGGTTACACGGCCGAAAGTAGGAGGAGAGGTTAGGGAAAGCCCGTGAGAGGGTGGAAGCAACCAGGGGCGAAAGCGAGTGTAAAATCGGGGGCACCACGGTTCCGTGAAATATGAGACTGCTCAGAACCTGGGAAGTAGCTTGCAATTGGTACTGTGGGCCGTTAGATCTGTCCCAATTTCAGATCTGACGGTCAGCTCCCTAGGCAGTTGAATCGACGGTTCGTAGCGAAGTAGAAAGTAAGAGCAAAAAAATTGGATTGTTGGCCGTTGGATTTCCGAAGTGTGACTGGCTCGGTGCGAAACCAAAGCCGAGCCAACTTTGCCCGAACCAGGATTTCGGTTTGGGAAGTTTGCGAAACAAAAGGGCCTCGCTACCTGCGTTTCGTTTTCACCAATTCTTCAGCACCTCGCCCTCCAATCACCGAATGGCTTCCCCAACCAAGTGTTAAATAGTTGGAATTGTGAGACCCTGGCTTTAAGCGGGTTTTATGCGGGCTTTTCGGGTTGCGTGTTCGCAAGAGTGGGTTGTGTGTTGAGCTTTAACTTATAGTGATGGTTATGCCAAGAATCGATTCCTCACATGGCGTGACGGAGTGGCGTGTTGACTTGTGTGCTTCTGTGTGCCTCTGTGCGTGCAGGCAACAAGAACGGTCTACTGCTACCCAACTCCACGACGGATCAAGGTGAGCGCGCTGAAGCGACTGGCATCCGCGTGGTTGGAAAATGCCAAGCGTGGCTGGGAATGTCGTATGTGGAATGCCAACCAAGCGTGGTTTGCTTCCTCCATGCCGTCCTCTCAAACCCTTTACTGCCCTTTACACCAGCCCCCCTTCCCCCCCCCCCCCCCCTCCCCTCCCTCTCCCCCGTTCCATCCCTTCCCCCGAACCCTCTCTCTTTCTTGCCCCCACTCCCCTCGGTTTCTCTGCTCCTCTACCCCTCATCGTTCTTCTGCATGTGAAAGCAACGATCGTGAATATATTCCACTTGCACACATTTCTGCCTTCGCTCTCCCTCCGCTGCTCTGCCCTCTCCTCACCTCGTTTCTCCCCTCCCCACCCCTCGCCTGCCTCCCCTTCCCTCCCCCTTCCCTCCCCCTTCCCTCCCCCTTCCCTCCCCCTTCCCTCCACCTTCCCTCCCCTTCCCTCCCCTGCCCTCCCCCTTCCCTCCCCCTTCCCTCCCCCTTCCCTCCCCCTTCCCTCCCCTTTCCCTCCCCCTTCCCTCCCCCTTCCCTCCCCCTTCCCTCCCCCTGCCCTCCCCCTTCCCTCCCCCTTCCCTCCCCCTTCCCTCCCCCTGCCCTCCCCCTTCCCTCCCCCTTCCCTCCTTCATACACGCACCTCCCGCGCCCGCGCCCCAGAGCTGCTGCACATGCCCAACTCGCTGCCCGACTCCGTGCATTTTTTAACCCCCTCGGTTAACCCCCTCCATGTCCCCCCCCAAACCCCCCCCCCTAACCCGCGCCCTACTGACATCCGCCCCCCGCCACTCGCCACAGCTGCTGCACATGCGCAATGCAACGCACTGCCCGACTCCATGGTGGTGCAGCGGGTGGACGAGCCCCCTGCATGTCCCGCCGGCCCTGCTTATGTTCCCCCTCCTTCCCCCCCCCCGCCCTTGATCCCCTTTCCCCCCCTATCCCCCCCCCCGGCCCCGCTCCCCCTTCCCCCCCATACTCTCCCCCAACACATCCTCCCCCATTCTCTCTCCCTCCCCCCCCAGAGCTGCTGCACATGCGCAACGCGCTGCCGGACTCGGTTGTGGTGCAGCGTGTGGACGAGCGGCTGTCGGCGCTGGGCAACTGTGTCAGCTGCAACGACTACGTGGCGCTCATCCACACTGACCTCGACCGGGTGCGCCTTGCCTTCAACGCTTGCATGAGTTGCTGATACATTCTGGCATCGCAAGAGAGGCACCAGTATAAACAGGCCGGCTGTGCTCACGCATGAGTGGAGTGGATGTATGGGATGGGACCTGACTGGGACCAGCAGGGGTGCAGTGATGATAAATTTCCAGTGGGTGATCTCACATCACATGTGAGACGTGAGCCCTACACTTTGGCTTGTATTCCCTGAGCACCGATCCGACTCTTATTGTGACGCTCATTTCTTGTTGCTCGTGCCGGCTGTGCAATTCCGTTTGCCATGTTCCTCCTATTTCACTCAGCCCGTTGCAGGACTCTCTCCCTGCGTGTGTGTGCCTCTTGGACATTCCAGCTGCCCTAGCCGCACGTACCTCTTGCTCCTGCCTCCCTGTGGAATGCACTGACACTGCTTATACACTCATGCGTGCAGCAGTCACAGCACAGTCACTCATGCCCTCTCCCTCTCGCTCTCTTTTGTTCTGGCTTGCTGCATTTCTGTGTGGGCGTGCAGGAGACGGAGGAGCTAATAGCGGACGTGCTGGGAGTGGAGGTGTTCAGACAGACCATCGCGGGGAACATCCTTGTCGGCAGCTACTGCGTCTTCACCAACCGAGGCGGGCTGGTCAGTCACACGCACACCTGCTGCGCCCCCGCCCTCCCCTCTCCCCCACCCCTCTTTGCCTCACCATTCCACCACCCACTCCCCCCCCCCCCTTGCACCTGCTCCTCCTGCTCCGCTGCTGCTGGTTTACAGCTGTGAAGGGATGCTGTGTGGGCAGTGCCATGTAACCCTTGCATGCCTCCATGCTTCCATTCCAATTCCCCATGTGCGACCGCTGACTGCGCCACCAGGTGCACCCACAAACATCTGTGGAGGATCTGGACGAGCTGTCATCATTGCTACAAGTGCCCTTGGTGGCCGGTACAGTGAACCGCGGCAGTGAGGTGGTGGGGGCGGGGCTTGTGGCGAACGACTGGGCGGCATTTGCAGGGTTTGATACAACGGCCACGGAGCTGTCTGTCATTGACAGCGTGTTCAAGCTGAGGGAGAGCGTGGCTCCCAGCGTGGTCCATGAAATGCGCGCCTCGCTCATTGACACCCTTGTATGATCGTGCCGTGCAGGCCAGTGGGAATTGCTGGATGGTTGGTTGCGTAGCTGAATTATGCATTTGCTTGCTGTTTGTGGTGCTGCTTGTGGTCCTCCTACAAGTTGATGTTGGAGGACTTGATCAAATGTTTTGGCTTGGCATGTCAGTTCTTCATATCAAACAGTAAAATTAATGAATAGAGAGAGAGAGTACACAAACATATACCTAACTGTTGTACTCTCTAGAAGATGACCCTATACAGTCTATACAAGCATGATAACTAAACATGTTTGACACACCCCCTGGACTGCATAGGGGAATGTTCTAGACAAGCAGCTCAGGGTGGCACTACTAGTCCAGCCTCTGAGACAAGGGTCTAAAAGACCAGTCAGAAGGAGTACAGGCAAGGCAAGAACTAGTACAGGGCGGCACTACTAGTCCAACCACTGTAAGAGGACACAAGTCCAGTCTGAGTGTACACACAGATATATAGGACAGTACAGAGTCAAGGCCCGAGTAAGTGAGAGACTACAGGTACCAGACCAAGCTGCACACAGTGCCGCTGATGATCTTTAGGCGCAAGCGCCTTCGTAAAGATATCAGCTGTGTTGGCACCGGAGGCTAAGTGTACTACGCGAGCCTGGCGACGCTGCTGTAGCTCACGCAGGAGGAAGTACCGCAGCTGGATGTGCTTCGCTCTGCCCTCGAGTCGAGGCTCCTGACACAGGAGGATCATGGCCCTGTTGTCAGCGTACAGGACCGGGGCAGAGCTAGGCCGCTCACCTAAGTCAGTGAGCAAGAAGGTCAGCCAGCGGAGCTCCTGTGCCGCCATGGCACCAGCGTAGATCTCGGCCTCACAGCTGGACTGGGCAACAGACGAAGAGCGGGTAGCTCTCCACGAGACAGCACCTGAACCAAGGCTAAAGCAGTAGCCCTGGGAAGACCTGAGCGTCTCGGCGTCGTCTGCCCAAGAAGCGTCTGTGTGTCCAGTAAGGACCACTGGCCTGCGTCCGCCTAGCACTAACCCCATGCCCGATGTACTTGCAAGATAACGCAAAACCCTCTTAGCGGCAGACCAGTGCTGAGGTCGGTGCCTGCCTGTGGCCACGAAACGAGCCAGGATGCTGAGAGGGTATGCGAGATCTGGGCGAGTGCAAGTCATCAGGTACATGAGGCAACCCACTAGCTCAGCGTAAGGACCACTGGGATCTACCGACTCCTCAGGAACTGGAGCGGAGAGTCTGTGGTCCAGAGGAAGAGGGGTGGGCTGTGCGGAGGAGAACTGAAGGCCGAACCTCTGAAGGACCTGGCGCACCAAGTGTGACTGAGTCAGGGTGATGGTGCGCGCAGCTCTGTCCCTGGAGATCTGCAAGCCAAGGTAACGGCGCAGCTCTCCAAGGTCAGTGCAGGTGTGTCTCTTCAGCAGCTCTGCCTTCACGGAGGCCAGTGCGTCCCTGTCAGCAGTGGCAAAGACCAGGTCGTCTACGTAGACGAGGATGTAGAACGGAGTCGAGCCAGCACGAACGAAGAGCGAGGGGTCTGCAGAGGACGGAAAGAACTGCAGGTCAGCAAGGGTAGCACGCAAAGTGTCGTGCCACTCACGAGGCGCCTGGCGCAGGCCGTAGACTGGCCGCCGCAGAAGCCACTGGGTCCCAGGGGGGAAGGTGCCAGTAAAGCCCTGAGGGCGACGCAGGTAGACCTGCTCGTGAAGGCTGCCCTGAAGAAAGGCAGTGGAGAAGTCGAGGGAGTGAAGCTCGTAGTCACGCTGAGCCGCTACGTGTAGCAGCACCCGAAGAGTAGTCATCTTCGGGGTAGGAGCGAAAGTCTGAAAGAAGTCCACCCCCTCGCGCTGACTGAAGCCTCTAGCCACGTAGCGCGCCTTGAACACAGGCGGCTCTCCAGGAGGGCGCTTCACCTTGAAGAGCCAACGGCCATCGACCACGTTCACCCCAGGTGGGGGAACTGCGTCGACAAAGGTGCCGGTGGATCTCCAAGATGCCATCTCCTGCTCCATGGCAGCTATCCACTGAGAGGCCCAGGGTCCCGAAACCGCCTCAGCGTAAGTACGAGGGGTCGGGATGTCGAAAGCGTCTGGGTCACCCTCAGGGACTAGCAGCATGGAACAGAGATGGGGAGCAGCCTCGGACAGGAAAGCAAGCTCAAACTGGCGGTCCTCCAGGACGTCACTGCCGAGGGCAGGAGCACCCCCGACAGACGGAGGACAGGCAGGGTCAGAGACCAGAGCGGTGGCGTAGTCAAGGCGGCGGGTAGAGGCGAAGTCAGCGACCGCAGCGACGAGGGCGTCAAGACTCGACACGGGAACAGACGGGTCGGTAACGAGAGAGGCAAGGACCCGAGGAACAAGAGGACGAGCGGCACGAAAGGAGTCGGACAGAGGAGGAGACGCAACGACAAGAGAAGACGGAGGAGGAGACGGGAGGAGGGGAGGTCGAGACGCGTGGGAACGGAGCAACATAGGGTGAGAGCGCGGGACAGGGGAGACAGGACGAGCACGAGAGGGGCGTCGAGACCTGACGTGTGAGGGCGGCGTCGGGTCAGGAGACAGAGGAGGGGACACAGGAGGGGAACGAGGGGGAAGACGAGCCGGGGACGAGTCTGGCAGAGGGAACACGGGGCCGTAGACGGGAAGAGGGGGAGGCGGCAGGAGAGGAACAGGCGCAGGGTCAGGAGACGGAAGGCCGAGCAGACGGAGGGCGGACACAGGCGGGGACTGCTGCTGCGGCGACACAACACCAACACCAGGGCCACAAGCTGCGCGACGGCTGCCTCCCGAACCCTCCACACCTGCACCCCCAGAAGGGACACCCCCAGAGTCCACAAACGGCGGCAGCGACGACAGCGGCGGCGGCGGCGGCGGCTGCAGCGACGGCTGCGACGGCGGCGGCGGCGGAGACGACGGCTGAAACGGCGGCGGCGGTGGAGACGACGGCTGCAGCAGCTGCGGCGACGGCGGCTGCGGAGGCGGTGGAGGAGGAGACACCGGGGGAGGGACAGACGGCGAGGACTGCGCCGGAGGACTACCAGAGTCAGAAGACTCGTCAACCGGGACGACCGACGGGAGGGGGGTGACGTGAGACACACCAGAGGGGGCCGGACGGGGGGGCGGGGGGGGGGAGGGGCAGGGACCACCAGGGAGGGAGGAACCAGGAAAAGGGGGGGAGTAACCGGGGGACCACGGTGGGGAAAGCGGCGGTAGAAGGAGACGAACTCGTCAAAGGTGACGTCGCGAGAGTGAAAGAAGCGGTGAGACGGCGGGTGGTAGAAGTGCCAGTCGGACGCGTCAAGGGGGAAACCGAGGAAGACGCAGGGGAGGGTGCGGGCAGTGAGCTTGTCCGTGCCAGAGGCACGAACGTGAGCAAGGCAGCCCCAGACGCGGAACGCAGACGCGTCACCAGGGGACCCGGTCCACAGAAGGGTCGGCGAAACCTGCGGCCGCTGGGGGTGCGGCCACAGGTTAAGCTGGTGAGCGGCGTAGCGCACGGCGAACGGCCACAGAAAATGGGGTGCACCGGCGTGGATCATGGAGGTGCGAGCCACCTCCATGACCAAACCGATGCGTCGCTCAGCGACCCCATTCTGCTGCGGGGAGTCCGGCAGGGTAAACGTCTGGGTGATGCCCTCCGCACGACAGAAGCGACCAAGGACACCTGAGGCAAACTCGCCACCCCGGTCGGAGTGAAGGCGCAAGGCAGGGAGACCGCGGTGGACGCGAGCAGAGACAAGCCAGGGGATGAGAACGTCAGGCACGTCGGCCTTCCGCTCCAGGGGGAAGACGGTGGTGTAGCGCGTGAAGTCGTCGACAAGCACTAGGAAGAAGCGCTCGCGACGCGGCCCATGGACCGGGGCTGGGCCCCAGACGTCCATGTGCAGAGTCTGCAGTGGTGCGGTGGTAGGGGGAAAAGAGGAGGAGTGAGGGGCACGGCGGAGCCGGCCCTCGACACAAGGCGTGCACGGTGGGGCGGGGGAGGAGGGAAACTCGGGGAACGAACCGGGGAGACCAAGGACGAGACCGTGCTGGGACATGTGACGCAGACGTGGGAGTGCAGGGTGACCAAGGCGGTGGTGCCAAAGGAGAGTCGGGTGAGTGAGGGACCGACAGGAGCACGCGGCTGCAACCTGGGTGGACGCAACTACCGGGGGGGAAGACCCAGCCGGGGACGGCGCGGTGTCAAGTGTGAACAGGCCGGACACCGGGTCCCGGGGGAAAGTGGACAGGGGGGCACCAGTGGCGGCCTCGGTACAGACAGCATACCGCTCGTGACCCGGGAACGTAGTGGTGACGCCAAGGTCCTGGAGGCAGCCGACACCAACTAGGTTCCTGGAGAACGAGGGGATATGCAGACCTGTGAGAGTGCCCGAAGGAACCGCCGGACAGGGGAGGGAGGTGGAACTGCGGGCAACGACGGGACCACCGGAGGGGTCAGCAAGAGTAACTGCAGCGGGAACAGGCAGCGGCGTCAGCGTCGTGGAGTCGCGGAAGAAACACCGGGAGGCGCCAGAGTCCAAGGTGAAGGAAAGCGCAGCAGTCGCGCGAGGCAGCAGTGAAGCGGTGGAAGCACCAAGGCTAAGCAAAGCAGGAGATCCTACGCCTGACGCAGCAGGGGAGTCGACGCTAGGCACCGCTACACTAGGCAACACGGGGTAATAAGAGGGAAGCACACTAGAGTCATCAGCATACATCACATGCAAGGCCGCTACAATGGCATCCATGTCCAAGTCAAAAATCCTAATGCTACGCCTAAGCAAGCTGTGCCAGTCCGGGAGGTCGGGCGCCGGGCCAAAGCGCTGGCGGAACAGGTCGTCCAGGCGACGAAAACAGCGAGGAGTAGAATGACCGATCTTACTGCAAACGAAGCCGCGGCGAGGACCGGTCTGGATCTGGTACTGACAGGGCCCGCCTCCAGAACCACCACCCGGTGCACCACCACGCGCACGACCACCACCAGCTCCAGGCCACCCAGGTGGGAGAGTACTCGCCTGCCTCGTCTGCGGCGGCTGCTGCGGCTGCTGCGAAGGCTGCGGCTGCGGCGACTGCTGCTGCTGCGGCTGCTGCAACTGTGGAGGCAGCGGGGCAGCTGGACCGGGCAGGGTCCCCACGTCCGCACCGGCACCGGACGACCCGCCTCCACCACTACCCCCACCCGCACCCCCGCCGCCTCCGCCGCTCCCAACCTTGGGGCGGCGGCCCTTCGCCGAGCGGGACTGCACTGCAGCAGCAGTCTCAGCCACAGCGACAGAGCCGTCGGAGAAGGTACACTGAGCGGGGACACAACCCTGAAAGATAGGGACCGGTACTGTACCGCTCGCCAGGGCTATGGAGCGGTGACGAGTCTCTATGGCAGTCAGGGTGTCAACAAAGTCGGTGAGGGTGAGAGCAGCAGGGTGGATGCTAAGGAACTGGTCGCGGGCGGCGGCAAGGCGGTCAGGTAGGCGGGTGGCAAGGAGGTAGAGGGTAGAGGTCATGGGAGGCTGGTGGACTCTAAGCTGAGCATCAGTGCAGGCAGCGCGCCAGGCCTCATCTATCGAGCGCAGGTGGGCAGCGAGGTCAGAGACAGTGGGGAAAGACGCCAGGTCAGGAAAGAGCAGGGGAAGGATCAGGCGACCCACTGAGGCAGCAGGAGGGGTAGAATAGCGCTTGATGACAGCATCGAGGTAGGGCTGGGCGGTAGGAATGGTTCTAAAGCGAGGGCGCTCAGTGGGGGGGAGGGCATTGCTAATGGCGAGCTGAGCAAGGGCATCGCGGGAAAGCCAGACAGAGCGGGCAAGGGCAGCAGCGGCAGTGGACTCGCGCTCAGCGGGCGTGGGATCAGCGGGCAGCACAGCAGGGGGGTCAGGGCAGGGGAGCATACCGTCTAGGTGTGCAGAAAGCGGGTGGCCGTCCTGCCGCTGGCCAGTGAGGTGGCGGCGAAGGTCAGCCAACCACGCCTCGAACTCCAGAGGCTGACCCTCAACATCAAAACGAAGCTCAGCAGCCATGAGGGGCAGTGGAGGACAGTGCAGTGCGGTGCAGTGCGATGCAGTGCGGTGCAGTGCGGTCCAGTGCGGTGCAGTGCGATGCAGTGCGGTGCAGTGCGGTCCAGTGCGGTGCAGTGCGGTCAGTGCGATCCAGTGAGGTGCAGTGCGATGCAAGGCGGGGCAGGAAAGTGCAGGAGGGTGCAAAGTGGTGCGGGGAACGGGGGACAGTACCAGGAAGTATGGAGGGCCGGGGCAGGTGCGTCGGGGCCGGGCAGGCACGACAAGGCCGGGCGGCGGCGACGGGGCCGGGCGGCTGCGACGGGGCCGGGCGGCGGCGACGGGGCCGGGCGGCAGCGACAAGGCCGGGCGGCTGCGACGTGGCCGGGCGGCTGCGACGGGGCCGGGCGGCTGCGACGGGGCCGGGCGGCAGGGACGGGGCCGGGCAGGACACAGCAGGGCCAGGCAGGGGCGACGGGGCCGGGCGGCTGCGACGGGGCCGGGCGGCAGCGACAAGGTCGGGTGGCAGGGACGGGGCCCGGGCAGGACACAGCAGGGCCGGGCAGGGGCGACGGGGCCGGGCGGGCGAGCAGGGGCCGGGCAGGGCGACAGGGGCCGGGCAGCCGCGACAGGGGCCGGGCGGGCGCCACGTGGCCGAGAGGCCGCGACGGGGCCGAGCAGGGGCGACGGGGCCGAGCAGGGGCGACGGGGCCGAGCAGGGGCGACGGGGCCCAGGAGGGGCTCGACGGGGCCCAGGAGGGTAGCTACGGGCCCAGGAGGGGCGCTACGGGCCCAGGAGGGGCGCTACGAGCCCAGGAGGGGCGCTACGGGCCCTGGTAGGGGCGCGAGGGGGGGCCTGGGAGGGGCGCGACGGGGCTTGGGAGGGGCGCGACGGGGCTGGGGAGGGGCGCGACGGGGCCTGGAGGGGCGCTACCAAGCCCAGGTAGGGGCGCGACGGGGCCTGGGGGGAGCGCAATGGGGCCCAGGAGGGGCGCTACCGAGGCCTGGGAGGAGCGCGACTGGGCTAGGGAGGGGCGCGACGGGGCCTGGGAGGAGCGCAATGGGGCCCAGGAGGGGCGCTACGGGGCCTGGGAGGAGCGCGACGGGGCCCTGGATGTCACAGGATCGCATGTGTCGAGGAAAGGTTGCACTATCGATCAGTACAAGGCGCTTTTATACTTCCAGAGTACATCAGGTAACCAGGTTTATCTTATCCTAAGGGAATAGACCCTTCTAGAAGATAGAATCACCCTGCGTATAGCCACGCGAGGCTATTGGTTTTAAGAGATTACGACAGGATTACGCTAGATAGCGTGTCTAGAACATTCCATGCCTGATCGGTGATATAATTATAATAAAGGAAGAGACCAAAGGATAATGGAAAATGGAGAATAGGAAACCAAATGAGATGCGGTAAAAAGAGAAATGAAAAGAGGAAGGAGATAAGAATAGGACAAGTGGTGTAACGGGGTCGTACTCTCACACTTCCCCCCCTCAAAGCTGGGTGGTAGAAGTAACACCCTGCTTGACAAGGTAGTCATGCAGAGGACGACGGGCGTTACCCATGTCGGTTTCAGAGACCCAGCTGTCCTCAGAAGGATCATAACCCTTCCAACGGATGAGAAGCTCCACGGCGCCATTCCGACGACGACGATGTGCAAGCACGGACTCGACCTCGTACTCGGGTTCGTTCTGGACGAGGACGGGCGGCGGCGGCGGCGGCTGGCGTCCCACGAAGATCGTGTTAGGATCCCGATAGGGCTTCAGAAGTTGGACATGGAAGGCGTTGTGAATCTTCCAGGTAGCTGGCAGGCGTAAGCGGAAGGTAACAGGAGTGACCTGTGCTTCAACGAGAAAAGGCCCGCAGAAGCGAGGTCGAAGTTTAGATGGGAGGTGGCTGATGTCCAGGTTGCGGGTGTCAAGAAGCACCTGGTCTCCCTCGGAAATGGTGTGGTCGTTGCGGTGGCGATCGGCCTGGCGCTTCTGTTGCTGTTGAATGTCAAGGAGGCGCTTATGGGTCCGATCCCAAAGTTGATGCATGGTTGTAATGAAATCATGTGCAGGTTGGACTGTAGGTGATGCTGTCGGTTTTTGTGGTGTGAGTGGGTGGCGTCCGTAGCAGAGGAAGAACGGCGTCTGTCCCGTAGCGGCGTGTGTAGCGTTGTTGTAGGCAAACTCCAGGACGGGTAGGTGCAAGTCCCACTTGGAGATGTCGTCCTTGCAGGCTGCTCGGAGGAGTTGCTCAACAATTTGGTTGAGGCGCTCGGTCTGTCCGTCTGTCTGCGGATGGTATGCGGATGACATGGCGAGTTTGGTGCCGAGCAGAGACATAAGTTCCTTCCAGAACTTGCTAGTGAACTTGGGGTCTCGGTCGGAGATGAGTGTAGTTGGGATGCCATGCTGTGAGATGATGTGACGAACGAAGAGCTGTGCTGTCTCCTCGGTGCGTGCCGTCGTGTGTGTCGGGATGAAGTGTCCCATTTTGGAGAACTTGTCAATGACGACAAGGATGGCGTCATGACCGCTGGAGGTAGGTGGTAACCCGGTGATGAAATCTAGGCTAACCACTTGCCATGGTTGTTCTGGGACAGGAAGAGGCTGCAGTAGTCCCGCCTTTTTCTGCTTGCTGCTCTTCATCCGCTGACATGTATCACACGAGGTGACGAATTTCTGGACGTCGTCTGCCATATGGGGCCAGTAGTAGTGTTTGGCGATACCGGTGAGCGTCTTGTTGCTACCGAAGTGTCCGGCGTACAGGACGTCGTGGTATTCTTCGAGTAGTAACTGGCACAAAGGAGGGTAATTGGGTACCCAGATTTTTGTGGATCCCTTCCGGTACGCGATGTCACTGTCCCACTGTAGCAGATGTCGCTTTTCTGCCAAGGGAATTTCGGGGTCGATGGCGTACCCGTGTGTGAAGAGTCCCTTGAGTAGTGGATTCATCCCTTCGACCTGAATGGCGGCAACGTGTGCAGGCCGGCTGAGGGCGTCTGCCTTGTTCTTGTGGCCAGGCTTGTACACGATGTCGTAGTGGAAGTGTGTCTCGAGGAAGTCGATCCACCGGACCTGCCGCCTGGAAAGGTTGGGTTGTGTCTTCAAATATTTCAGGCTGCAGTGGTCGGTGTAGACGGTTGTTCTGCGTCCTTCGAGATAACATCTCCATGCTTTGAAGGCGATGATGATAGCAAGAGCCTCTTTGTCGTGTATCGGGTAGTTGAGTTCTGCCCCGTGCAGTTTCTTGCTGAGGTAGGCAATTGGTTGCAGTCCATTCCCCTGGTCTTGCATTAAGACTGCTCCCACAGCCTGATCACTGGCGTCTGCTTCGATGACGTAGTCACGTTCGGGATCTGGCAAGATAAGCACCGGTGCGGATGTCAGTGCTTGTTTCAGCTGCTCCACGGCTTCCTGGTGCTTCGTCTCCCATTTGTAGGGCGTGTTCTTCTTCAGCAGATTCGTGAGTGGTGCTGCGAGTTTCGCATACTGTGGCACGAACCTGTTGTAGTAATTAGCGAAGCCTAGGAACTGCTGCAACTCCTTCACGTTCTCGGGTGTCTTCCACGAGCGTACGGCTTCGATTTTCTTGGGGTCGACGTGAACTCCTTGAGCGCTCACCATGTGTCCTAGGAATTGGACCTTTTCAAGGGCGAATTCGCTCTTGGACAGTTTGACGTAGAATCGTTCCCGTCGAAGAATTTCGAAGACGCGTCGCAGGTGTTCGACGTGCTGCTTCATGTCGCGCGAGTAGATGAGTATGTCGTCCAGGTACACCACCACGCATTCGTCCAGAAGTGGTCGTAGAATGTGGTTCATTTCGGCTTGGAACGTTGCCAGCGCGTTGGTGAGTCCGAACGGCATGACCAAATACTCGTACGATCCGTACCGAGTTCGGAAAGCAGTTTTGTGGATAGAGTTGTCCGCCATCCGTATCTGCCAGTATCCGGACCGCAGATCCAGTTTGGAAAATACCGTAGCTCCCCGAAGCTGGTCAAGCAGGTCATCGATTCGCGGTATCGGATATTTATTCTTGATGGTCTGCTTGTTAAGAGCTCGGTAGTCGATGCACATGCGCAGGCTTCCGTCCGGTTTCGGTGTGAAGAGTACTGGGGCACCGTATGGCGAAGTAGATGGTCGGATGAGTCCTTTAGCTAGGAGATACTCGATCTGCTTCTTCATGTCGGTCAGCTCCGTAGGGCTGAGCCAGTATGGTGCTCGGAAGGTCGGCTTCGAACCCGGTTCCTCCACGATCTCGTGTTGATGCGTTCGGTATGGCGGTAGCTCGTTCGGAAGATCGTCAGGAAGAATGTCTTGGAACTCCTTCAGTAATTCCTTGATTTTTTCTGGAGTTTCCGAGGCTTTCTCTCCGTCATTCTCCACCTCTGTTGCTATCGCCAGGAACCCGGTGTCGGTCCGCTTCACATCCTTCTCGAATCGTGCGAGTGTCTCCACTGGGATATCTCCAGTATCGTCCCAGTTGGGTAGCTGTACTCTCCGTCCATTGTTGTAGATGCTTGCGGTGCGGTTCACCCAGTTGATCTCGGGGTTGAATCTTTTCAGGAAGTCTCGCCCGAAGATCAAGTCAAGCCCTTTGATGTTGGTGATGGGGAGTGCAGGTCTCCAGTGCAGTGGTCCGATTTGTAGATGTAGCACTGCTTCGCCGTGTACTGGTAACTTGCTGCCATCCACCATCGTTGCAGAGAATTTTGAAGGCTTGTACTCTTCCCGAAGTCGGTCGATCATTGCCTTGTCGCAGACGGTGTGTGACGCTCCGCTGTCCACGAGTGCTTGGAGGCGTCGTCCTTTGCAGATGACCTCGAGCACGAGGGGCAGTCGTTGCTCGGAGTACCCAAAGATAGTTTCATTGATTGGGTCATAGGGTACATCCCAATATTCCGTACACACCTTGGTGCTGCTGTCTACTCCTGAGCTGGCAGCTGGCCGAGGCTGCTTGGAGAACGGCTCTTCTCCAGGGCCCGGAGTTTCCTTGACGACTGTGCGTGTCGTTGATGCCGAAGAACTGGATGCATCCGTAGAAAGAGTTCGGGGTTTGTGCAGCTTCTTGTAGACCCCCAGCTTCCTCTTGAGCTGCTTCAGCTCCACCGACGTCTTCCCTGGGGAGCGGGTAGTCGTTGTGGGCTGGTGTCGGGAGAGGACGTTGACTCCGTGGAAAGGTCGGCTTCTTTCCACACTCCTTAATTTGGTCCCCAAGTTGTCCGGTACCGGTATAATCTCCACAGTTGTCTGCTTCTTTTGGAGTCCCTCCCGAAATTTCTCCAAGGCTCTAGCTCCTCGAAAATCATAAGTTTTCATTAAAGCATCTTTATAGGATAGCTTTAACGAAGTCTTATAATTTCTTGGGTCTTCAAGGAGTTTCCCCGTCTCGGCAGAGTCTTTTTTCGCGGAGTCTGATTTTTCCTCGGCGAATTTCCCTGGCGAAGACTGGTCGTGGGGTGGAGATTTTCCCCCATCATTTCCTCCTGCTCGCGTCGAATCAGCTTCGTCGAAGTTGATTTTCTCGGAATCCCGCGGCCGTTTCCGGATCTTTTTATTTTCGCCAGCTAGATCCGCAATCACTGGCGACTCCCGTTTTTTGTCTTCTGATTGGCCGGAAGATTTCCGCCACTGTTGCGTGCCCGATACTCTGCGCGTGCGGCCTTCATTTTGTTGCAGTCGAAGATTCGGTGGCCCGGCACCCCGCAAAAATCACACGTGTAGTTGGTGTTTTTCGGACGTGGCCGCCCCTCGAATCTGTCGACTTCCATCGGGTCGGCGAACGTGGGGTGAGCCGAGCGGTCGCCCTGTCGCGTACTGCCGACGTGCGTCCGTCGTGTTCCGGCGTTGACCATGTCGAAGCGTTCCGCGGCCGAAACGACGTCACTGTAGCTCGCGTAGTTTGACGCTGCCACCTGTCGTTTGACTTCAGTCTTCAGCCCTGCGAGGTACGATTGCACTTTTTCCCCTTCGGTCAGGTCGGGAATTCTGTTATAAAATTCTTCCATCTGCTGCGTGTACTGTGCTACACTCCCGAACTGTCGATGGCGATGAATTTTTTCGCGGGCAAGGAAACCTGAATTTATCGGCTCGAATCGTTTCAGCAGGTCGGCGCGGAACTGCTGCCACGTGGCTTCACCGTGGATGAAGGTGCTGTTGCCGCCAATCCACTCGAGTGCCGGCCCTCGCATCAGTGTCGCCGCGAGTCGTACACGTTGACCGTCCCAGACTGGCGAGCTCCATCCGACGGCTGCGAAGTAGATCTCCATCCCGGCGATCCATCTGCGGGCGTCGGAGTTTCGATCGCTCGGATCGAACGGCTCAGGTGGGCGCGGTTTCGGAGCCTCGAGAAATTGCTGCGACTGCTGCGTCGTCGCCGTTGTCGTCTCGTGCTGCGCTCCGGCGAGTCGAGTTACTCGCTCGAACTCGTTTCGCCACGCTTCGCGATCCGCTCGCATTTCCTCCTGAAGGGCTGCGATGCGCGCGAAGAGCTGCTGGGTAACCTCGGCGTTGTCGAAGGTTGCCATCCTGTTCAAAACACGCACGGAGGGGGTAATTCGAAAATCGCGGAGCTGGTGCTTACCAGAATCGGCGTCGAATTGGTCGCCCCCGGCGGTTTTTCGAGGCAGGATCCCCGCTGCTGCTGCTTAGCTGAGCGCGGTCGAGTGAGAAAAGCTCTGATTACCAAGTGTCACAGGATCGAATGTGTCGAGGAAAGGTTGCACTATCGATCAGTACAAGGCGCTTTTATACTTCCAGAGTACATCAGGTAACCAGGTTTATCTTATCCTAAGGGAATAGACCCTTCTAGAAGATAGCATCACCCTGCGTATAGCCACGCGAGGCTATTGGTTTTAAGAGATTACGACAGGATTACGCTAGATAGCGTGTCTAGAACATTCCATGCCTGATCGGTGATATAATTATAATAAAGGAAGAGACCAAAGGATAATGGAAAATGGAGAATAGGAAACCAAATGAGATGCGGTAAAAAGAGAAATGAAAAGAGGAAGGAGATAAGAATAGGACAAGTGGTGTAACGGGGTCGTACTCTCACACTGGAGGGGCGCTACCAGGCCCTGGAAGGGGCGCGACGGGGCCTGGAGGGGCGCTACGAAGCCCTGGAAGGGGCGCGACGGGGCCTGGAGGGGCGCTACGAGGCCCTGGAAGGGGCGCGACGGGGCCTGGGAGGAGCGCAATGGGGCCCAGGAGGGGCGCTACGAGGCCTGGGAGGAGCGCGACGGGGCCCTGGAGGGGCGCTACGGGGCCCAGAAAGGGGCGCAACGGGGCCCAGGAAGGGGCGCGACGGGGCTAGGGAGGGTCGGGACGGGGCGAGGGAGGGTCGCGACGGGGCTAGGAGCACGACGGGGCCCAGCTAGGGGGCGAGCGGAAGCGTGAGGGGGGGGGGGGGATCCTACCTACGCGTGATACCATATCAAACAGTAAAATTAATGAATAGAGAGAGAGAGTACACAAACATATACCTAACTGTTGTACTCTCTAGAAGATGACCCTATACAGTCTATACAAGCATGATAACTAAACATGTTTGACACTTCATGCTGTGTTAGGCATCATGATCGAAATGAGATTTCAAGGAGCTATTTCTGTGACGTTTTTTGTATGGAGGCGTGGTGAGACAACTGTGCATGAAGTCATAGATAATGAAAGGTGCATGACGAATTATTCTCTCAACTTTCTATCAGCATGTGCCAATGCCTAGACCAGGGCAATTACTCGGACTAATATTCAAGGTATTTCCTATTTGGTTGGGCTGCGGGCTGCTCAGCACGAGCGCACCTCAGCACGGGCCGAGGTAATTATACTGCCCAATTAAGGGAAGACGGGTGGGTTTCTGGTCCAACCCTGCGTTCCTATTCGTCAATCAGTAGTTTGGGGCAGAATATTTCCTTGTTTACATTTACAAACAAGGCTCGACGCCCAAGCGTCGGAGGGGTTGCGTAGTCTGTAGATTTCCAATGTGTGGAATCGTAACAATAATACAGTTTGTATGACATCTAAATTTGCATTTCATATTAAAGTTCATAATTGTGTAGTTGTCGGGCGCGGGGCCAGCTAGGACGGGCGCAGGGGCCGCTAGGACGGGCACGGTGTCAGAAACTAGCTTAGCTAGGAAGCCATAGAATGGCACAAGGTTTAGCTAGGAGCTAGGAGGAGCCATGAGAATGGCGAGAGGTTTTAGGTGCTAGGAAAGTTGAGGAGAGAAAAGATGTTGGATTAGAAGAGAGGGGAGTACAAGGAGGGGTTTGTACCCCCTACAGAAAGGTTCAGTAACAACCTACCAAGCCTATATTAAATTATAACTTATATAATTTGAACACACCCCCTAGGCTTGGTAGTCACATGCCCACACACACCCACACCCCCTAACCTAGCACCCCCATTCCAGCCACAGTGACAGCGACTCTAGGGCGGTCGACCCCACGGCGCGTGAGGCGGCGACGTCGACCGCAGGGGCTGCGGCGGCGACGGCAGCAGCGGCGGCAGTGTCGACAGCGGCAGCGGCGGCGGCGTGCGGCTGCGTGGCCCCGACGCAAGCGGCGACAGCGGCGGCGGCGGCGGCTTCGACAACAGCGGCAGCGGCGGCGGCACCCGCACCTCTCGGCGACGTGGCCAGGCCCCGCGACGGTGGGACGGCCGGCGGGAGTCAGCCGTCGTCTGCGGAATGGAAGAGGGCACAAGGGAAGGAGGGGGGTGGGGGGGGGGGGGCGCCACAGGCTGACATGCGGGCGGCCGGTCTAGCGGCGCCACAAGCGTCACGCGGCCGGCTGCAGCCCGACGACGCCGTCATGGAGCGGCGTCGATGCCGCAGCGGGGCGTCGACGTTGCGACGGCAACACGACGTCGCCGTTACGCCGACCGCGCGCTGTCGCGTAGACGCCGCGGCAGCGTGACGGCGCCGTCACGTCGCGACAGCATCTTGACGCGACGGCGGAGCTGCGGCACGACGGCGCGGCCACAGCAGCTGGACGCGGGCGCCATGGACGTCGACGGCGGCGCCGCGGCACGACGACGCGGCCACAGCAGCTTGACGCGGCCGCCATGGCAGCGCGAGATAGAGAGAGAAACGAGCACGCAGCGGAAACGCGAGGAGCAGGCCCACGCGGAACGAACTGCTCTGATACCATGTCAGAAACTAGCTTAGCTAGGAAGCCATAGAATGGCACAAGGTTTAGCTAGGAGCTAGGAGGAGCCATGAGAATGGCGAGAGGTTTTAGGTGCTAGGAAAGTTGAGGAGAGAAAAGATGTTGGATTAGAAGAGAGGGGAGTACAAGGAGGGGTTTGTACCCCCTACAGAAAGGTTCAGTAACAACCTACCAAGCCTATATTAAATTATAACTTATATAATTTGAACACACGGGGCCAGCTAGGACGGGCGCGGGGGCCGTTAGGACGGGCACGGAGGGGGGCGGTAGGACAGGCGCGAGGGCCCGCTAGGGGGGGCACGGGGCCGGCTAGGACGGGTGCGCGGGCGCAGCTAGGATGGGCGCGCGGGCGCGGCTAGGTGGGGCGGCTAGGATGGGCGGCTAGGGCACGGCTAGGTCCGAGAGCGGAAGCGTGGGCGGGGGCGGGACCTACCTACTGCTGATACCATCTTAGAACTGAATGATAATTAGAGAACCTGTGTACAAGGAAATATATCTAAGGGTTGTACCCTCTAAGAGGTGACCCTATAATAATCGCATTGCTACTAACAGAATATTACCATCGTATCAAGGCATTGCTACAATAATCGCTCAACATGCTCATCATGAAAGGGAACACATGAACAGTAGAAAACACTGGACAAAGCCTGACAGATTATTTGTATGATAAGCATGGAAACTAGACATTAGTTCCGTCGCTTCCATGACACACACTTCCCATGTCACAGTATTCCTCATGTAATCGTTCAACATGAACATGAAAGAGAACACTGGAACAGTAAAAACACTGCACAATGCCTGCTGCATTATAGTAATCACAAGCGTGGAAACTACATGTTAGTGGCGTCGCCTCCATGACAGAATTTCCCCGTGAATAAATGTACTCACAGAATTATCTGAAAATAACTACTAATACAATGGGTGTTTTCAACAGCTCCAGCATTAGGGGCAGACTAGGGAACAGCATTACCTGCAGCTGCTGCATCAAGCCGTATGAGCAGCAGGGATGGCACGAGCAGCTCCATTACCGGTAAGAGCCGAAGAGATTAGGGCAGCAACTGCATTGAGAGTCAGCAGTTTCAGTTGCAGCAGGTAGCCAAATAGATAGCACCAGGGGCACTAAGCACGAGCAGCAGCAGCAGCCGCAGCAGGTAGGAGGAGGAACAGCAGCAGCACGACCAGCAGCAGGAGGAGCAGCAAGCAGCAGCAGCAGCAGCAGCAACAGCAGCAGCAGGGAGCAGCAGCAGAAGCAGAAGCAGGGAGCAGCAGCAGAAGCATCAGCAGGGAGCAGCAGCAGAAGCAGCAGCAGGGAGCAGCAGCAGAAGCAGCAGCAGGGAGCAGCAGCAGAAGCAGCAGAAGGGAGCAGCAGCAGAAGCAGTAGAAGGGAGCAGCAGCAGAAGCAGCGGCAGGGAGCATCAGCAGAAGCTGCAGCAGGGAGCAGTGGCAGAATTAGCAGCAGGAAGCAGCAGCAGAAGCAGCAGCAGGGAGCAGCAGCAGAAGCAGCAGCAGCAGCAGCAGGGAGCAGCAGCAGAAGTAGTAGCAGGGAGAAGAATCAGCAGCAGTAGCAGCAGCTGGGAGGAGCAGCAGCAGCACGGAACAGCAGCGAGGAACAGCAGCACCTGCAGGGAGCATCATCATCATCATCATCATCATCATCATCATCATCATCATCATCATCATCATCATCATCATCATCATCATCATCATCATCATCATCATCATCATCATCATCATCATCATCATCATCATCATCATCATCATCATCATCATCATCATCATCATCATCATCATCATCATCATCATCATCATCATCAGCAGCAGCAGCAGCATGGATGGGCTCTTGCAGCGTGGAACAGCAGCAAGGAACAGCAGTACCTGCAGGGAGCAGCACCAGGGTAATCGAGGCTCATGACGCCATGCTTGATAACTTGCGCATTGCTGACATGATGGGATTGCACACGTGGATGGCACTGGCATGCATCTCATGTCCTGTATGTATGTCTAGCATGATATGCATTCTACATGGGATTCCAAACGGCATGTTTGCAGTGGCATGGTGTGTAATGGCATGGCATGGCTTTATTCTACATGGCATTCAGTCGTAGGGAGTGGCATGGACCATCCTTTCAGCTTCTCCTGCTGAAGTAGCAGGAGGGGGGACAAGCGTTCAAAATCCTCCAGCCAATTGCAGTTTCATAGTGATACTCTTTGTTCTTGGTTCGTCTTTTGTTTACACAGCGTTTTCTTACTAACGAATGTCTCCATCATAGGACATTTCATATGATACAAGCCCCCCCACCATGTCAATTCTTGTCATTCATCATCCCAATCTCCCTCCCCCCCCCTTCTCCCCCACCTCCACTGCCCGTTTAGGTTCCTGCCTTCCCTGGGTACAACCCGCTCCATTCCTTCGGGGCCTGTTGCTCTTCTCCATCCCCCTGTGCCAGAGGTGAGTGCTGATGCCCTTACACACTGCCGTGCTGCTGCTATTGCAATGAGGGAAAGTTAATTGTGCTGCTGCCCCTGCTGTTGGGGCTGCTGAGATGACAAGTTGGATGTGGGGATGCTATTCGTTGCAGCTATCCCTGAAGAAACCCCACCACCCAGACCCACATGTTGCTGACTGGTGACATATGGACTTTGGTCGCCCGTGGGCTGATACATCAAGCCAAAATGTGCTGGCATCTGCCAGGGATACTGCCACAACATCCCCTGCTCATGGGGAACAACCCCGCGATATACCTGATCCACCCCTCCAACCAGGGATTGCTGTGTGCTTCCCTGCTGCTGTCCATGCCCCTGGCCCTGAAGCTGCCCCTGCTGCTGCCCCTGGCCTTGAAGCTGCCCCTGCTGCTGCCCTTGGCCCTGCTGCTTCCCCTGGCCTTGAAGCTGCCCCTACGGCAGTCTTTGCCGCTGCCGCACTTGACCTTGGCGCTGCCCTGGCTGCCCCTGCTGCTGTTGCTGTTGCCCTTGCTGATGTGTCGCCTGCAGTGGATTTCTATGAGTTGGCCCATTCAGCGACCTTTCTCCATCAGCCTCTTCCAATTCTGGGATTTGACGTTGCAGATTGATACGAGACAGTCTGCGCAGACGATGTCGAACCACATCCTCGGTAGTTATAGGGACACATGGGTTCCAACCCGCATCTGCATTTATGGAGTCACCAACAGGTTGTTGGGTCGGATGAGTCAATGGCTCTTGATCATGTTGCTGCTCCTGCTCCCCCATGCTCTGCCCCCGCTGCTGCTGGTGCTGTGCCTGCTCTCCCCCCTGCCTCCCCTGCTGCTTGTGCTGCTGCTGCCGCCGCTGCCCTGGTTGCCGGCCCCGCTGCTGCCCTGGTCCCCCATGTCCCTGCTGCCCTGGATTCTGCTGCCCTGGTCCCCCATGTCCCTGCTGCCCTGGATTCTGCTGCCCTGGTCCCCCATGTCCCTTCTGCCCTGGATTCTGCTGCCCTGGTCCCCCATGTCCCTTCTGCCCTGGTCCCCCATGTCCCTGCTGCCCTCGATTCTGCTGCCCTGGTCCCTGCTGCTGCCCTGGTCCCTGTTGCTGCTGCTGCTGCTGCCCTGGTCCCTGTTGCTGCTGCTGCTGCCATGGTCCCTGCTGCCGCTACTGCTGCCCTGGTCCCTGTTGCTGCTGCTGTTGCTGCTGCTGCTGCTGCCCTGGTCCCTGTTGCTGCTGCTGCTGCCATGGCCCCTGCTGCCACTGCTGCTGCCCTGGTACCTGCTCCTGCTGCGGCTGCCCTTGTCCCTGCATCCCGTATGGCACCTGCCCCTGCTCAAGGCCCCCTCCCGGCTGTTGAGGCAGCCATCCCTCCTGTCCCTGCCCCCGACCATGCCCCACGCTCTGCTGCCGTCCGTGCCCGCAATCCTGCCCCCGTTCCTGGCCCCGATTCTGTCCCCGATACTGTCCCCGAGCCTGCCCCCGAGCCTGCCCTCGTCCCTGCCCCCTACTCTGCCCCCGTCCCTGTCCCCGTCCCTGCCCCCATCCCTGCCCCCTACCCTGCCCTCGTCCGTGCCCTTGCCCCACCTGCCGCTGCTGCCCCTCATCCCTGCCTTGCTGTGGTAGGTCATGCTCTTGCCCCCCCCCCTGGTGCAGTCCCCCTCTCCCCTCATCGACCCAGTCATCGTCGGAGTCATCTGAGCTGTTTTAATCCTCACTATCACATTCATCTCCGTCATTCCCATGGTCCACACCAAGACCTTGCTGATCCCTATCATTGCATCTCCTAGCCTCCTTTTCTCTCCTCCATATGACCTCGCATCTAATCCCTTCACGATGCAGTCCCCTACATGCAGTACACTTTGAAACGCGTACCTCACTGCTGGCAATCGTGGAGGTTTGCATCTGCACGTGGCCTTGGGGCGTCTGTTTCTCCTCCCATGCTGCTCTCTATGCTGCCCTTAAATCACAGGTACGGATGTTGTGCACCTTCTCTCCACATTTCCCACACTTCCTCATCTTCTCCCCATCAACCTCTCCAGAACTTCGGAGGCGCTTCACTCGCGGCCGTCCGGCCTTCTTAGGATACAATGGCGGAAGGGTTGTGCCATCGGGGGTCACCTCGGTGGGGTCAAGGGGCACAACCGGTGTGGCGTACACCTTTTTCAGTGCCCCTGCCTTTTAGTACCTCGTGATAACCCTATGGGCCTTCTCTGATGCGTCCCTGTAAACTGCGAATATGTGGACACATGGCAACCCATATTCGCTGCACAGGGATAGCAATTATAGAGGGATGGACCAAACAGGCGTGTGGTGTCTTAGTGGCAGATTCGGATCCTTGTTTCATTATTAGAGAACACAAACATGCAAAAGCCCACAACTTACCTTGGGTAGCCACAAGAACACGTACCGTGCGCTGGATTGTTGACATCCGTCGTCACCCTGCATGTCTCCCTCTTGGTCCTCCGCGTCACCTTGAAGGTCTGCTGGGTAGTCTTCCTCTCATCAGGGTGCTCCACAATCTTCTCTCCAGCCTTCTCAGCTGTGTATGACATCCCACACTTGGCGTTTTCCCGAACAATGCGATTAATCTTGTCGGGCAGCTGCTCCTCGCTCATGTCCAAATAAATACTGTGCCGCTTGAATGTTGAGACCGCCTCCCTCCCAATTACAGCTAGCCGCACCTGGGATGGGCTCTTCCTCCGCAAGCCCTTGAGTGTCGCATGGCTTGACTCGACAGGGTTGGAAGAGTAGCAGCCATAACGCGCCGCCCCGAACTCTGTGGTTGCCCATTTCCTGGACAACCCGTCCTTTATCAGGTAGGCGACTCCGCCAGGGCACTCCTTCTCGATTTTTGCCTTCAGCTGCGAAAATACCTCTGCTGTCAAGGCACTCGTTGCCGCCTCGATTTTCCCACCCAAATCTGAACCAAACTTCGCGGTGAAGTTTCGAATCAGATGTGTGATGCAAATCGCTTCTCTCATAAGCGGGAGAGCCTCCTTTGCAGCTGCAGCCCATCCCTTGCCACGATCATGCATGACAACAAACTCTGGTGAGTTCACCTCTAGCACAACCTCTAGCAGCAGCTTAAAAATGAAGCTACATGCTTCTTTGGTCTCTCCCTCCACCCAAGCCATCCCCAAGTTGAGTATGTTGTGCTGACTGTCTAGTGTGCACAAGTTCAGAGTTTGGCCACGCCACTTCGTCTTGTTATGGCAGCCGTCTGCAAAAACTATGGGGAGATAGTTCAGGACTGCGTCATGCGCTCCAGTAAAAATCATACCAGCGCGAAAGAATCGGTTCTCCTCCTTCACCATGGAGACATGAGAAGAGGGGTTTAGCTCTTTAAATTTACCCAGCAGACTCTCAAGATACTGGAACCCCACACCCCCCCTTAGTACGTCTTCTTCAGCCAACTGCTGGAGTGCACGGTGTGCGGTGTTGTACGAACACGACACACCAAGCACCTCTCTGACCTTGTCTTTCAGGTCCATGGGTTTTATGGTGCCGTGCGTAACAAACACGCGTGCAATGTCCTTCACCTCCTCAAAGGTGATCCTCGCAGGGCAAATGACACACATATCTGCATGGTCCAATTCTAGCTCCCTAACTTCCATTTTACCCCTCCTAGGCCCCCGAAAGGGCAAGACTTTTCTGGTGGTGTCGCCCCATCAACAGGCCATTGAATGCCCTTCATTGACCGACAGCACATATCAATCCAATCAGCCCTGTTGCGATGAAAGTGTGGCTCAAACCTTTGCTGGCGACCGTATTTCCGAACTTGCCTTCGTGCCTCCTCGACACTGGGAAAGAGCTGCCCCTTGACAATGTTGATCTCACTTTCATTCTTCAGAAACACACTGTAAAAGAACACAAAGGAATACACTCACATTTAGCTTAATGCATTACATCCCTAAACAAAATCCATGTGTTCGTCCCAACAGAACTACACAAATGCAGCCCACGTTTTGCGCAATCTGCGGCAGCGCCAAGCACGGGCTAGGAGCAGCTGCGAAAGTGCTCGTAGCCTATGCTTGGCGCATTTCACGGCAGCGCCAAGCACGGGCTGGGAGCAGCTGCGAAAGTGCGCGTAGCCTATGGTTGGCGCAATCCGCGGTAGCGCCAAGCACGGGCTAGGAGCAGCCGCGAAAGCGCTCGTAGCCTATGCTTGGCGCATTTTGCGGCAGCGCCAAGCACGGGCTAGGAGCAGCCGCGAAAGTGCTGGTAGCTTATGTTTGGCGCATTTCGCGGCAGCGCCAAGCACAGGCTAGGAGCAGCCGCGAAAATGCTCGTAAATTGCAAAAGTGCTCGTAACTTGTGCTTGGCACATTTTGCGGCAGCGCCAAGCACGGCTAGAAGGAGCAGCCTTGCTACTAGCCTAAGGCACATTTTGCTGGAACATCGCACCGGAATTTACGCATGGTTTAACAAGCCAGGGCTGCACACCATCATTAATGATCTATCTGAATATTTCTTAGGGCGAGGTACTTACCTCGTAGCGTTTACAACCATGGTCTCCACTGGACTTGGTAGGCTAGGGTTAGCTAGGATGCTACGCGGGAGAAGGAACTGTTTCTGTGAGAATGGGACTCGAGGGACTAGGTGCTGTGATCGGAGGAATTTTTGTACACCTCTGTACACTCGAGTTCGTGGAGTTTGCAGCGTGTACGAAACACGTGGGGGCAGTTTGGAAACGTTGAAACTGACGGTTACCAGTTAGAGAAGGTGCCGAGAACAAATTGGTACCACGTAGGGATAATAGGTACCACGCTGGGACGAAGTCAATCTGATGGTTACCATGAAGCCACATATGTGACTGCTGGCGTCATCACCTCGGATGATGGTTACCCGGGAGATAAATACCCTAATTTGTTGGACACTTACTCATGCTCCTGCCGCCACCTGTAATCCTTTCCCCTGTGACGTGTACGTTCCCTTTTCTTCACAAAGCCAGCCTGATGCAGGAGCCGTTGTGGACCCCGCTGGATCCTGCTCATTCACTGTACTCATGAGCTATTTCACCCCCGTCTGACTCCTCCCTTCCCACTTACTGCTTGCGATGGCGTGGAAACACATGTTCTACAACTATGTCTCATTTCTCGATGTGCCTTTGCCTCGGCAAGGCGTCATGGCTTGGATCGCCGCTCGGGCATCGAGGGGTTGGGAATCAACACATCTCCTAACAATATTATAAATAATAATACTTATGATACTATAAAGAGTAAAGATGATCCTTCATGGTGTGGATGGGGGAAAATGTACAGATGTAATTTCTATCGTATTACAATAATCGCGTTGAGCACAATACAGGCTTTTCACCTTTGTCTAGGTCACATAAAGGCTTTATTAATTTAAATGTGCACATACAGTGAGAAAATATTTATATTGATCTAATTATATTGATATAGTGGTTTTCACATAATGATGATTTTGATGTATGTATTATATTGAGATGAATATACTGTCGTGAAGTAAGGCTAGGTAGGAATAGGAGGAGCCATGAAAAATGGCGTGAGATCTAGATCTAGGAGGTAGGCGAGTGTTGACGAGAGAAAAGAGAACTAGGAAAGAAGAGAGAGGGATACAAGGAGGGTTGTTGTGCCCTCTACAGTAATGTTCAGTAACATCTACCAAGCCTACACTTATATAATAACTTATATAATTTAACACACCCCCTAGGCTTGGTAGTAGAAGGATCCACACACCCCCACACCCCCTAACCTATCACCCCCATTCCCATTAGCCACGACGACTCCAACAGGGCCAACCCCAAGGCCTTGGAGATGGCGACGGCGGCAGTCCCAGCAGCGGCGACAGCGACGGCGACGACGGGCGTGCGGCGACGACAGCGGCGACGGCGACGGCTTCGGCTTATGACGGCGGTGACGGCAGCGGCCCCCGCCCTTCCAGCGGCGTGTCCAAACTCCGCACCAGGGGAACGACCGGCGAGAGTCAGACGGCGGCTGTGACGAAGAAGAGGGGACAGAGGAAAGGGGGAAGGGGCAGGGCTTCGGATCTTCAGCGCGGCGCCATTGCTGGTGCGGCGCTTACTGGCGTGCGGGCGGGCTGCAAATCCAGCAGCGACGCAGGTGGTGCGCGACGGCAACAGGCCGACGACACAGACACGGCACCACAACGACGCCACCAGAACGTGGCGTCGGAGCCGCGGCTGCTCGTCGACGCTGAGACGACAGCACACAAAGGCCGCCACGGCATCTTGGAAAAGGTGCCACGGCGGCAGGCAGAAGGAAGGTCGCGACGACGGCGAACGAACAGAAGGCCGCGACGGCGGCAAACGGACAGAAGGCCGTGACGGCGGCAAGGTAAGGACGAGTACGTGGCGGAAGCGTGGAGAGCAGGCCCGGGAAGGGCGTCCTGTTATGAAACCATGTCGTGAAATAAGGCTAGGTAGGAATAGGAGGAGCCATGAAAAATGGCGTGAGATCTAGATCTAGGAGGTAGGCGAGTGTTGACGAGAGAAAATAGAACTAGGAAATAAGAGAGAGGGATACAAGGAGGGGTGTTGTACCCTCTACAGTAATGTTCAGTAACATCTACCAAGCCTATACTTACATAATAACTTATATAATTTAAGACACCCCTTAGGCTTGGTAGTAGAAGGACCCACATATACCGATATAATGGTTAAATTAATTGAAGTATACACATGTAATGATATCATGCTGCTATTGATATAATGATTTCGACATCCTTCTATAGCCTCATCATTATAGCATTATGTTGTAACACGCTGGATTTGACATCGAAGCACGTGCCGAAGCCGAAACTACGCAAGAAACCAGCTTGTTCCTGTTTAATGAATCATTGACGAAACATTATGAAGCCTAATCATTATGGGCTGAGGTACCTCAAGTATCGCATGTGGTGTCACAAGCTTGTACCAGCTTGAAGTTGAAACCGGCAACAACCTGAGAAACCTGACTATAGTACCTCATTATCTGTATAAACAATAAACGCGCATCGGGATGGGGTGTACGTTTCTTGCTTCGTCGTTCATGTGCGTTTCCTATTTCCTCCTCCCAACGCGTTTTTTTTTTCCTGCTCCTTGTGCGTTTCTCGTTCAGACATTCATTCATCGCAGCTAGCTTTCCAGCTTCCCTCACATTCCTTCCCTCAAGCTTTCCAGACTTTCAAGTTTCAATCGGCTTATTTACCTGGTAAGCGTAGAACGCTGGGCGCGTTTCCTTGGAGCTGGCGCTGGCGCTGGCTCTAGCGCTAAGCATTTGGCGCTGGCATTTTGGCGCTGGCACTGGCGCTGGCGATTTGGCGCCGGGGGCTAACGTTTTGGCGCTGGCGCTGGCACTGGCGTTGGCGTTTTGGCGCTGGCGCTGGCCCTTTGGCGCTGGCGCTTTGGCGCTGGCGCTGGCGCTGGCACTGGCGTTTCCGCGCTGGCATTTTGGCGCTGGCGATTCGGCGCTGGCGCTGACGATTTGGCGCTGGTGCTGGTGCTGGCGCTGGCGCTGGTACTGGCAATGACAAATAGGCGCTAGCACTGGCGCTTGCGGTGGCGTTCTGGCGCTGGCGCTAGCGTTTTGGCGTTGGCGCTGGCGTTTTGGCGCTGGCATTTTGGCGCTGGTGCTGGCGTTGGCGCTGGTGTTTTGGCGTTTTGGCTGGCACTGGTGCTGGCGCTGGCGCTGGCTTTTTGGCGCTGGCGTTGGCGATGGCGTTTTGACGCTGACGCTCGCGCCTCTCATCGACCCTTCGTTCCTCCCTCCGTTTCTCCCTCCGCTCCGTGCCTCCCTTCCTCCCTTTGTTCTTCCCTCCGTTTTGCGCTTCTCTTTCTCCCTTCAATCCTCCCTCTGTTTCGCGCCTCCCCTCTTCCTCCGTGCCGTGCTTGCCTCCCTCCCTCTATTGTGCGCCTCCCTTCCCCCTTCCGTTCCGCGCCTCCCTCCCTCCCTCCGAACCGCGTCTCTCTTCCCCTCTCCGTTCCGCGCTTTCTTCCCTACCTCTGAACCGCATGTGCCGTTACTTTGTCTAGTCTCTCACTTTCTCTCTCCCTCTCTCGCTCCCTCTCTCTCTTCCTCCCTCCCTCTCTTCTTTTGTTCCTTCCCTCTCTCCTTCTGGTCCTTCCTCTTCTCCCGCACTATCCCTGCAAGCTCGCTTGAATACCTCGAAAGTATCTTCCTCGAATGCGGATTTTTGTATAAATTGTTGTTTCCTCTCTAAGTGCACGCTATTTGCTCTTCCTGTTATGTCGATGCTTGTTGGATTTTGCAGATAGTCCATATTTCGAAGATTCGTTTTGGGTCACG